>JAYEPQ010000012.1:18261621-18831621 GCA_036321105.1 Dracaena cambodiana | reverse complement strand
ATGATTTTTTTAGATATTTTTATCCAACATCAGCATAGAAATATCGTTACGCTCGACAAAAGTTAGATGGAGAAGCTTATATTTGGAGTAAAAAGTATAAATTATGCTTGAATTGGAATATCTTGTAACATCTACTATATAATCGGTATACTCAATACTGCTGTCCAAATTTATCATCCATCAGTTTCAATAGCCTGAACCTAAAACAATGACCACTGATAAAAAACTTCAATATATGATTGATGAACTTGAAAAGTGTAGCCGAATACTTGACATTTTCAACAAAACACTTAAACACAAGGATAAAAGAAGTCAAATGGTTAACAATGATAGTATCACCAACAAGATTGAAGCAAATATTCATATTTTTTATTGCGAATTGCAGCCTATACTGGATACAGAAATTCATGATAAGCAACTATTAATGCCAAATAGAACTTCCCTTCCATCCATAGAAGTTAAAGACTCGAAAGTTTAGATTTCTGACGATCTCTCAGTGGAACCAACTGAGAAATTTCAGCCCCATAAAAATACATCTGATGATTATATTCATGAGCAGAAGCCAATAGAAGTACCTCCTACTCTCCTATATCACATGCCCATGAAACCGACAGTTTCTTTAGAAAATCTTCTGCTAAAATTTCGTAAGAAACTTCGTCGACAATTTGTGTTTACTGATAGTATTTGCATATCAGTTGCAAATGTACAAGGAGTACAAGAACTTCCAATCCAAAGCGAGACTTCATACAGAAAAGAAGTTATTGTTAATGATGAGGTAAAAACTTCTGTTCCTCTTGAGAGATTCATTACAGAAATTATGAAGAAATTACCGACTCAACATATAGATTCATATGAAGTTTCGAAGAGGGTTACTTCTACTATTTATTACCAGAATAATTTGTGGGATTTACAGTCATCTGAAAGTGATTCACGAAAGAAGTCAGTTTCACCTCCACCCCTTAGTTCAGATGTGATGTACTAGATACGATTTCTCGACCACCATCATGGCCCAATTTGGATACTTCGTGGATATCAATTAGTTCAACCCGGATGTGTTTATCATTTTTTATTTCCGCATTCATCGGGAATAGATATTTTGAAGTCAGGGAGAATTGATGGAGATCAGATTTGATTTAGAAGTAGATTTGATTAGATTTACATCTCGTTAAGATTTTAGAATATTTGATTGGATTCTGATTTTATTAGAATTTTGAGTTTATTAGGATTTGGATTCTATTAGAATTTTGTTTGTTATAGTTTTCCTATATATATGAATTTTGTATGAAGTATTAAAAAAAGATGAATAATATTTTGAAAATTTTGAGAAATTTCTGACGTGGATTTCGCTGAATTAAATTTTTCCTCGTGAATTCGTGGAGAGTGGGCGTAGATTTGCCTGGGTAGATTTCCAAACCCCTATAAGTTCTTTCTATTCTTTTCCAATTTCTCTAAAAAAAAAGAACCTAATTATCAAATTCTAACCCTAATTTCACCTTCGTCTTGTATCAGTTGATATCAGTATTAATACAGAACGAAAGGGAAACTAGGATTTGTGGTGGAGATTTAAGGATGAAGATAGGAATTTAGGAATAGAACTAGGGTTTCGATGCAAGGGATGAGGCTCGGGCCTCACACCTAAGCGAGTCATATACCGACTTTTACATTAACCACTCAATGGATTTGGAAAAGAAGCAAGTCACATGCTCTCAATAATTTCAAAATATTTTACTAACTGAAAATGAAGTCTTAAATAAAAACTTTCTACGTGCGCAATACATGCAAGAAAGATAAAGATCAACTAATTTAGAATCAAAACAGATCTATTGAAATCCTAACTAAATTTCTAATCAAATTTTGGCTAAATATAAGGAGATTTTCACAAGAAATTGGTGAGAAGTCAGTCAATTACCCGCAAACATTTTGACAGAAATTTTTTTTGGAAGATAAAAATAATGGTACAAAGTAAACGATAATTAAAATTGTCAGTGAACTAAATAACATGTCACAGTTGCTTCTCATTTGTGTGAGAGAAATAGAGTGCATTGACAGGCAGTTGAAGGTAAACACTAACATTTCAGAGAGACAATTATAATTCAATAATAGATTGAATGGACAAATGAATGAAGCAATGAACTACCACTCAACAAGCACACAAATACGTTCAGAGGACATCCATTCTACTATATTAATTGTTAAAATTATACCTCTTCGTTCCATAGTAAAAAAGAATGATGGTGCAAGAAAAGGCATGGATTACGATTATGAGATGAAAGATCGCGTTAGTGACCACCTAAAAGTCGGTAAACTAAGCCATTACTTGATAATTCTTTTTTTTTTTTTTTTTTTTTTTTTTTTTTTAAAGTTTAAGATGTAGAAAGAAGCATATAACTTCAAAAGGCTTTGAGCTGCTTGCATGGCTAATTTGCTTTGTTTTCTGATAAAATGCAGGAGTTCTCAGTGAAAAATTGAACAATTTTTTTCAGCTTCTGCATATGAAGCTTCAAAATGTCTTTCTATATCATGGGGAAGTTCAGTAATTAACAGCCTTCTCCTTTTTTTTTTTTTTCTTTTTTTTGAGTTAAAACGGTGGGAATATGTCCTCCCGTGCTTCATTAAAAACAAAAATACAAGTTACAAGTTACATATTATATATAGTAGTCTGCAATAGTGTGCCTGGACAGCACAAAACAAAATACCTTCTCCGTTTTTATGCACGAGCTTTGTGCAATTCCTACTGTAGTCATTATTTTTAGTATACTGACCAGTAAGGTCAGCAGTGTTACGTGTTATCAAAGTAAGCAGTAACCTTATCAAAGTAGTTCCTTACCATGTCTCAACTAAATCAGTACTACTACAAATGGTAATGGACGCATCCATGAATCAATTTTTGGTCCGTCGTAAATAAAATTTTGAATTAAAAATGAAATTTTTATTTTTCTTATTTAAAATTTTATATATAGAGAGCCAAAATTTGGCCCGTGGACATGTCCATTACTATCCCTGATTCAGTAAACCGTTCAAACTTTTTTTATTCCCAAAAACACTCTTAAAATGATTAAAACTTAGTAGTATGAGTCGGTAGGAGTAACAACCAAAAGCCAAATGGAAAGCACAATATAGATATCCAGGGAATTAATTGTAACATCAAGAATGATCATACTATACAGGGTGAACAAAACAAGACAAATACAAAGAAACACTGTTAGATATAATTTGTTTGAAGGAGTCTTTGTTTATTCTGTTAATAAGTCCTATTTTTCAGGGAGGATAGAGTTTGTTTTATTTCAGTTTCTAATCATCACGTTATAAGCTTGTAAAGCGTGGTTTGTTATTTCCGTTCTGTTTTGTAAAGGCTATAAATAGCCCCAATTTGCTGAAATATAAATGAATTCCTTCCAGCAATCACTTAGTCTCTGAATATCTACATTTGGTATCAGAGCCTAGTTGAGAGCAATGTTTAAAATAACGATAACGTTAACGTAACGTTTTTTTTTGTTAGGTTATGTAGCAAATAACGTAACGCATAACGTAGGTTAAGCAATTTTCTATTTATTTAATTAAAATAAATATAAAACTGTATTTAATAATTTTCATAAATAAGTAAATAAATCTAAAAAAAACGTATAAAATACTGTAAAATCAATATAAAGGCATGGAAAAATTATAAAATGTCATAGCTAGCAAATATCATATATTACAATAATTTTTTAGGTCATACACAACAAAATATTATTTTTCTTTATAACATGAAGATAAACTTGTGTGATCATCTAATCAATAATAACAAGATCATCTTCCTCCAAAATGTAATTTGCATCTTGCGGATCGATATCATCCCCCGTCTCATCAAAACTATCATCAATTGCTTTTCCTTTGTCCGAAGAAAATGCTTCACAAGAGATATACAAATTAAGATATTATTAGATACTCAAATCATGATAGTATTCATTTAATAATATTAAAATATAAAAATTGAATAACTTACAGGAATCGACTTTTCGTTTCTTTGCTGGGGTTTCAGTTTCACCTTGCTTGTCTCCCTTATCCACAATGGATGGAAGAACATTTTGATTGCTATTAATTGCAGTGATTTCTAAGAAATCATTAGTTCTTGAAGCTGAATCGTCATCAGTAGGCTCATCTAGCAATCCAAGATCTTCTGGAAGATAAGGCTCTTCACTCTCAACTAGCCATTCATCATCTGGTGTCACCTCATCAATCAAAATTGGATCTAAATTCAATCAAAATTGGATCTAAATTCATTCTCTTCCTCCAAATATTTCTCTCTCTAAGCTTAATATTGTACATGACGTACACGAGAGAATGTAGACGTTCTTGCTCCAAGCGACATCTTTTTTTTGAATGCACCTTTAACAAAGTTGTGAAATGTTATATGAGCATGATGATAAATAAAGTACTTAAAAATATTATATTAAGTTTTTAAAATTCATACTTGTTCAAAAATACTCCAATTGCGTTCACATCCAGAAACACTAGTCGTAAGAGAGAGGATTCGAATTGCAAATTTTTGGAGTGTTGGAACATCCTCTCCAAATCTTTTCCACCAAGCAACTAAAATAGATAATTAATTTTGGTATTAAAAAAATGCAAAACAAAAACTTTATGATATTTCTACCAATAGAACCCTAAGAATGAAACAATGAATTAAGATATACCAGGACTTCGGGCATTCATAGTCATTTGAGCTCGCGGGGATCCAAATTCTCCAAGTTTCTGTTTATATTGATCCAGCTCCACATCAGCTTGTGCATACTCATTGAGGTCGGGGATCATTCGTTGCATGCATTTACGAAGGCCTCTTCTAATCTCAGGAACATTGGAAAATGTATCACTGTAGAAGCATTTAGGATTTAGAAAGTAGGCCGCTGCATGGAGAGACCTATGCAACATGCCTGTCCATCTCTTATCAATCAAATTCCAGCATGGCATGTACTTCCTCTTACTGCCCCCACAGACTTCAGCAATTCTCTCTTTGCAACTGTCGAGATACTCATATAGATAAGGCATGGAAGGCCTCACATCTGAATCCACCTCTCGTAGCACATAAATCAGTGGAAGTGTGGTGCTAAAGCAAAAGAGAACTCGGCCCCAGAAACTTTTGCTAGATAGCACTGCTCTTCTTACCTTTACTGCATTCTATTTCTTTGTCCAAGCACTCTTCGTGAAATCATCAGAAGCAAACATCTTTCTTAATGGCTGCCTTAATTTATAGAGTCTTTGGAGAGTCAAAAATGACGTAGCAAATCGGGTGATCGCTGACCTTAGCAGTTCCTTACCCTTTGTGTAGGTCCGCATCAAACTCAAGACCCAGCCATGATTATATGAATTGTATGATACCCTTTACTGTTTCAAGAGTCTCCTTATGGATCTTTATCTTGCCTATATCCTCCAGCATCAAATCAATACAATGAGCCGCACAAGGAGTCCAGTAAAGCCGTTTTCGTGAATCCATAAGTTTTGTGCCGGCATTGACATAAGAAGCGTGATTGTCAGTAATCACTTGTACAACATTATTCTCTCCTATCTCCTCAACTACCTTATTAAGACACTCGCATAAGTAATTTTCTGTCTTGAACTGAGCCGATGCATCAATGGACTTATAAAAGAAAGTCCCCTCTAGTAAATTCACAAGGAAATTTATTAAGCTTCTGCTCTTCCTGTCAGTCCACCCATCTGACATCAATGTGCAACCGTATTTCTCCCAAGCCGCCATTTTCCTCTCCTTAATCTTGTTAATATCCTCAACCTCGGCCTTAAGAACCCGCGTCCTTATCTCATATGGAGATAGTTGCTTCAAGCCAAATCCGAAATTTCCAACTGTTTCGATCATCTCCTTCCAATATGGACTATTCAAGATGTTGAATGACAGCCCATTTGCATAGATACATCTGCCTATTTTTCTGACACAATCCTCTCTTGCTTACTTCTTTAAGGCTGTCTCTAGCGTGGATTGGCGAGCTTTAAGATTAATATATTTATTCATCGCTCCAAAAGTTCGAGGTTGAGTGTTGCTACCGGCAGCGCTTTCATGCTCTTCACTCACCATTTCAGTGTCCGGTTCCCCCATTCTTCCAATTTTCCGGCTTAGTGATGCTTTCTTCTTCTTTTCTATCTCAGTAGACTTCAAAATATCTTTACATGTTTTCTTTATATCTGACGGGACTCGTTCACATATTTTCACTCCATGTCTCGTCCCAGCCAAATGATGCTTAAGCCGAGTGATTCCTGCAGTTATTTGGTGATTACAGAATTTACAATAAAAATAATTGGACGGCTCCCCTTCCTTGTGAATCCCCCATTCTCTGGCCGAATCCATATTCTTTGACATGATTCTTCGTGCGGATTGTCAAATTTTAATCTACATAAATAATACACTTTTCTTTAAATTCAGTTTTTTAATTCAGTGAGAATTGTCAAAAGATTCAACAGTTGCATCTAATTACTTCCTCACATTACTTCTACACAAGTAATTAAATGTATTCAAATCCCAACACAGGTTAATCACCTAATATATTGAAGCATTTCCGAATAAATCCTAGCAGGGCCGAATAAATCCTAGCAGGTCCAAATAAATCCTAAGCTAAACCCTTAGAACTATCATTCTCCAAGTTTTTGGAACATTTTTGCCTATTCTATCTGCATGACAACAACTTAGACATCTTTCCATGGCTGTTTGCAAATTCAATTCCCAGTTTGGCATAATTTGTTAACTTTTAACTATTATACATATTACATACTATCTATGTTGAGAAGATAACAAATTATGTGATTAACAAGGTGCTTCTGACTATCTATCAGTTTGAATAGTTACACGAAGGCAACAAGTAAACAGGTTATACATGATCAAGACATATCAAGCTCAAGTCCTACCATGATCAACATGTGCTGAGCAATCAACTAATCTCAAAATCAAAAAACAACAACTTCACTCCCCAGTTCAACAGTTCCCGGAAATAAATTCATGGGACAATTAAAAAAAAAGGCAAAAAATGAGGAGAAAAAAATTGGCCTCACTAATTTACTCATGAATTTTGTAAAACAATAATTAAATCATGAATTTCTCCTAAAGTCCATGAAATCAATTAAACAGTTGGAAAAAAATTGGAGATTGAACTAGCATTTACGAAATCTAACCTCACCGGAGCTCGGGACTCACGGAGAGCCGCAGGGGACCTCGGAGAAGAAAAAAATTGAAAAAGCTTTGCCGGAAAGGT
Source organism: Dracaena cambodiana (assembly GCA_036321105.1). Classification (NCBI taxonomy): domain Eukaryota; kingdom Viridiplantae; phylum Streptophyta; class Magnoliopsida; order Asparagales; family Asparagaceae; genus Dracaena; species Dracaena cambodiana. The sequence continues at coordinate 18,824,386 of JAYEPQ010000012.1, read as the reverse complement.
CGCCGAAGGTGGAGGCGGACGTCGGTTGCTTCGAAGAGAGTCGCTGGGAGATGATGCGGATGATCGGAGCCTCGGAGATGCTGCGGATGATCGGGAGGATGATCGGTGTTGGGGGAGGATTTGGTCGGGAACGTCGCCGGAGGAGAATCGAGGAATCGGAATAAGGAGGAGAATCGCGAGCGAACGAAATTAGGGTTTTTTCCCCTCGCGATTTCCCTGGCCCGACACTTTTATATGTTTCTAAGTATGTAAATAACGTACGTTACGTTACGTTATAAAATAACGTAACGTAACGTACGTTATTTTAGAAAAAACGTGCGTTATGCAATACTACGTTATTTTCCCCTGTTAAGGAGCGCAACTGCTCCCGTTACGCTCCGTAACGCGTTATAACGAGTTACGGAGCACATTTTTTTCAACACTGGTTGAGAGTGTGTGTGTGAGAAGTGTGAGTTAAACACAGAGAGATCAAAATGTCAACCTCAGAGAAGTTTTTGCAACCGTCCATTCTGAGGTTTGATGGCCATTATGATTTTTGGTCAATGACGATGGAGAACTTTCTGAGGAGCAAGGAGATGTGGAGCCTGGTAGAAGAAGGGATACCTGCACCGGCAATTGGGACAGCATCAGCGAGTGAGGCGCAGAGGAAGACCGTGGAGGAAGCCAAGCTCAAAGATCTGAAGGTCAAGAACTTCTTGTTCCAGGCAATTGATAGAGAAATCCTGGAAACAATTCTCGATAAGGGAACGTCGAAGGCAATTTGGGACTCAATGAAATAGAAGTATCAAGGGTCCACGAAGGTGAAAAGGGCACAACTTCAAGCTTTGAGAAGGGAGTTTGAGTTGCTTGCAATGAACGAAGGAGAGAAGGTAGACAGCTTCTTGGGACGAACCTTGGCTGTGGTGAACAAGATAAAGTCAAATGGTGAGACAATGGAGCAGAGTACAGTGGTTAGTAAGATACTTAGATCATTGACGGCCAAGTTTAATTATGTTGTTTGTTCAATAGAGGAGTCAAATGATTTGAGTACTTTGAGTATTGATGAATTGCATGGGAGTCTGCTTGTCCATGAACAAAGGATGCAGGGATACCAAGAGGAGGAACATGTGTTGAAAGTGGCTCAGGAAGATAGGTCAGGAAGAGGAAGGGGTCGAGGTGTATTTAGAGGAGGTCGTGGCAGAGGTAGAGAGAGACAACCTCTAAACAAAGCAATCATTGAGTGTTTCAATTGCCATAAGTTGGGTCACTTTCAATACGAATGTCCCGACTGGGAAAAGAAAGCAAATTATGCTGAGTTGGAGGAAGAAGAGGATTTTTTGCTGATGTCCTATGAAGAGCTTCATCAAACAAAGAGAGAAGAGGTATGGTTCCTTGACTCAGGCTGCAGTAATCATATGACGGGAAACAAACAATGGTTCTCGGATCTGGAAGAAGATTTCAGTCGAACAGTGAAGCTTGGGAATGATACGAGAATGACAGTGGTACCAAAAGGAACCATAAGGATACAAGTGAATGGCATAACTCAGGTAATATCTGATGTTTATTTTATTCCTGAGCTGAAAAACAATTTATTAAGCAGAGGACAACTCCAAGAAAAGGGGTTAGCCATTCTAATTCGGGATGGAACTTGCAAAGTATTTCATCCTAGGAGGGGGTTGATTATGCAAACTAATATGAGTGGGAATAGAATGTTTTATCTGTTAGCTTCTATGGCACCAGAAAGTTCTATGTGTTTACAAGCTGAAGCTATATCGGAGAAAGAAGTTCACATGTGGCATTGTCGTTTTGGGCACTTGAACCACAAAGGACTGAGAATGCTTTCTGATGAGAAGATGGTGGTTGGTTTACCCTCTCTGAAGTCTCCAAAGAAGATATGTACAACATGCTTAATCGGCAAGAAACATAGAAAGCCTGTACCGATGAGGAGTTTGTGGAGGGCGACAAAGCCACTTCAGTTAGTACATTCGGATATATGTGGTCCTATCAAGCCAGCTTCGAACAATGGCAAGAGGTACATTTTAAGTTTTATCGATGATCTTACTTGTAAAACTTGGGTTTACTTCTTACATGAGAAGTCAGAAGCTTTTGCTAAATTCAAAAACTATAAGGCTTGTGTTGAAAAGGAGATAGGTGTACATAACTTGTTTGAGGACAGATAGGGGTGGTGAGTTCACCTCAAACGAGTTTGGGGAGTTTTGTCAATCACAGGGCATCAGTAGACAATTGACGGCAGCCTATACTCCTCAGCAGAATGGAGTTGCCGAAAGGAAGAATAGGACAATTATGAATGCTGTTCGATCCATGTTAAATGAGAAGCAAGTTCCTAAAGCTTTCTGGGCCGAGGCTGTGAGATGGTGTGTGCATATTCAGAATCGATGTCCAACAACAGCAGTTGAAAACAAGACTCCAGAAGAAGCATGGAGTGGTGAGAAACCAGTGGTGGAGTATTTTCGAATTTTTGGATGTATAGCACACGTTCATGTACCGGATCAAAGGAGGAGTAAGTTGAATGATAAGAGCAAAAAATGTGTCTTCCTAGGAGTCAGTGATGAGTCCAAGGCGTGGAGATTATATGATCCAATCTCAAAGAAGATCCTCGTCAGCAAGGATGTTGTATTTGAAGAAGAAGAAAGTTGGAACTGGGGCAAAACAGAGGAAGAAATAAAGCGATTTATATTAGAATGGGAAGATGAAGATGAAAGCGATGGGAAAGATGACCAGAATGAAGAAGAAAATGGTGGAACAGGTTCAAGCAGTTCAGAATCACCTCCAAATGAGCCGAACTCCGATGCACATGGAGAATTGGCTGAAGGGAGGGGTGTACGAGAAAGAAAAGCACCAGGTTGGATGGCAGATTATGAATGTAGCTGGATGGCGGATTATGAAACAGGGGAATTATTATCTGAAGAAGAAAATTTGATTGCAATGATGATGGTGACTGAGAATGACGTGACTGAGAATGACCCAGTTTCATTTGGAGAAGTAATAAAAAACAAGAAATGGAGGGAAGCAATGTCAGCAGAAATTGAAGCCATAGAGAGGAACCAAACTTGGGAACTTACTGTGCTGCCTAAAGGAGTCAAACCTATTGGAGTTAAGTGGGTGTTTAAAACTAAGCTTAACGAAGATGAGGATGTGGAAAAGTTCAAAGCAAGGCTAGTGGCAAAAGCGTATGCACAACGCCATGGAGTAGATTACACTGAAGTGTTCGCTCCAGTGGCAAGACTTGACACCATCCGTGTGATACTTGCAATGGCTGCTCAATTCAGTTGGGAGGTTTTTCAACTCGATGTGAAGAGTGCTTTCCTTCATGGGGATCTCAAGGAGGAAGTGTTTGTGCAGCAACCTGAGGGATTCATAAAGAAAGGAGAAGAAGAGAAAGTCTATAGACTGAGGAAGGCATTATATGACCTTAAACAGGCACCGCGAGCTTGGTACAGTAGAATTGAAGCTTATTTTGTGCGCGAAGGCTTTGAGAAGTGTCCCAGTGAGCACACACTGTTCACAAAGTCAAAAGGAGGTAAAATATTAATAGTGAGTCTTTACGTTGATGACTTGATCTTTACTGGGAATGATAGAAGCATGTGTGATGGATTTAAAAATTCAATGATGTTGGAATTTGATATGTCCGACTTGGGAAGGATGAAACATTTCCTTGGAGTAGAAGTTAAACAGTGTACAGATGGAATTTTCATCTGTCAGAGAAGATATGCACAAGAAGTGTTAAAAAGATTTGGTATGGAGAATGCTAATGCAGTGAAGAATCCAATAGTGCCAGGTACAAAGCTGTCCAAGGACAAGGATGGAGTTAGAATTAATGAAACTCTATTCAAGCAGGTGGTTGGAAGTCTCATGTATTTGACTGTAACTAGGCCTGACTTGATGTATGGTGTTAGTTTGATAAGCAGGTTTATGTCCAGTCCCACCATGTCACACTGGCTTGCGGCAAAAAAGAATTTTAAGGTACTTAAAAGGTACAACTGATCTTGGGATTTTTTATAAGAAAGAAGAAAGTAGCTTGAGACTTATGGCCTTTACAGACAGCGATTATGCCGGTGACTTAGACGATCGGAGAAGTACCTCCGGGTTTGTGCTTATGTTGGGGTCTGGAGCTGTTTCTTGGTCCTCAAAGAAACAATCAGTGGTTGCTCTTTCTACTACAGAAGCAGAGTATATGGCAGCAACATTGTGTGCTTGTCAATGTGTTTGGCTCAGAAGGGTGTTGGAGAAACTTGGAGTTGAAGAGAAGACAAGCACTGTGATCATGTGTGATAACAGCTCCACTATACAATTGTCTAAAAATCCGGTGTTTCATGGCAAAAGCAAGCATATTGATGTAAGATTCCATTTCCTTAGAGACTTGGTGAATGATGGAGTCATTGAGCTAAGCTACTGCAACTCTAAGGATCAAATTGCAGATATTATGACAAAGCCAATTAAGTTGGAGCAGTTTGAGAGGCTTCGTGGCATGCTTGGAATGGCTGAAGTTACTAAAGTAAGCTAAGTGCAGAAGCATTAGCTTAAGGGAGGGAATGTTAGATATAATTTGTTTGAAGTAGCCTTTGTTTATTCTGTTAATAAGTCCTATTCTTCAGGGAGGATAGAGTTTGTTTTATTTCAGTTTCTAATCATCATGTTATAAGCTTGTAAAGCGTGGTTTGTTATTTCCGTTCTGTTTTGTAAATGCTATAAATAGCTCCGGTTTGCTGAAATATAAATGAATTCCTTCCAGCAATCACTTAGTCTCTGAATTTCTACAAACACTATCCAGATAAATGAAATTAAAGGCACAGATACTCTGCATAAATATATTATTCTCACTAAAACAAGCAATTCCTGCACTCTGGATATAATAACTATACACAATCCATAATGCAAGTGCAACCACAGACAGTCTAACTAGATAACAGTAATCCCCAAATTAAATAGACATCTGACCAGTAGAAAAGCAATTCAGAGATAAACAGCAAAACAAAATAAGCTCATTGATGATGTAAATTGTAAAAACAAATGGTTTCTTTTGTCAACAATGTAAGTCATCCCAAATAAACTTTCAGCAAGTTAGATGTGGTATAAGTCACCAGCTGTTACCATGTAAAATAATAACTCTCAATTCTCATCCCAATTTCAAAGTATTGGTACAGTAAAAGAAATTTTAAGAGACTATAGTATGATATTTATTCAGAGCAATGCAACTTCAATCCCATCGGTCTTACACTTAATTGTGGATTCTACAAACATAAGACTTTAATACTTTGGATATAAAGCAATAACTCTCAATTCTCACTGCAATTTTGGATTCTGGTGTATTGCAAGAGACTTTAATACAACTTCGGAATTTTGTTGTAAAAATGAAGCAGTACATTAAGACCAGTAAATGGTTTACAAAGTTTGCAAATGTAAAGGGCTACTCCTTCGAGTAATAAATTAAAGCAAAATCAAGAAAAACCACAAAACATGGCCATAGAACCTTGCTTGAGTTCTATTTTGCTAATATTAATGTGGTGCTTTTAGCATATTAGTCCTTATGTTTTTCTGAAATGCATAATACCTTACATTATAGCTATTTCCACATAGATACTTTAATAATTTACTCATTGAATTATTCACAAAAGTTCAAGATAGGCTGCTTTTAAGAAACTCCTATATAGAGATTTTCCACACAAGAAAAAAAAATATATATAAAGAAAATGGTCAATCTGAAAAGATATAGTACGAAAAGTTCTTTCACGTTAGTCGCAGAAGATAAATAGCGTGCTTATCAGTATGCCTTTGAAAAAGTCAATGAACAAAGTCGACCCTCCAACTTCTGCCAACCACATACGAACAAGATCAAGCAAGAAAATGCAGCATATTATTATCTCACCCTCCTTGTCCCTACTATGGTGAAGCTAGTGGAGATGGACTCCATTTCTTGAAGAGGAAACTTACATACTCCATAAATAACAAGAAATGAGCCTTCCACAATTTCACCACATTTCCGCACATCCTCACCATTCAAATGATAACATGTACTTTAACCTGCAGGTTACAATCTCTTTGTCACATAACTCCACTGAAGCCTGCCGTCTGATCGAGGGTGCCTGCAGCCTCCAGCATATGATGGCAAGGCAAATATAAGACAAGGTAGGTGGGTAAAGAGAGAAATTCAAAGGCTAACTTTTTGATACCTTTAAAAAAAATATTTTTCCTGAAAGAAAAAGAAACTTTCCAAACAATCATGGTGGTTCAAGCTGATTTATATGGTTATATATTGCCTCTGTCGCATTCTACATGCATACATTATATTTTTGCAGAAAGATGGCAATGCATAAACAACAAAATTAATTTAAACATTCACCCTAAAAAACGTTTTATTCAATTACCTTTTTTTAAGAAAATAATTATAATCAATCATAGTGGTTCATGCCGATTTATATACTTACAGAACACTAGAGTCACATTGTACATATATGCGTTACATTTCATACAAAGATGGAAACGCTTAAACCACATACATTAATTTGAACATTTATCCAGTACTTTCAAGGGATGAGAATAAACCAGAAACTATAGGATGTACAAGAAAGCAACAAATTTACCTGACATTGTCTGTAGGCAGCTCGTCCAAATACAGTTTGGATGGTGCTTGGGACAAACTTGGACTGCCAACCAATCTTTTGGAGGATATAACCAATAAAATCTATGTATATGTAAGTGGACACATAATTTATATCACATTCAAAAAACTATTTGAAGAGGCACAATTATTTTAAACAGAAATCACCACAATTATCAATGGACGCCAACTTGTTCAGGAGGGGGGATAATACAACATATACAATCAAAAAGTCTTTACATCATAGCACTGGTTCAAATACCTGAATCCTTTCTCCATTCAGTTATAGTATTTGTTTTATAGAGATCCAACTAAGTTTAATGGTGGTTGTTTCGCCTACTACATCATAACCATCCTTTGTTCTGGCTTGGAGTTAGAAGTAGGATAAAATAATAAAGTTTAACTAGGTACGTAAACTACCCATTCATGAGCCAAAACTCATGAAACTGATGGCATTGTGAAAAGCTGGAGAGAGAGGACACACCTTCCATCATTGAGATGTATGCTATACACTGGCATTTGAACCATGGAACTATCTGAACTAGATGGTGATGGCATAAATGATGAAGATTCAGAAGGAATGGAGAGAATAATAGATGTCGGTAGGTTTACCAAATGACACTGCAATATGACTCAGACAAATCGTGAGAAAGTAAGGCAAATTTGCCGACAACAAAAACATTGGATCCAAGCTTGTGAGACAATATTCAATTATGAAATTCAACACATTAAAATAAAGTATGATAAAATTATTATTCTGTAAAATCGAAAGAAAGAAAGCAGAGTTTAGTACTAACCATAGAAGAAAAAATTATGCTTTAAGTACTTACTTATTGCACAGAGAGAGAAAACTATGACAACAAAATAGTTGAGAAGTAGAGAAAACAGTACGTACCCACTTGTAAAATTGTGATTGTTATTACCATCATCACCACAAGCATTTGGCATGTGAACAAAGTTTATGGCTTCCTTTATATTCAGGCAAAAAAAAAAAAAAAATGATATAAAGAATTTAACTAAAAAGATTAACCTGAATGGCATAGGAAGAACTTTTTTGCAGGAAGTTCTTATACTCTTTCTTTAACAAAAATTTAATGTTTCTCTATAATTGGGGATTCTATTATAAATTGAGTGACAGCACGTGTATAGTAATAAGAGTTTAGCCCAAAGTCCAAAAATAATGTTATTCAGTAAGACAGAAAAAGATGAATAAAAACATAAACAGATAGTTCAATGCCTACCTGTTGACTATGGAGATAAATTAAATAATAAGGATCAAATAGCAGTCAAGTGGATTAAAAAAGAAAAAAAAAAAAACAAAAAGAAGAAAGAAAACGAATTGCCCAACAAAATGGCAAGTGCTGGCATCAACCATCATCATTTATTTGGTCCTGCTACATGTGCGTGTGCGCGCGCATGCTATATATATGAAAAAAGCAAGCACAGTTTTGGCTCTGCAAATTTTGAACATTGCAAAATACACATTTAGGTCTGACCATTTTTGCATTTCCTAATTAATACTGTAGTCAAAATTTTTTTATGTATGAGAATCTTGAGGTGACAAACTAACATTTATGAACTCTTTTTTTGAGTAGATACATGTATAAACTCTTACATAAGTTGAAAATGAGTTTGCTGGCCTTAGGCTCCAGAACTCTAGATAAGTCTTGAGTTAGCATGATACTCCTCATGTACTGTGGTTTTGGCTAAGCTATCCTGAACAACATCACTTCTACAATAAACTTGTTATTGAATTATGATCAACTATTTGAGGAATATACAACAACAACAACAACAACTAAGCCTTTTATTCCAAGTATTTGGGGTAGGCTATATGAACCAAAAAAAGAATTACACCGGATCGATCACTTTGATATTCCTTCTCCATTCATTTCTATCAAGTAATATCTCTTTATTTAAACCTCTTAACTCTATATCTTTGCGTATCACCTCCATCCATATTTTCTTTGGTCTTCCCTTCGTTCTTTTAACTTTTCATACATTGATAAACTCCCATCTTCAAACCAGTGCACTTGTAGGCCTACGTTGCACATGACCAAACCATCGTAAGCGATTTTCTCGCATCTTCTCATCGATGAGAGCTACACCTACCTTAGCATGAATATCTCCATTTCACTTTATCTCTCCTAGTATTGCCGCAAATCCAACGGAACATGCGCATCTCTGCTACACTTATCTTCTGTGAATGACGTTTCTTTATAGCCCAACATTTCGTGCCATATAATAAAGCTGGCCTAATAGCAGTTCTATAAAAAATTTCTTTCAATCTTAACGGAATGTTACGGTCGCATAAAACTCCCGTTGCCCTCCTCCATTTCAACCAGCCAGCTTGTATCCTATAATTAACATCATTATCGATCTCTCCATCATTCTGAATAATAGCCTAAATATCTAAACTGACTACTCAACTATTTGAGGAATATATAATACTTAAATTACTCTTTAAACTTTTAGTTATATCCCACTAACTTTTCATAAGTTACAATCTGCTGATTCTCCGACAAAGAATTATCATGAAAAGGAAAACTACAACTTCTGTTTCTTCTTGTCATATATTTTGGCATTTACCTGTTTATTTTATCATTAGAGAAATTTCGGTATTTAAATTTATGCTTTAAAAATTTAATTAACATCCTTCTGATTAAGAAATTTCTATATTTATCTTCTTTATAAATTATCCTATATACTTAAATTTTTCTGATATATCTCTATCTTTCTATATACTCAAATTTTTGTATGTTTATCTTCTTTATAAATTATCCTATTTACTTAAATTTTTTTGATAGATCTCTATCTGAGTTAACCTTTCTTATTGTATTCACGAGCTACTTTATGTTCAAAAATCACATTTAGTGATTAGATGGTCTTGAACTTTAGAAGCAGAATAATATCTTGGCAAAAAAGAACAGAATTTAGGTATTACTACAATTATGATAGCAACTGATATGAATAATCAAATGGAACATACTTAATTAGAATAAGACGTTTATTATATCTTATATGAATGTACATAAACTATGGACTTTTCTTCAAAAGGTAATTTTAAGACTGCATAAGCATTGCACATGCTAGAGTCTCTAATCAACTCTTAAAATATGAGCTCACACCACCTGACGTATTAACTAACAATTTATTGCAGCCAATGAGCCTGGGCTCAAACGGCATCACACCTCTCCGAAAAGTTCTGAGTTCAACTCTCAGTGGAAATTCAATTTGGACTCCCGATGGAAACTCAATTTGAATAATATTGTTAAAAATATATGTGTGTGTGAGTTTGACTAGTAAAAAAAAAAAAACTAACAGTTTATTGCAACCAAACAAAGTTCTTTCATAAAAACATTAAATACTCAATAAAAAAACTTCCAAAATGAGAGGAGGGTGTGTCATGATATCATATTCCCTGATATATCCTCTTCTCGGGGCAGCCGCAACACATTAAAAAATGGCGATATCATTTTGTGCACATGTTGGCTGAAATATCGTTTGAGATTCCACTATTGAATTAACTCAATTTGTTAAAATATAAAATAATTTTTCTCAACTATCCCCACAATTTCATAGTTTTGATGCAGTAAAAAGGTCTTTCAATATGGTATTAGAGAAATCCAGGTTCAAATCCTATCGGTTGCGCATTTAGTTGCGGATTTTAAAAAAAATTTATATCGCTACGTAAAACTCAGATTTTTGTCCAAAATTGGGTTTTCAACCTGCGAGGGTATGTTAAAATACAAAATAATTTTTCTCAACCCTCACCACAATTTTGGAGTTTTTGTGCAATCAAAGGGTCTTTCAACATGGTATCAGAGCAACCCAGGTTCAAATCCTGTCGGGCGCGCATTTAATGTGGGTTTTAAAAAAAAACTTATACTGTTGCGTAAAGTCCAATATTAAAATACAAAATAATTTCTCTCAACTCTCACCATAACTTTGGAGTTTTGGTGCACCCACGTTTAGGTTCAAATCCTTTCGGACACGAATTTAATTGTGGATTTAAAAAAAAGAATACTGCTACGTAAATCCAGGTTTCTGAACCCTTACCACAACTTCGGAGTTTTGGAGTTTTTGTGCACCCAGGTTCAGGTTCAAATCCTGCCGGACCTGCATTTAATTGTGGGTTTTATAAAAAAAGAATACCCTACATAAAGCCAAGATTTCTATCGAAAATGGACTTTCAACCTGTGGGGACGTGTTAAAATACAAAATAAAAATGGACTTTCAACTTGTGGGGGTGTGCTAAAATACAAAATAATTTTCTTTAACCCTCACTATAGATGTGCCTTCTTCAACCTGTTGGGGCATGTTAAAATACAAAATAATTTTCCTTAATCCTCACCATAGGCATGCCTTCAATCTGTGGAGGCGTGTTAAAATATAAAATAATTTTACTCAACTCTCACAATAACTTTTAATTTCGGATCCAAAATGGACCTTCAACATGTAGGGACGTGTTAAAATACAAAATAATTTTCTCAACTCTCACCATAATTTCGAAGTTTTTGTGCAGTGGCAGGGACTTTCAATACAATTTGCGATTTATAAATGCATTGATAGTCAATGTGAGTTTTGGTGCAGTAACAGGTACCTTCAACACAATTTGAAATCTATGAATGCGTTGGTAGTCAGAGTGAGTAATTCCATATTCCATAATATGACAAACATGTCCTTCACCTGAGCAGTGAGCACTCAACAAGGAAAAAAAGGGACAATGCACTTGGCTTCAAATATTAAAAAAAGAGTTTTCAGGAACCACCTAAAAGGACAATTCACGCATATTCCAAAAAAAAAAAAAAATTAAAAAAGAAAGACTTCCCAGAGTGCAGATCCTTGAATTTACCATGCTATGCCCTCTTACCCAATGTTCAAGACATGACTGCATATTTTGCAGGCAAAAATTCAAGTGAAAGAGAGTGACAAGAAAGCACACCAACATTTTGAAGAAGTTTATGCAAAGAAACTTGGTGCCCTGAAATTTGAGCACTCTCTGTTGGAAATAGAAATCTGAATGCGAGGGAAATCCCACATCCGAAGTATAAGAAGTTGGAGGGAACTAAAAAAGATGCAACCTTAAGGGTGAGATTGAAAGAGGAGGTCATTTGAGGATAATTATTGATGTAGACAAACATGTTGGATCACAATGCAGTGTTGGAAGGGGTTAAGACCCTAGATGATCGGAAACGATGCATTTCGCTAAAATTAACACTCCTGCGCTCTCCATACAATGAAAACTTCCATGTAATTCACAACCAAAGAGTAATAGATAGTTTTTGATGGAGAGGAAAATGATATAATTTTCTTTTGAGAAGAGAACTTTATAACTTTGTTGCTTGCAAATGCTAAGTACAAAGGGGTATTTATAGATATAAAAGATGACTCTAGATACACTTTTTTGACTACCCTAATTAATGGTGTATATTAAGAGACATTTCTAAATACATGAACCAAATTAATTCTAGATACATTAATTAAACTACATACATGTATCTAGTCTAAGAGATATTCTAGAAATTTCAAATTATTATTAACAACATCCACCCTTAATTTGAAATTTTCTTTCACACCAAGTCTTGTTTTCAATCTTCGAAAATTTTCAAATTTCAATGGCTTTGTGAAAATGTCCGCAACTTGATTTTGAGTCTTCACATACTTGAGCTCTGCTTCCTTATTTGCAATGCATTCTCTAATGAAATGAAACCTTGTATCCACACATATGATTCCTTGCACCATTATCCAAGTATCACAAATTGTTAATGCTGAGATTTGTGCGTAATAATTAGACAATAAATAATAGAGAAAAGAAAAAGAAAAATAAATATAGAGATTTTACGTGGTTCGACAATGTGCCTACATCCACGAATATGTGTGTGAGTGTGCATGCGTGCGTGCGCAAACCCTAATGATGTATGGACAGAATTATAATATTACCCTTGTACTGTACTGCGGGGGGCTACGACCCCCGATCCCCCAACCTATACGCCGGGCCCCCTCCGCTACGAAACAACGCGGCCCTCTTTCAGGATTAAGATCCAACTCCAATAATCTCCACCTTGGCAATTAATCTGTCCCTCAGGAGAAAGACACCTTGAGCTCCACCTCAAAAATAACATAGGTTGGGGAATGCCTCCTCTCTAGCACCTGGAGACATTAATCAAGTCTAAGCAATACTTAAACTTGTCCATTGTGATTGGCTTTATTAACATATCTGCTGCATTCTCTGATGTATGCACATTCTCAAACAACAGTTCTCCTAAAGTAACATATTCCCTTATCTTGTGAAATCTAACATCAATATACTTGATTCTTGCATGATAAATCTGGTTCTTTACTAAGAAGATAGCACTCTGGTTATCACAATACAACTTTACACTATTTTACTTGATCCCAAGTTCCCTGACAAGCCCTCTCAACCACAATGCTTTCTTGGCTGCCTCAGTTGCTGCCATGCACTCTACTTCAGTTGTAGATAATGCCACAAGTGCCTGCACCAATAATTCCCAACATATGGCTCCCCTGCGAGTGTGAAAACAAAACCTGTATGGAACATTTTATCTTCCAAGTCATCTGCATAATCTGCATCTACATATCCTTGAACTGAAACATTATCATGCTGCCTCTCAAACATGATCCTACACTTCATTGTACCTTTCAAGTACCTGAAAATCCACTCACAGCTTTCCAATATTCTTTGCCAGGATTTGCCATGTACTTGCTCATCATATTGACTGCATGTGCTAAATCTGGTCTGGTACACACTATTGCATATATCAAACAACCCACTACACTAACATAAGGCACCTTTGACCTCTCTGCATTTTCTTCTTCAATCTTTGCGAACTGATTAGTAGACAATCTAAAGTGATTTGCCAATTGTATACTCACTAGTTTTGCATCTGACATGTTGACTCTCTCTAATACTTTCTTCAGATAGTTTTTCTGAGACATACACAATTTTCTGGCTTTTCTATCTCTATTGATCTCCATGCTAAGAATCTTCTTAGTCAATCCTAAGTCTTTCCTATCAAACTTACTGCTCAACAATAAGTTCAATCTGTCTACCTCATTTATGCTCTTAGAAGCAATGAGCATGTCATCCACATACAACATGAAGAAAATATGGGAATCATTCTTAAGAGTTCTGTAGTAAGCACAACAGTCATACTTACAGCGATTGCAGCTAATCTGAATCATGCAAGTGTCAAACTTCTTGTACCATTGCGTGGAGACTGCTTAAGCCCATACAATAATTTATTCAATTTACACACAAGATTCTCTATTCTTGGTCTCAAGAACCCTTCTGGCTGCTCCATGTAAATTTGCTCCTCCAAATCACTATGAAGGAAAGCGATCTTCACATCCAGCTGCTCTAGCTCCATATCAAAACTAGCCATGATTACCAATATAATCCTGATAGAAGTGTATCTGACAACTGGAGAGAAAATCTCATCATAATCAACTCATTTCCTCTGTGAGTCATTAGCTACTAACAGAGCTTTGTATCTTTTCCCTTCTTTCTCTAACGTTGCTTCTTTTTTTCTATAAACCCACTTACACCCTATCGGTCTCTTCCCCTCTGGAAGCTCCACCAAATCCCAAGTATCATTCTTATGCAATGACTCAATTTCTCCATCATAGCGTCCATCTATTTACTTTTCTTCTGACTACCAACTGCATTCTGAAAAGTTGTAGGATCGTTATTACTGGTAATGAGTCAAAGAACAAAGAATATTCTCCACCATATGTACATCTTCTATACTATCTCCAAATCTCCACAATTGCCTTTACCCTTGAATAATAACCCAAATTGATTTAGATTCTTTCATCTTTAATACTTCAAAATCACCCCTTAGTAATTGAAGTCTCACCTTCTTCACTTTATCAATACCTTTCTTCTATAACGTGAAGGATCAATAAGCCCTCACCCTTATCCATCAATGTTTGGATAATTCAATATTCGAGAAGGTGGCCGATGCTACTACTTCAAAGGAGGGTATGAAATTCTTATGAAAAATAAATGTCTTTGGCTTAGAGATCAAAATGCTAATTTGATAATTGGCTATGTCCAGAAATATGATGTTCAAATTGAATATTAAAACAATTAAAGCAAAGTGTTTGAAGGCTAGTTTGTAAGATGAAGCATAGTGTTGGCACATGAGATTTGGCCATTTGAACTTTGGAGCATTGAAGCCCATGGGAGAAAAGAAGATGGTGAAAGGAATGCCTTCAATCAACTATCCCAATAATTTGTGTGAAGCATATTTTCTTGGCAAACATACTAGAAGGAGTTTTCCAAAAGAAAGAGATATGGAGACAGAATGGAAGATGTACGTGTGGTGGAGAAGATTTTTCATTCTTTGACTCCCAAATTTGATTATATTGTGTGTGTCATTGAAGAGACAAAAGATATAGACTCAATGACCATTGAAGAATTGGAGGATTCTCTACAAGTTCATGAAGAAAAGATCAAGAGAAGACAAGAAGAGCCAATGGAGCAAGTTCTTAAAGTTGGGGCTACTTTGAAGAATGATGAAGAAAAACAAAAGCACTTTAGAGGACATGGACGAGGAAAAGTACATGGCCAAAATGAACCAGGAAGAGGCAATAGAGACAACTCAAATAAGAAGGAGAGAAGCCAATCATCACCAAGAGATCATGGAAGAACACGAGGAAGAGGACGAGGCTATTATCCAAATTCAAATGAAAAGAGGTATGACAAGTCTAAAGTTGAATGTAGTGATTGTCATAAACTTAGCCATTATGTTGGAAATGTCATAGTGCTACTAATAATATTGAAGAAAAATCTAATCTTGTTAATGATAACCAAGAAGCTGAAGAGTCAACTTTATTGCTAACAATCAAATAAAAAGAGAAGGATGTTAACAATTTATGGTACTTGGATAATGGTGCAAGCAATCATATGCATAGATACAAACTATCATTTCATTAGATAATGCATTGCCAATATGGAAATGGGGCTCAATGTGAAGACTCAAGATCTTCCATCATGTCTCCATATCTCTGGTACCACTTTGTTGGAGAGGAAGGGGATATAAATTTTTTTCTTAGCACTCTTCTCTCAATTCTAAGGAATCAAGCTCTGTTACCACTTTGTTGGAGAGGAAGAGAGTATAATTTTCTTTTGAGAAGAGAACTCTATAACTTTGTTGCTTGCAAATGCTGAGTACAAGAGGGCATTTACAGATATAAAAGATAATTCTAGATACACCTTTTAGACTACCATAATTAATGGTGTACATTAAGAGACACTTTTAAATACATGAACCATATTAATTCTAGATACATTAATTAAACCACATACATGTATCTAGTCTAAAAGTCATATTCTAAAAATTTCAAATTATTATTAACAAATATAACACAAGAAAAGTCCCCAGTGCTCCTAGCAGAAGCTCAGAGCTGATCCCACTTAGTTCCCCAGACAACCATCACCATACTAGGTCAAGTCAATCAAACATGTAATATGATATGTCAGGAACACACAGCATAATGCGCAAAGACTTGCTCATCCAAATATATTGCTGATACGGTTTAAATTACAGAAGTTGGTAGAATGCTCCATTAACTTAGAATTTCATAGGAAAAGAAAGAGGCATTTTTCTCAAAGTGATTAAGAGAAATTGCTGGTTTCTTGATTTGAGAATAATTTTGAAGGTCACATACACCTCCAATTTCATGTTAATGAAACATTACAATTAACATATATACATGACTGTGTCAGTGCACCTTTAAAAAGTTGAGAATGGCAATATTTGTTATCATAAAAAGTCAATTGAAATGCCAAGATTGATATCTTCCATTCTTCATAAACAGAAATTGAAGAGCAATTTAAGGAAATTTCTATTAACATTCATCTTTCATTTTCAAATACTGGTATATTGCATGCCTGTCCCTAAACTGTTTCATTATTTTCTCATTTTCATAAGTTAAAATGAAAGGAAAAAAGAAAGCTATATATTCCTTTTTAACTTAATCAATGACATTTATTATCAAAAAACTTTTTTTCCCTCTTGCCTCTTTCAATTTTTTCATTTTTTATGTGGTTTATCCTTGAGATTTGTATTACAATTTAGAACTTTTAAATTGATATGAGATAAGACAATGCAGACTTAGTATTTCTTATTTTCTATATATTGTTTAATTATGTTTAGTTGTTATTTTGCATTCCAATATTAAATCCCTTCACCAGAAAATTATTACGCTTGTTGAAAGACTCTTCCACCATACCAAAACACCGAAATTATGTTGAGGGTTGAGAGAAATTATTTTGTATTTTAACACGCTCCCGTAGGTTGAAGGCCCATTTTGGACAAAAACCTGGGCTTTATGCAGCGATATAATTTTTTAAAAACCCGCAATTAAATGCGTGCCCGACAGGATTTGATCGAACCTGAATTGCTTTGATACCATTTTAAAAGACCCTTCCAAGTTATAGTGAGGGTTATTCTAATATTTCCCACAAACTCAAGATGGTTTGGAAGACGCCAACTTGAGTTTGAAAACGAGATCATATGGGTTACTTTAATACCATGTTGAAAGATCATGTGGGTTGTTCTGGTGCATTGGAAGGGTCCTTCAATATGGTGTCAGAGCAACCCAGATTTAATTCCTATCAGGCGCGCATTTAATTGCAGATTTTAAAAAAAAAATTATACCGCTGCATAAAATTCATGTTTCTGTCCAAATGGACCTTCAACCTGTAGAGACGTGTTAAAATACAAATTAATTTCCTACAACTCTCATCATAACTTCGGAATTGTAATACAGTGGAAGGGTCCTTCAACAATGTTTATGGCAAAACTTAATTTATGCGGGAAAAAGCCTGGTTAATTCAATGATTCAATATATATAAAGTAATCGTTTTTCTTATATAATTTGTCCCTGGAGCTAGGTATGGATCACAAGATCCAGAAAAGGCTTGACCCAGCATTAGCTCAAACTAATGTCTCGCATTGAAGCAATCTACAAGGTGACTGTCTTTTAGCTTTTCCCAACTAGTAACAAGACCCACACCCCAATAAATCAAAGACTGCTAGTCAGGAACCCATCAAGACAGAATAAATTTAGTTGATAGCTATGCCAAGGAACATTTTTTTGTAGACTTAGCATGTTGTTTCCTATGTCATAAATTTTTCTCATTTCTTTTGATTATTCTTTTGGAGGGAATGGACCGTAGGCTTACAAAAAAAACTCCTACAATGGTGGAAAGGAACACCATCGTAGTGTCAAAAGAAGCTTTAAGTTTAGGAGAAAGAAACTCCAACTTTTGCTAAATCACACAACAGCCCTGAACTACTTGTAGCTCCATACATGTGCAGCCATCATAGGTCATCAAATGTCCACAAATTACTAGTCAAGTTTATCGGCCTCGCATACCAATGATGTCAAGCACTTGTGCAACATGCTTCTCTCGTGCACCTTTGCAAAATTAATTAAAAAAACCGCTTCACACT
This sequence comes from Dracaena cambodiana, assembly GCA_036321105.1. NCBI lineage: Eukaryota > Viridiplantae > Streptophyta > Magnoliopsida > Asparagales > Asparagaceae > Dracaena > Dracaena cambodiana. Next base: position 18,806,302 of record JAYEPQ010000012.1, on the reverse strand, counting down.
AGCAGTAGGAAGCTTAAAATCCACGACCTAGAAAAAGAAACTGACTTTCTCACATAAGCTATGCTTCATTGGTTGTGCCACGCGATTCAAAGCAATTTGTAGTCAAGTAGATTTATATTGAAGATGCTCCGGGATAAGAAGGCTTAGATTATTTATTATTGTTTCATAAAGAGTAGAAAGAGCAGAGAAACAATGATAATCATGAAAATAGAAAGGAAGAGTTCTTACAATATCAGAACGACGAGGTGCAATAACTTGGAAGGACTCAATAGCAGAAGGTGGTATAGGCACATCTTGAAGAGAACTAGATGATGATGTTGAATCCACAGAGGGAGCAAGGTCATTAGAAAAGGCCGATGATGGATTGTCAGAAGAGCTAGTATCACCTGCAAAAGAGTTAGTAGACTAAGAAAATAGAGTAATAGAGAGATCAGTGAAGGCAGGAAAATGACTAGAGCGAAGTGAGGGAAGGAAAGAAAGAAAGGGTAGTGAAGAACTTATGTTCCCAAAACTCTACATTATGAGAGATACGAAGGCTTTTACTGATAGGATCATAACAACGGTATCATTTTTGTTCAATTCCATAACCAAGAAAGCAGCACAGTTTAGAACAGGGTTCCAACTTCGTTCATTCATGCGGGGGGAGAAGAACGAAGCAGGCACAACCAAAAACTCAAAGAGAGCGGAATTGTACCATATAGCAGTTTAAAAAGAGTTCTGTTGTTAAGAATGGGTGAGAGGACATGATTGATGGTGTAGATAGCAGTAAGAGCAGGCTCTCCCCAAAGACGCTCACTTACCCAGTTTTCTCGTGTTATCAAGTTTTTTCGTTCTGATAATGCTCTGATACCATGTTGAAAGTCCCTTCCACTGCACCAAAACTCCGAAGTTGTGGTGAGAATTGAGAGAAATTATTTTGTATTTTAACACACGCAGCGGTATAAGTTTTTTAAAACTTGCAATTAAATGTGTGCCCGACAGGAATTGGACATTCATAGCTCTGATACTATGTTGAAGAAAATAGAGCAAAGCAGAATGAAGAAATTTCTGTATATTTTCTTGTTGTGAACTGTACAATGAATCATCAATTTATAGGTGAAGGAGACAATGAAAAAATAATTATAGGATCTATAATTGATACTAATTACATAAAATTTTCAATTAGTCTAATCAGAGATTTGTCAACTATCCTAAATTGGTATAATCAGAGATTTGTCAACTATCCTAACTTAGAAAAATATCTCAATATCTAATATGAAAGTATCTCAAAATATTTCAGTAATATGATCATATCTCAATAATTATAACAAGCTGAATGCTTGATATCTATGCTTCACTTGGAGATGGGAGCTTGGGAGAACAAGAAATTTTTGTATGCGGACCAGATTTATTAGCTCCACTTTTATTGGTTGTATTTTATCTAAGACTTTAGTTAATTTTCCTTTATTTATTTAATGAGCGATGTGCACATGGACAATGTATAGTCTGAGAAATATTTTGATCAGTTGATTGGAGATAAACATTCTATATGTGAGAAACTTTGAATGTGAATTGCTTGAATCTCTTTATGAGTGATTTATAAGAGTGGGCATGTGATTTATGAAGCTCCTTATGTTCAAAATTGACTAAAGTGTGACGTATTTATTTTTTTAATCTTAAAACAGATATAAATAAAAAATATACTTATAGTAAAATTATAATCTTATCAAATATCATGTGCCTATCTAAACGGAGGACAATTTATAAAATCATTCATTCAAAGATTCTAAAATATCTTAGAAGCCACGATTATGGTCTTATCCAAATAGATATTTGGAAAATATAAAATTTAAATTTCTAAGTTATACTGGAACGATTATCTGTATATTACACAGTGATAAGAGAAACATATACTCAAAAAGAATAATCACTAATCATCATTTTGTTTAAGTCTAAGCATGAATAAGATCAAAGAATATAAAATCTAGAAGGGTAAAAATGGATAAAGACAAATTTTAAATTACTACGTTATATATCCAGATTATATTTTTATATTCCTAAAGTTTTAGACGAGAAAATAACTTTTATTACAATTTTTTTTGAGGCAAGATAAACTAACCTGTCTATACTTTAAATTTCTCATAAATTAACGTGCCTATATGTTCCTAATATCAAAAAAAATGTGTTTTACCCATTTTTTTGAGTTTGATGGTACAGATGAAGTGGTTATAGGTGACGGTTTAGATTTGCTTATATGTTCCTAATATTAAAAAAAAATCTAGTGTCTATGCATCATTTACCAAACAAATTAACGTGCCTATTGAGTTTTACCCATTTTATTTCTTTAAAGGTCTCGATTGGGGCAATTATTCTATGTAGAGAATGTGAAATCGGAGTTTACCCTTTGCTTGCAACTTTGCAACCATTATCTAAAAAAAACTACTGCATATGTTCATGAGCACACATTTATTGACTGACGGTTGATACAAAAGGTTATGGCATGCATCTCAGTGTATCATTTTTCACCTAATTAATTCCTTTAAATTAACAGTTTCAGCATCATATCCATCAACTATATATATTTCATGTTCTCTGGAAAAAACTTATAAGTAAACTTTTCGTTCAACCATTTTAACTAATTATGCTATGTTTGAATTAATTTATACTATGTATGGGGTCCTTCAAAATATATTGGTATTTATGACTTAGTCTTGTGCATCATTTCAAAATGAAGAATATTTCATTTTGTACTTGACTTAGTGCACAAGGGATTACTTCTTGTGTAATACCTAGGGCTAAGCAGAAATCCAAAAAAATCGAACTGAATCGCAAAACCGAACCTGTCAGTTCGGATTATTCGATTTTTAGTTCAGTTCGGTTTAAAAATCGAAATTAATTACGGATTTCGGGTTGGGTTTTGGTGGTTGTAGCTCCAACTGAAACTGACCAAAAAATCGAATTATTACAATTGTAGTTTATTCTTTTCCTTTGATTTATTTTCAATGTGTTTTTCTTTTAAATCTATGTTGAAAAATATGTGATTGTCATTTTAATAGGTAAAAAAAAAATAGAAAAGAAAATTGTTATATTTCCTACAAAATACACGCATTTATCACATATTTAGTTTCAAACCCAAATAACCGAAAAACTGACCAAACAGAACGGCACCGAAAATTCGGTTTCAGTTTTCTTGGGGGTTCGGTCAATTTCAGTTTCGGTGCGACTATTTCGGTTCGGTTTTCGGTAGAATTTTTTCATCCAAAATCGAACCGAACCGACCAATACTCACCTCTAGTAATACCCCTATCTCAATAGTCCCACATCAAATATGATACAAGAGATAGAGTAGTTTTTAATGATTTTAATGAAATCATAAAATAAATCGTAGCTAGCCTGCTTTGGGGGAGGAATCCATGGCTAATTATAAAATATTTTAATTCATGCTATTCTACTAGCCTATTTTTAAGTAGGGGGCATTACAAGTGGTATCAGAGCCAGATATCAGCCGGGAGCATTACAAGTAGTATCAGAGCCAGACATCAGCCGGGAGCGTTACAAGTGGTATCAGAGCCAGACATCGAGAGCGTTACAAGTCGTATCAGAGTCAGGCATCAGCCAGAAGCATTACAAGTCGTATCAGCGTCAGACATCAGCCGGAAGTGTATGAAACTAAGTATCGCATGGAACTAAGTGTTACTCATAATAAAGTGTCACATAAAACTGGAGGGCCATCTCTTGAATCAGTATGGAGCCACCTCTAAAATGCATGGGGCTACCTCTAGAATTCCACGTCACCTGATGAAGTGTTAACATATTATTAAGCCTCTTGACGAGAATGTCAGTTCCTAAATGGGGGAGACTGTACTACCCTTATCTCAATAGTTTCACATCGGATATGACACAAGAGATAGAGTAGTTTATAATGATTCCCGTGAAGCCATAAAGAAATCGTAACTATTCTTTTTTGAGGGAAAAATATATGGCTAATTATAAATTATTTTAATTCATGTTATTCTACCAAAAACTTAGCATATTCCTACGCGAATATGCTACCGGCGTTCCGCTACCCAATTTCTGGATGGGCCATTACATCTTGTTTGCCAAGTTCATACCAAAGATCAGCTCGCAGACTTGCTGACCAATCCATTATCTCGATGTACAATCTCTCTATGAAGCAAGATTAGCCTTGTTGATGTCGCTTCAATCTTGAATGAGTGTATACGAAAAGAAGATGAAGCCATTAATTTGAATAGTAATGATAGAAAGATAATCCACCAAAATCATAATATCAAGTATGATCCTTAAGGATTCAAGTAATAAAGTCAGTATGAGTTTACGATCCAAAACAATTAAATTATATTAATTTAGAAAGTAAGGTCAACAACACAATCAGCAAAGATTTTTTTTAGGATCAAAATTAGAATTTTAATTAGTTTATAATTAGTTATTTTGAGATGCTCTCACATAAATGTATATTATGTAAATAATTTCATAAATTATATGCTGAGTTTACATTACTTTAGATCTTTTATAGCTTCAGCTTAATATCTCTACCAGCACAAGGTGCCTAAGCTAGACTCCAAATCAATAAATAGAAACTAATTTTCATATAAAAATAACCGTCACTACATTACCTTAATTTTACATTAAATCCCAGTGTAACCAATTACAGTAAGAAACTACAACAACAACTACAAGCAAATCTTTTATCCAAGTACTTGGGGTAGACTTATAACCAAAAGAGAATTACGCTGGAATGATCAGATTGGTGATCCTTTTCCACTAATTAACTCATATCGAGTAATATGTCTTTATTTAAATATTTAGCATCAATATCTTTTTGTAACACCTCCATTCATGTTTTCTTCAGTAGTCCCTTTACTTTTACAACTTGTTCTATATTGATAAGTTTCTATCATTGAACTGGTACATCTGTAGGTCTACATTGCACATGACCAAGTCATCATAGACAATTTTCTCGCATCTTCTCCTTTATAGGAATTATGCCTAACTTAGTAAGAATATTCTATTTCACATTTTATCTCTCTTAATATTACTATACATCCAACAAAACATGTACATTCTATTTCACTCATTTTCTATGAATATCCTTTTTTTATAGCCAGCATTCCATATAATATTAAAAAGCGGACATAATAGTAGTCTTATAATATTTTGCATTTAGTCTTAACATAATTTTATGATTGCATAAAGATCCCGCTATACCCCTTCATTTGAATCAGCCAGTTTGTATTTTATAGTTAACATCACAATTGATCTCTTCATGATTATGAGTAATAGAACCAAGTAGCTAAGCCGATTGCTCATTTATATCTCTCGTTCATCTAATGTCGAGAATAATAGTCTCAGATACTTAGTTTACTAAATTTGCACTTCATATACTCCATTTTGGATATACTTAATCTAAAAGCTTAAGATTTAATTTTTGTCTTCATGTCTCTAACTTAACATTTAACCCTACTCTCGACTCATCGATCAAGATAGTATCATCAACATATAACACACCTAGATATCTCATTTTAAATAGCTCTAGTAATATTATTCATCACTATGGAAAATAAGAATAAATAAATGCAAATTCTAGATACAATCCAATAGTGATTGAAAAAATACTTGTTAGACAAATAAGAAACTAATGCTTTAAAATAAATACAAGTTAAATAATCACATAAGGTAAACTAGTCAAATGCATCATATCTACGGGAGCAATATAATACTTTTCCCAAATAAAAAAGAATTGTTTATTTTTTATGAAAGAGAAAATCAAGGGAACTTTTTTTATATAAAACTTTTAATCCTACATCATAATCACAAAAGTTTAGCGAAACAGGTAAATTTCAGACTAAAGAAGGGACATAATCCGACTAGATCTTGAATGGAACATAAAATTAGATATAGATAACAACAATGAATATTGTATTAGACGTTGTGTTTGATGCACGAATTCAATAAAGTTTGCACTTAAAAAGCACATCCGGGCACAGCAAGCAGCGTCGGCAGGGACGGGCAGCATGCAGGCCTGAGGCAGCCCCATTACGCGTGTCATGTCCAGCTTGATCCCCAAATCCGCTATATACCATCTTGAACCCCTCGCACAAACAGCTCGAGCTCGTCTTTACGACTGCCGTGAGCTTACTGCAGCACTTTTTCAATGGTGCAGTCTCTTTGATCCCTTGCTCGACGTAGTCCAGGCAACTCATCAGGCCCGTCATGATGTCGGAGCATTTGTCAGGCGGTGATGGCAACTGCAACAGTGGAGAAGAGGCAACGGCGATGGTCGGGACCATGCAAGTTGCTAGGAGAAGCCTAGCCATTGTTTTGCTGGTGATATGCTAGCCATTTTATTAATAAGCATTTTACCGAAATTCCTAGTGAGCCCACCTTTTTTGTAAATATGTGCTCTTTATAAGTACGCTCATATTAAAAAACAAAAAAATAATGATTTTTACTATGTACACCTCTCAATATATCTAATTTTCCCTTGCTCTTTTTTCTCTCTTCTCCCTTCTCTTTACAAATCTTTTCGATTTCCTTATGTGCTTCTAAATTCCTATATATTTAAATTAGCATTTGAGAATAGAATTGGGAGAAATAAATGAAACTATTTTTTGAGTTTGTTAGTGTAATACTCTATATCCCAATATACGAGTAGCGTTCAGCAACATATCGTAGATTAATACGCCAAGTATAAAATACATGAACACTACTATATGCTTTTACCACATCACTGCAAACACACACACACACACACACACACACACACATATATATGAGTAAACGGGAAATTCACTGGTGGTGAAAGGAGTTCCTTCACCGTCGTTTAGATGGTCCAATAAAATTATTACACGTGGCGTCACTCAAAAGACTGTTAAAGAAATTATTTTATTTATTACCTTAACTGAGGCCACATGTAATAATTTTATTGGGTTAGCTAAGTAGCAGTAAAGGAACTCCTTCACCGCCGGTGAATTTCCCATTCTCTCTCTCTCTCTCTCTCTCTCTCTCTCTCTCTCTCTCTCTCTCTCTCTCTCTATATATATATATATATATATATATATATATATATATATATATGGGAAGAATAATATAAATATAAATAACTAATTTATCCCAATAAAATTATAATCAAATCAAATAACATAAGAGGATCCCAACGAATAGTAACCTTTAATACAATTCTGGGATTTTATATATGAAAAAAAAAGAAGATGGAAATGTATTTTGCTATCTATCTTATCAAGATATGAGAATTGATAAGAAAAATTCTCTCATAAAAGTTTGCTACAAAAACACTTACTATATTTATGTTATTCCTCGAGGTATAGATCCAACAGTAGGGATCTTCCTTCTTGGTAACATGAAAATCACTAGTGTTTGGGTGTGCTAAATTAGAATCATTAGAATGACCTAATAATTACTATAAGAAAAGGGATAATAACACACGGCCATGTTATGTATGCCGCAAACATGTACATAATGCACAAAAATGAATAAAAAAGAAAAATATATTATAGTATTATGAAAACTATATCTTGTAAACTATAAATCATTGATTCAATTATATTCGTCTTGAAAATAATAATGATTAACTGATAGTAAATGCATGTAATTAGTGACAATGGATAAAGATAATGAATATCAACATGTATATGAAACAAGATTGATATGAAATAATCAGAACCAACCAATCTATTTTATTATAAGTCAAGAGATACATATATTTATAGGTGTCTCAATACCATATAAACAATCAAATAGGCAATATGAGACTAAATTTAAATTAAACCCAAATACAATATAGTTTTCTAATCTACCACTCACTCTCAAGTTCGAATATAAATATTAATTGTATCCAATTTCTTACATAGATTAGAAAAAACTGTTTCATCTTCAATAGTGCAGATTAACTTGAAATGGATGGACAACAACAACAGTAACAATAATATATAGTAGTAGCAATAATAGTACATAAATTACTTGAATCATCATAGCACACCCGCATTTGAGCAGCAGCAACAACAAAAGCAGTAGACAACTGATAATTTATTTCGTAAAAGCATTAGTAAGTAGTATATAAACTTCTTTTTTAGTAGGCAGTAAAAACTTCTTTCTTAAAAGCAGTAGTTGACAACAAATAAACCTATTTGTTAGAATCGATAGTAGATAGCAGATAAACCTTTTTTAGAAGCAGTAGTAAACATCAATTAAATTCGTTCTTAGAAGTAGTAGTGGGCAGCAGATAAAGTTTTTTCTTAGAAGAAGTAGTAGACAACTGATAAAGTTCTTTCTTTGATGCAGTAGTGACAGTTAATAAAGTTATTTCTTTGAAACAGTAGCAGACAGCAGATAAACTTCTTTTTTCGAAGCAGTAGTAGGCAAAAGGAACAAAGAGTTGCATTGATTCAAGATTATACCATTACAGTCGAGGAAGGATCAGACAGAACCCCTAAGTTATGAAGTAGAGAAAAAATAGAAACTAAGGCATATGCAGAATTGCAGTGTCAGAGTCAGAATTAGAGTCAACATCGAAATAGAAGTTGGCCATCGATTAGAATGGTTGAGATGGCTGAGATTTATTTTACAATGCGCTCTAATACAATGTTATAAAATAATCAGAACCAACCGATTTATTTTTTTATGAGTCAAGTGATACAAATATTTATAGATGTATCAACACTATACAAACTATCCAATAGGCAATATGAGACTAAATCTAAACTAAACTCAAATACAGATAAATTTCCTAATCTAACAAGAATATATCACATAAATGCCTATTATGATTTAATTTGAAATGTCGGGTGAAAAGACTACATGTTTTAAGAAGATCTCATACATATCCTGGACTACAATCCCATGACTCCTGGTATTATCCCAGAATGTACTGCTAGGTACTCACAAATGATGGACGAGCATATGCTCTGGTGTAAAGCCATATAATATGGCATGACAGTGATTCAATAATCACCCGAAACCTCTATAATAGGTCCTGAAAATTCGGTTGTGCAATCTAAAAAATAACCTTCCAAAATTTGTGTTCAAATTCCTCCTTTCGATTTTCTCTTAACTCTGTTATTTTGTGTTCATGGTTTAAGCGCATAAAAAATAATATTATCATGTAACACATAGTTGAAAGAGTATATACATGTGATATCTTAATCAACAAAAAGTGTCAAAAAGTAAATTTGCATAAAAGATTAAAAATGAGATACTAAGAATTAAAACGGCAGACTTGAAAGTACATGAACATAATCAGAGGATAACATTAAAATAATTTTGGCATGCTTAAACAAAGAAGATAAAGTTTTGTTTTTTTTTTCCTTTGAACTTTTAAAATAAATTTCCTTTTTTAAAAGTTTCAACTACTTAGTCTATAACATGCTATTTGGTGTCGGAAAAATAGAATCAAGCATTTAATATATTTAGATGATAGTGAAATAATAACATTTTGAGTTTACAGAAAACAAAAAGGATAATAAGACATAAAAATTGAAAACTATATTAGTTTAACAACATTATAATTTTCTAACAATAATAGATTTCAAAAAATGGCAACCTATTAAAACATTTAAACTTAATATATAGGACATGTAAAGATAATATATGAGTGAGTACCAAATATGGCTATATATTGTGCACTAATAATACAAGGTACATATGAACTACAATCAATTTATGATAATTCTTTAGATTCAGATATGTTAATATCATGTAAATGCATTACTTAGCTCTTATATTTAAGATATACATACCAACAACATATACAAATTATTTACCCTACAAGTCCAATAATGATGATCTACATTTCCGAGTCTGAGTTATGTGTACACTTATTTAATTAATATAATAGTAATAATATTATATTTATCAGATAATATTATGACTATCACATTAATTATTTAGATAATATATTTAAAATTAAATAAATATAAAAATATCGCTTGATAAATAAAAAATATTGATAGGGTAAACATGGTGTTACAAATAGTTAAGGTTGATATAGAGGGTTAATGAGTTTGGTTATATAAGAATATAATACTACTGAGATGAAAAGGGCAACTTAGTCCAAAATTTAAAATGACAAACATGGAATGACGATGAATTAGAAAAGTGAATACTTAGAAAAAGGTGGGCTCATTTGGAATTTCCCTACATTTTAATGAAACAAGTTAGAATTACTAATTACATATAAGTGTCCCTCTACCAAGTTGTAACGCTCATAATCCTTAAGCCTGTATATCGGTTCATTCCGTATTATCTGTATCAGTTTGGGAGCCTAGATACTTTTACGAACGGATACTAAGTAAATTGAGTTATATCTTTCAATCCAATGTTCAATTTCAAATTCAGCGTAGCAGGGACCTTTTATCTTATAAGTTTGGTTTTTTCGTAATTTTCTTAAATTATTCCGGATCAGTCAATTTTTAGACAAATACCAGATTAAAATAATCAAATTAAATCAATATTTTTAATTTTAACCTGCTGCCAACTTCAAATTTATATTTAGAAGCAAAGCAACTATCCTTGATCAAATTTGAATAGGAATTGACCCAATAGTAAAATTGTAATTAAGATAAAGTTTAAGAGTTTTTAACATAGCAGCATACTAATCTTCCGATAGTTGTTTGACCACTCAAGTAAATTCGAAAAATCTAAGAAAAATAAGATTTCTTCCTCTCGTTCTCCTCTTAAGTGTCTCTTCATTTTCAACTCTAATTTCTTCTTCAATTTCTTCAAATAAATTGCCAAATATTCAGCTTGAGAGTGGGCTGAAATATACTATATTGCTTTGTGAACCTTATTTTTGTGTTTAACCTCTTCAAATAAACTCTAATATTCTCCAGTAATATGGAAAAACTTTCTCCAGAACATGTTCTTGTTCTCTAGAGTGATTCTTGGAAATTTCTTCGCTTTTGAAGAGCAATCGCATCAATATCAATTTTTTTCCGATTTGGGTTCAACAAGAGTCAAGAATACATTCTCAAATCCTTTAAATTTGTGATTTCTTAATGTAATCACCTCATATGTGATATCAGAGGTATTATCAAACATGTTTCAAGATTATAGATGCTCAAGTTTGTATTCATCTTAAGTTTTTTTATATGTATCATACCATGCATATTATAAATGCATAAAACATATTGTTATCTATACATACACAATAATCTATCATAAAACTGCTTTAATTTTTGCATTTTAACTCTGATTGATTTCATTCTAATGCCATTTGAAAGATAATTTACTAGTTTATAATTCATTCAATTATAGCAGATCCTAATTTAGTCATTTACCTAGACAAAAATAACCTAAAACATTACTCAATACTAATGTACCAGGTCAGCAGCTTAGCAGCACCATATTCATAGTAAAATGACTATAATTTTTGCTCTAGAGCTCTAATTGAACTCATTCAAGATTTATTGAAAATCTAATTGAATTATCTAAAACTTTCCAAATTCTTAGGCTCTAACTCAATTTTTGTCTTGGTCAACTTAAACTTGAAAATTCTCTTATTGCTATACTAGATCCATAACAGTAAGTTAATGATAAAATAACCATTACTTTTGTTATAGAAATCTAATTGAGTTCATTCAATATTTATTAGAAATATTATTGAATTCTCTACAATTATGCCAAATCTTAGACTCTACTTCTATTTTTACCCTTATCAAACAAGACCTGGAAATCAGACTGTCCATCGAGTTGTAGCAACATAGGCATAAATGTTATGTCTGTGCATATCCCGTTTGATTTATGATATGATACACATGTATGCATATTTAATTACTCTTGTTATTATCTATACATGGCGAGTTCAGAGCTATCATAGCTCATGTCTAGGTATACATACCATGTTCATGCATATACATTTTGTTTTAAATATGATATATATGTACACATGTTATTTATGCATATTATTACTTATACATATTATTCTTACTTGGAAATGATACCTCACGTATGTAAATATATTTTTTAACTCTTGTACCAGCCAGAATCACTATTGCACTTGTCAGTATTGCCATACATATCATTTCATATTCACATGGCTATTAGTATATGTGTCCTATTACATATGACCTCTTGACGCATTGATACTTAGCATTTATTACATTGTGGGTATGAGAAAAATAGATGGTTGAATGAAACACGTATTGTGAGAGTTTGCATGCTTACTTCTACTGCACCTAGCAGTGCGTCATCAGATATGAGGACTGGCACTTGGGGCCCATGGTATCAGATATGCACGGTACACTTATATAACACATGATTACTTCCACCATTCAATTCCAAATTAATATGATAGAATTTACATTTATTTGCATGATCATATTATACTATATATATTGTTTGCTTCATAATTCATATTTTCTTATACATACATTATATTTCATTGACCATAATCATATTATATTATATAAAAAATATTCTCCATGATTCATATTATATTATACATATCATATATTTCATGATTAACAGGTATACATCTTTTATATTGTTCTTACTGATATGGTTTGTATAGCATGGCATGAGTTTAGATTTGTATTCTTATTTGGTTTTGATCATTGGGATTATTACACTCCAGATTTATCAGCCAAGACAATAGTACCCGAAGAGGAGGACCAATCTCTCAAGCGTCCACATTTTCAGAAGTAGGTCGAGTATCATTAGCCAACCTCTCATAGGATTTTCATTCATTTTGAATATATATAATTTTTGTATGTATTTGCAAATGTATTCTGTATCCTAATTCTGTCCGTGGTATCCAGATATTCTTATATATATATTTAGTACTTATGTTATTCTGTTCTGATACTATACTTAACTCTACATGAGTAACTTTTTAAGATACATATTGTTTATTATTTCCATATACCTATTTTTTTTTTCATATTGCTATATTCATGCCTATGCCTATAATGTTGTGACAGATAGATTCAGACATGTAGTATATATACCATATTTGTATTCTTCTATATCTCTTTCTTATGATTATATATATAAAGAAAATGACCTCATGCACTTCACTATTTAGAGTGCTCACTGGTGACACTCTACTTATTATTGGGATACATATTCAGCCCTACCAATGTGATTTGGAGCGTCAAACGAATGGACAACTAATACATAGTATAAGCTACACTAAAACAAGTGAAAAAAAAAAAACTACATATTCTAATATCTTAAGAAGGCTCTACTCCTGCTACTCTCCGACAGGGAATTTTTTTGTCCCCGCTGCAAAGAAGTCGCTCTGACTACCCCTGTCACCCCACCTCCTCTCCCTCCTCTTCTATTAGGTATTAAAGGTCAAGACGCCTACAGGAATCATGGCGAAACTGACTAAAGGCACTTGGGCATCCTGATTGGATGCTCGTTCGCTGTCAACGGCAAAACAATGATTAAATACGGTGAAAAACAGATAATATATAGAGAGCGCAACTTATTATTAATAATACGGGTATTTCTTTCTAGTAAGGTATTCTATATGGTATCTCCTATAATAGATCATCTAAGAGGTTCTCTACAAACAGCCCAAACATCTAAAATCGATCCAAATAAGTACATATAAACCCCTCGAGCTCCTCGAGAGACTTGCGATGAGTGTCCCTAAAGTCTCAGCAATACCACACTCAACAAAAAGTTGTTGACTAGTCTTTCTTGCCCTCTGGCAAAGAGGGCAAACATTGAGGCCACACCAGTTTCTCTAGAAGCTGATATCTTTTTCATTTTCCAAACGGAAAGATATGTCTGCCCAGATGATTTCTTTGTGGGCAATCAAATATTTCCAAAAAATAGAGACATTTGAAGTGTTTTCGGTGTTTGTTAATCCAAAGTCCCTTTAACGTTGCACTTGTAACTTATCCCGCTCTGAAGATTATTTACCAACTATTAATTAAGCTGTCAAAACCATATAAAGAAGGAGACGAAGACTTCGAAGAAGACTTCAAAGAAGGGATGGTTGTTAGGCCATAATTTTAGATGTTAAAATAAAGTGACGTGGACCTACTCGGAAGTAGCTTGCTTTTCGGGTGTTGGTACTCAGAGTCACTTCGAAGAATTCCCTCTTTCTTTGGGATTTGGTAAATTCCCCGAATGGGTAGGAGGAGCACAGTAGCAGCTTATGTGGATGTTGTATTTTCCACGAAGCTCGTCGGTCAAACCGATAATTTTCTTTCCAAATCAAAGTAATAGAGAGTTATTTCCAGCATGTAGCGTAACTTCATAAGCTACGAGCTGGTCATTCGGGGCTCATTTTCCTTGGGGAGTGGGGTCTAATTTCGGAACTTTTTTATGTCACCTACTAAAAAAACCAATACATTTACCATCTTTGAGGGGTAGTTCACCAAGGAAGTACATCCGATGCTTTCAAAGAAGCCAGTTCTGTCGATATCTTTTTTTTTTTTTTTTTCTTCCGACTTAGGCAAGAGTGGAAAGAGTGTGTGATTCCGGTCTTCTTCCGGATCCGGCAGATTTTGCACACTAGACTATTTGGTTGACATGTTAATAATTTCCATCTCCATTTGGTTAACAGGGCTTTGTTGAAGAACTTTGGTGAATGCTAAAATTGTTTTCAAATTTCATGGGCACAATATCTCACATTCCAAATGGAATGCGTCTCCTCAATGACTGCTCATATTCTCAAAAACCATTCCTAAACTGTTCCATACTCGCAGTAAGAGTGATTGACTGAGCAAACATGATAAGTTCCAACAAAACACTACACGGAAGAAGCAAGAATCAAAGTACAAGAACACCAATTTATATTACTTCATTAAGAGGAAAATACATAGTTCCTCAAAAGGTCACAAAACATGAAGTGACTCATTCTGGACCTTCACATTTTAGGCTTCACAAACTAAATTTAAAAACTTAAACAGAACACTACAAGAAACATTTGAAGAGGAGATTCAGACCCAAGCCAAGCCATACACACACATGAAATTATATCAGAAAATAATATCTCTAGAAAAAAGGGTCTCTCTGTCTCCCTCTTCTAACTAGTAGTACTCCAACCCCATTCCTCACTTTTCATTTGTACTCCAATATCATGTTGTTCTCAGGAGCCAATCCAATGCAAGCCCTCAAGATGTTCTCCAGCATTGCCCTCTGCTTCGAGAGGGCGTTCACCACGGGCGTACCCGGCGGCACCTGTTTCCACCAAGAGAGAGCTTAGAACCGTTTCTGTGTTTCACCTGCCCAAACACATCTAAACAATGAAAAACTTACCAAAGGAGCCTTGGTGAGGTAGCTCAGGATGGTAGCCACTGGGTGGAAAGAGTGTAACTTGCCCTACAAAAAAAAAAAAAAAAAAAAAAAAACAGGAATAAAAACTAATATAACAACAATGGGAAGCTTTTAAAAAGATTAGAAAAAATTATATGATGTAAGAAGTTCTATTCACCTCTCCCTCAGCCTTGAGCTGAATCCTGGTGCTGAGCTCTGCCAGCAGCACCAGGTCCAGTATGATGGGTGCGGCAAGGAGTGAGTCCTCACACGTGTTGTGCAGCACGATGGTGCTCCGGCCACCCATGAATATCTCGGACGTATACTCATCCATAGCCCTCTTGCTGTCACCAACATACGGCACGTACTGAAAGAGAATCGAAGGAAAATGTTAGACTATACCCTTAAATAGACTGGCCAGAGAAACCATCTGGGACCTGAGCAGTAGTTACCTTGATGACAATGACGTGATCAGGGTGCTCGCCAGGCTCGTACAGGATTCCATTGCTGGAGACCATGTCGTCGACCACGTTGCTCTTCGAAATCTCTTTTGACCTGAAGGTCTGGGGTGCAGACAGGTTCATGCCATCGTTGTTCCCGAGATGGTTGTAGCTAACAATTGAGGTAGGCTAACACCAAAAATACTAAGAGTTAATTAAACTTCACTTCGGGAAAAAAAAATCATTCTGATTTTGACAACTAGCATGGATTGTTACCTTGATCCCAGCCCCAACAAGGAAATCGACCAGGACGGACTTCATTTTGGTCTGCCCACTCTTGAAGTCATCACCTCCAATGAGGCTGTTCCTATGGATAGCCAACTCGATCAAACCTGCACAAAAAAATCAAAATAATATGAAGTTGAACATAAACACACAAAGTGTATTTACGAAATTTTACATGGATAAAAGGCACAGGTATCAGCAGATACCGGGCACAAAGGTGTTCTGTGGGCTTCCGTTGATGTACGGAACATTCTCCATGACACAAGCAATTCCATAGAGGGTGGATGGAGATATCTCGAGCTCGTCCTTCTCCAAAGAGGCCAAGAGATTCTCCATTGTATCATTCAAGCCAACAACCACATTGCTGTACCTCTCGGTGTTTGCGGTCCACAGGACCACGACCTTGTCCACATTGTTCTTCTCCTTGAATTCCCTATCACATTTTATAATTTCACATTATTCATTAAGATTTTAGTCTTTGATATCTTTGTAAGATGAAAAGCTATGGATTCAGCTCTACTTGATGTCCTTGATGATTTGTTGGACTTGCTCCTTGTTGGAGCCCTTGAGGACGTTGTTGGCACGAGAGCCCTGGTTGGCGGCGATGAAGTCGGGATCATAGATACCAGGGAGAGGGACCATGGACTCCATGTAGGGTCTAAGCTGCTTCTGCAGGTCAATGTCAAGGACCTTGGCCCTTCCCATGGCATCAGCCAGGTTCATGTCACTGATGTCCCAACCCCCAAACACAATGTCATCAGGGTTAACCTACAAAAGAAAATATCATAAAAAACAAAAACCATAAATCGATTGATTAAGGAAAGCCATACATAAACACCTCTCCCAAACAAGATTTTCCTCCAAAAATATATATATATAATTTGTATAATTTCATAGAATGTACAATGGCCATTTTTTTAGTTTGTTCAGAGTCTCTCCAATGCCATAGTTAGATAGTCAAGAGGCCACTTATTCAATCTAAAACGTCTGTATCACACTTTCCATATTTGAAAATGGAAAATATTATTAAACTTAATCGATTACATGTGAACCAACCAAATTTGGAATCTCAATTTACAACTTTTGCAAAATTTCAACCAAACAAAATTTGAATACTCACTTTTAACATTCCAAAATTAGTATTCTTTCACTAATTAGTACAACCAACCTTTAATTAACAATAAAATCAAATTTACCACAAAGTATTAAAAATAGATAAATTTTTTTTTTAAAAAAAAAAGGAGAAATTATACCATGGGCAACAAGCTCTTGAAAGGGGCGTAGATCTCCTCCCCATTGAATGATCCAACCCTGATGCTGGAGGCCTGGGTTAACGACCCGAAATAGTTGGCCCGTTGGATCTTCTCCTTCGTGGCCCACGAGATCCCCCTGTCGTTTTTTTCCAATTTATTTTTTTTTTTAAATCACAAAATAAACAGATCTGAAAACCTAAACAATTTAATAATTAAATAATACTCACTCCCTGTTGGCGATCACTCCGGCAGTGAGGGTGGACCCGTTGTTCCCTCCCCACCCCACAAGCATCACCCTGAAACAATGAGAATTTAAAAAAAAAAAAAAAAAAAATCGGTTGTTTTCAATTGTAAAATCCACAAGATCAAAGTTAAAAAAATTAATTGAGATTAAAAGGTGAAAATGAAATTAAATTGGAAAAATTACCCGAGCTTGGGGACGCGGGTGTCGGTCTTGAAATTGTAGCGGACGGTCTTGGGCTTGACAATCCACTGGTAGGCCCCATCCTTGCCGCTCCTCTCGTGTACCAGCTCGGTCGTCTCGTAGTTGTACACCGACTCTATCTCGCCCTCGCCGTACTTCACGTTCGGGCTCTCAACCCTGAAACTCTCGATGAACATTTTCGTAAATATGGGGTTTTTTCTTTTCTTTTATTTTTTTTTTCCCCTCTCTTTTACAGTGGAGAGCTTCGTAAACCTCCAAATAATCTCGCTTCGTTTGCTCCTATCGCTGGTGAGTGCCTTCAGTTACGACCCCTTTGCCGTTATTTATAAAGAGTTTGTTGTTGGACACTTGGCAGTCCTTGATTGGATCTCTGTCCTCGTAAAAAGAGGGCCATGCAAAAGCACTCCGTCGGCCACCATTTTGGGATCTATGTACATAACGGCTTATGCGAAGGTTTCAGTCCCCCGTTGATTATAAATATGGACGGTTCGTATCCCTTTCTTGTATGCGGGGGTCGCTTAGTGTTAATTTGAGCGGGGGCCCAACCGCTTTCGTGAGGGGAGGAAGGAGACAAACGGAACGGGGGTAGTGGGGCCCACATCTCCGGAAAGCGGGTTTGGCTGTGGAGCCGCCACGTGTGTACTAGCGATCCCGCTGGGGCCCTTTGAAGGTGCTCGAAGAGAGGCAGACGGCTGGTTGACGCCGTTAGGGGCACGGGAGTTAATAAAAGGAGAGTGGCGACACTAACAGCGTCAGTAACTGAGACTAGCAAGGAAAGGACCATACGTAACGGAGGGACCTGTCTGCTTAGCAATTCCCAATAGATCTGTTTCTCGCGGTAGGTAAGGGTTACTCCGAACTCAAGCCTCCAGCTGGCAGGGGATGTACATAGGTGTGTTCCTTGCTGGTGTGTTTCGCTTTCAGAATTCGGGAAAGCATTAAAGAAATAAAAAAGTAATTTTTATAAAATAAGTTATTTTTGTATTTTTTTAGTAATATTTGAAAGGAAAAAAAAAAGTATATTAGAAAGTAATATAAGTATTATTTAATTGATTCAATAAAATAATATTTATAATTTTATTTGTTTTATATATATATATATAAGAGCAACTTTTTGAATAGTAACGATGACATACAAATAAAAAAATTATTTTTCTTCTTTGATTCTCTGCTTACCAGAGCTCTTCCAAATCAAAATGTGAGAAAAAATATTTGAAGTAAAACACCACATAAGTGTCACCGCAGCATATAAAAAATAACTTTTAATTTTTTTTAGCCAGATAAATACTTAAAATAGTGAAATTAGTCTTCCTATCACTACTTCTATTCTAGTTTCATACAAGAAAACATGCTGGAAGTAATGGAAGAGAGTTTACTTCCATAAGCAACAAGATAGTTTAGGTTGGTTTGACACTTGGCTAACTAATTAGGCAACTTTATTAACAAAGA
The DNA here is from genome assembly GCA_036321105.1 of Dracaena cambodiana. Lineage (NCBI taxonomy): Eukaryota > Viridiplantae > Streptophyta > Magnoliopsida > Asparagales > Asparagaceae > Dracaena > Dracaena cambodiana. The sequence continues at coordinate 18,787,205 of JAYEPQ010000012.1, read as the reverse complement.
AAATAAATTTTAAAAATAAAATTTGTGATATTGTGTTAACTTGACAGATACGACGATAATGACAGTAAGAATGGGGTAAGGATATGGTAAAGAAATTGTTGTTATCCTTATCTTACACCCTTCATTTTCAAAGAACATAATATTACATAATTTATACGCTCCATATCCAAGACAAAAAGCTCACTAAAGATAAGTCAATATTGGAAGAAGCCCAGTTCGATCATTACTCAGAATCACATAGTTTATTATAGAGAAAGTCTCATTTTCTCTGTTAACTTACGAAAAATCCGACATCAAATTAAACAATTCCGACTTAAAAAAAATAAAATCATTAAGAATAAGGAAGTATATAAAATCCGATTATCCGCATTTAAGGCCGAAAGACAGAACGATGAAGGAAAACTATTCTAATATAGAGCTACTCGCATTTTAAGTTTACAATGTAGAAGACCTTATGAAATCTATGTTTCAAGTAAAACGCGATTGTTAGAGTGATTTGTAATACTAAAAAGATAAATGCGGATCATTGATCATGATCTACAGGTTACTATTTAAAAATGCAAATAGATTCAAGTACCATCTACATCTCAAATTGAAAGGAGATCAAGTGAGATGATCGAGATCAAGTGAGATGATCTCTGTTCTAAAACAAAAGTGCAACCACAATGGTATGCATTTCAACTTCAAAATATAAAAGGGTAAAAGTAAACCCCATTTCGAGCCAAATACAACGCTATCCAAGCGATCCGGATTACTAAAGGAATCAAATGCGGATCATCTGTTATGATCTATGTTCAGTTATAAAGTAGAAGTTACAAGCTTGAACATAAGAAATTAATTTCTCTTAAAAGGGGCTCTTAATTGGTAAGTTATACCAGAATTAATACACCCCAATACTCCTATAAATGGTTATATATTGGGCTGAAAATGAAATTTGATTATTTTTATTTGAGCACTTATGCTAAGAATCTGCATATTAAATTTTTAAATATTTCTTTTCTTTCATAATTCTCTGCTATAGAAGCTTCCAACTTGAAAAGTTTGTTGTTCAAATTGTTAACATAGACAAGTTTAACATCGATTGCCATGCATAACCCTAGCTAAAAAGAAAAAAGAGGAATTATTATTCCTTTTCTACCGTAAATGGAAAACCATTTTGTTATAACTTTTTACAAAGACGATATTAAGCCCTTCCATATTTATTTTTCACTTCCGTCATTTAAGAACAAACACTTTACTAAATTATTTTAAGACCCGACTCGGTCTTTCCCACTAAACAATTAATTTATTTTGCTGGATGGACAGATTTTGGGATCAATACCTCCCATGTTAAGTACACTTTCTACAGAAACAAAAGGAATACTTGCTAAATAGACCCCCTTAAATATCTTGATTAACTTTTGTTTTTCTTTTTTCTTCATATTTGATAAATCCTCTCCCTTTCTCTGTCGCTCCCTTCCCAAATGAACATGCAAATGAACCTGTGGCATGCTCTTGCGTGCCCCTTGGCACAATATCTCTTCTCTCTTACAAAAAAAATTATATTCTATGAACACCACAAAACTTAATCTATTTTCAAAAATAAAATACTTAGATGTTAAAAACAAAGAATTATAAATTATTTTATCTATTGTTCAAATTTTATTGTTTCTATTTTTTTAACTTTTTAATCTAGTTATGCTATACTCCTAATAGTGAGATCTTTTATCAAATTCTTAAATTTCATATTGCTTTAAAGAGGAAAGAATTTATTATTTATTGTATTTTCTTTTGGGAGTAATTTAGAGAGATATATTATTTGAGTTTTGGGGGAATTATTAGGATTTTGAAACATATTTAGAGAGAAGATGGGGGAGAAGAAGTAGAAGAAGGCAGAAACAATATCATACACATTTAATTACAAAGTTATAATAAAATTAAAATTTTTGATGGGGTACTTAATAATTTGGGTGGATATATTTAGAACTACTTTTCACTAAATTCTATGCTTGTCATATAGGATAATATGTAAATTTTGACTACCATATCTATAAGATAATGGATAATCTTTACCCTATAAGATAAATATATAAAATGGCAAAATATTAAAATATAAAAAGATGAAAATAGTTTGAACATATGAAGTAAAATGTCAACCCAAAAACTTGTGTTTCCAATATTTACTTGTTGAAATTAATTCAAATATCAGCTAAAAACATTATGATAGTTAGAGTTCTTCATTTATTTTATTATTATTTTTTAAAAGATAAAAGTTGATTTATAAAACCTAATATTATACCATATAGGGTATCAGACTAGCAAAAAGCTCCATTAATGAGATTAGTATGGCTTATTATTCATTTTAAAGGCAAAAAGGTAAGCAAATGGGACAAGAAAGGCATAGCCTTATCTTACCCTTTTAAATAAACGAGTAAGAAAATTTTTATCCTTATCTATCTTATTAAATATTTTAAACTGTGTCAAGGAGAATATGTTGGAAAATTCCTCTCCAATACTATATTTGTTTCTATTCATAAATTTAATTTTCACTTTTACATTGTTGGGGATTAATGATTTTTTTAAAACAGAAGATTATGCCCTACATGTCTAATTTAAGGGACTTTGAGGTAAGTTTTGTGCTTTCACACGGGGAAAGATAATGTTTTTATTTTATTTTTGGGATCAAATATAATTGAAACAAATAATTTTGATCTTATTTTTTATGTCCACATTTATATTTTATTTAAAGTTGCTAAGTGATTGGTTTTTTGAAAGAGATAGCTTTGTCCAGGAAATTGAGAGATTAGGAAACTATATCATTCTCGATCTTACAGACTTTGATATTATTTGAAAAATTAATTTCTTCATTTATTTTTAGGATGAAATACAATTGGAATGAAAAAATTTCTGTGAGACAAGTTTAATTATATAAATATTTCTATTTCTCTACAAGAAAAATTAAAATCTCAAATCCTTTCATCGGAGAATATATTGGAGTTTTACTCTTGAGTCACAATAGGTGATGAAGGGAAAGAGAACCTTGTCAAAATAATTTCTAATTTATTTTTGAAATCAAATATATTTGGAAATTAAAATTTTTGTTCAAATCGTAAATTTGAATTTTATGTTATATAATTGATGATTGATGATTTTTTAAAATTTATCAAGTTGAAGGTGCTGGAAACTCCTTTAGAAATATTAAAAGAGTATTCTTTTTTATTCTGAAGTCATCAAGTGCAAATACGTGAACCACTTATTATTTATTTTTTTGAAAAAAATAAGAAAAAAGTCCATACATTATTAAACTTTCATGATAATATGTTTAAATATTGATGTTTAAATTAATTTGATATAAGTATAAATTTTTCCACATTATATTTGAAACAAAATCATGCCGTTAATGAGTACAGTTTTGTGATATAATATGATGAATCAGGTGGGAAAAACCGCACGGTACTTTGAAATATTTTTAAATTCTTCTTCTTGATACATTTTAAATTTTGTGATTATGTCCTATATATAAAAAAAATTACCTCACTAGATTGTCTCCAATCTCAAAAAATTTGAGGCAGTTTTTGTGCTTCCACACAATGAAAAATATTTGGAAATGAATAGTTTTATTTAATTTTTTATGCTTAAATTATTATTATTATTTTTTTTTGTTTTCATATAGGTTAAGGTTTATTTTTAAAACATATGGATGTGTCTTGCAAATTGAGAAATCACCTTATTATATCATTTCTGATCTCATAGACTTTGCGGTAATTTTTGTGCTTCTATGCCCGAGAAGGTTTTATTTTTTATTTATTTTTTGGATCTAATATAATTGGAAATGAATAATTTTGTTTGATCTTCCATTCTGAAATTTTTATGTTATTCAATATATAAGATCCAATATGTTGAGCATGATGGCTAGGATACTCTCCCATCATTTTATTCTTAATTAAAATAATATTAATATTATTTAAGATGTATAATAAAACCTCATATAATACGTGTTAATAAAATTGGAACAAAAATATCAATTATAAATAATTGACCAATAGTAAAATTGTCATTATAAATAAAGTATCTATTTATCAAGATAAAATCTAATGTGTTATTGGAACTAACTCATTGATAAAAAGGATAAGGTAATGGGATATTGTAAATCTAAAACAGAGTTAGATTCTCATATTAAGAAAATATTTAATTGGAAATAAGTTTTAATGTTTTATTTTCCTTATCTTATTCTTGCGATCTTTAAATAATATGCTGAGTTATACTTATCATAACAATAAATTCTACTTCACTTTCTCTAAAATAAATACCTCCAAATAATTCTAAGTATTTGCACGGTTTTCCCGCTTGTTTTGTTTCTATATCTAAACCTTATTTTTTGAATGAATTGTAGTATCCTTTTATTAAATTGAAGTTAATTTCGTGACAAATTGTAGTATATTTTTATTAATAACACTTGAAACTCTTGTTATTGATGTCTCCCTTTTTACTAGTTTCTTTCCTATTTTTGCTTGTGATAACTTATCCACTCTAGATCCAATTATCATAATCTATTCAGTTATTTATATCGTTTTTATTCCTTGTCGGTTGATATAGGATCGAAACTCTTGAAGACATTTGTACAAAATCCTAAGGTTACAAATGACACATAAGATAAAGGGGAGCTCTTGTGTTAGCTTGTCTTGCTCCTTACTGTATTCGCTCGGGGTATTTCAGGCAATTCATCCGCATCTTTAAAAATTAAAATTTAGTCCCTCATATCTTAACATTTATAATTTAGTCCTCCAAATTCTTAATGTTAAATCACTTTAGTCTCCAAACCATATTTTTGGCCTGAATTTTCCGTTATACTCCTGAGTTAATTTACTTTAGTCATCATTTTCCGCTTCCTCTTCTTATTGGTTTTCTCTCTCCATTCTTCTCCTCTCTCTCTTCCCTCCCAGTTAATCTCTAAATTGAAGAAAGTTAGGGGAATCCAATAGGAAGATTGAAAAGAGAGAGGAGAAAAATTGAGAAGGGAACTCAATAAGAAGAGGAAAAGAGGAGGAAGAGGGAAGAGAAGACTAAACTGAAATAACTCAGGGGTATAACAGGAAATTCGGATAAAAAATATGGTTGGTAGGATTAAAGTGAGGTAATTTAAATGATTTATGGGCTAAATTATAAATATAAAGATATGGAGGACTGGACTAAATTTTAATTTTTAAAGATGTAAGGAACAGATATGTAAAAACCCGACCAAAAAATGGAGACTATGATAAGCTTATCACTTAATCTAGCATGCGCGCTAATTGTCAGAGCCTTTTACATGTTCATCGTTAAAAACACATGACTAATTAAGATGATCGTAAATAGATAATCATTGATTTTTTTTTTAATTTGGACTTATATGCCGAAATAGAAGTGGAAAGAATACTTAGAAATGGCAGTTATAATAGAAATAAAATAGTAGACAGTGAAACAGAGTTTACCGCTATATATATATATATATATATATATATATATATATATATATATATATATATAGTGATTACTGTAGGTGAGCCGCCAGCTCAGGAAAAGTTATGTGAGCTAGCGACAAAACTATAATGATTAAATAATTTTTTTTTTTTTTTTTTTTTACAATTACTATCTCTACCTCTTAACTTGTTTCATATTAAATTTCATAAATTTTAGAATTTATTTATTCTTTTATCAAGTATATACAAAATTTTTTATTCATTGAAAACCGTTATTTTGTGTTAACTTGATGGATGACCAAATCAAAACTAAAACCCAAGAAATTGAGTATGAGTAAACCCTAGGAAGTCGAGATCATAATCTCAAAATTTTTTTTTATAAAAATATTATTGAAAGTAGTGGAAATGAACTGCAGTTCAGATAATTTGCGTGGGCTGTCAGCTCATTTCCATTTTTCTCATATATATATATATATATATATATATATATATATATATATATATATATATATATATATAATAGTAAAAGTTTCATAACTGGAAACTAATACGCAAGCAGTTCCTCAACGTAGAAGTGCAATATGCAAGAAAAATAGCTGTGCCCCAAAAAAAAAAAAAAAAAAAAAAAAAAAAAAAAAAAATCTCCTCTCAAGTCTCAAGCGTCATGCACGGTACTGGTATTATTTACTCTCCCAACACACTCTACTCACGAGCTCTCATGCCGCTCAGAAACCGTTCCTGTGTCGTCATGAGTTCCCCGTGAGCACCTCCTCTCAATAATGAAAGTCATGTCAGTCGGCAAAAATGTTGTCGATTAAAAAGAAAGACCAACACAAAGCCCATATCTACCGCACAATCTCCTTGTGGCCCATTCTCAAAGTGGACCCAACGAGCAGCGGTCCCTTCTCCCTTTATTTTGTTTTTTTTCCCTGGTCCCTTGCATTCTCTCTCCTCAAAAAGGGCCACACATTTGCAGTTGAGGACGCCTTCTTCTCATCAATTCCACTGAGCAACAAGTGACTAGTGTTAATTTCTTTCATTTTCAGTCCCCCACCTGTTTCTGTAACTTTCTGCTCTCTTAAATTTTTTCCATGGCAGGGCTTGGCCTTGGTGGGCTGTCCTTTTATTGTCATGAAAGGGGGCCAATTATGCCAATCTTTTTTGGGTAGAAAAACAAAGGGAGAGCAATAATGGAGTTTGCGGAGTCCTTGCACGCCATGTGCCTGGGTGGACCTGGGTGGAAGAGAAGGGAGTAGTGTGGGGTGGCCATTTTGGTGCCAGGGGTCCAACTTGGTGGTCCTTGGTGCACGAGCACATGGTGTACTACCATGTCTCGGAGATGTTCATAATGCACTCACGAGGGTGGGGAGCTAAGGTTATCAATACGGTTGGTTGGTTCAACAGAGTTCCATTAAAACCGAAATAACCAATCGAAACTGATCTACATAAACAAAATTGAACTGAACTGAAATAATACGATCGGTTTTTGTTTCGAGATTTGAAACCCGAACCGAACCGACGCTAAGGGGTTAAGATCATAATCTGAAAGAAAATTTAAAAAAGAATTATCAGAGTTCGAGATAGTGGAAATGAACCACAGCTCAAGTAAGTTACATGAGGTGACAACTCATTTCTATTATTCTCACACACACGCACATGCATACAAATATGGGAGTACTGTAGGTGAGCCGTAAGCGCAGAAGAACTTACGTGAGTTTTTGTAGCAAAAATATACCGATTTAATGATTTTTTTCAATTCTTTTCTAAATTTAGGATCTCTACCTCCTTAATTTCTTTAAAATCAAAATTCATGAATTTTGGAGTATATTTACATTTTTATTAAATAAATAAAAAATATTTTATTCATCGAAATCGTTAATTTTGTATTAATTTGATGGAAGACCAAATCAAAACTAAAACCTAAGAAATTGAGTATGAGTAAACTCTAGGAGGTCGAGATAATAATCCAAAATTTATTGGATATAGTGAAAATGAACTGCAGTTCAGATAACTTGTGTAAACAGTCCGTTCATTTTCATTATTCTCATATATATATATATATATATATATATATATATATATATATATATATATATATATATATATATATATATATATATATATATATATATATACACACACATACGGACACACTCATGTATTTTATATAATAAATTGAACATTAGTTGATAGCTTCAAAATATATACTTACTAAGATGATTAAAATTATAATTTTAAATAAATTTTGTTCAAATTATGTTTCTAATCGAACCGAACTTTTCGATTTGGTTTGGTTCCCATTTCTAATCGGTTCGGTTCGACTTTATCGAAATGAGCAAAAATCGAACCAAAGCCAACCGATGCTTACCCTAGTAATGTGGGAGAAGTTTAGCTTACTGACAATATTCTGTAGGGGGTTCAATCTAGGGGTGGAAAGTTTACCCGGATACAAACTAGTTTCAAATCTAGATACGGACCAGACTCTAGCCGTCCCGACATTCATTAATAGGTATGGGTTAACATTCTAAAATGATAGAATTTGCAGGTAAAATATGGATAGAATGTAGCTGATCCCTACTTAATTTATATTGGGTAGGATATGATCTAAGATGACTGAACCAAATCTGCCTATACTGTACCTAGGGATAGTAATTGACATGTCTATGCACCAATTTTTGGTCCGTTATATACAAAATTTTGAATTAAAAATAAAAAATTTAATTTTTCTAATTCAAAATTTTGTATAAAAAGGATAAAGGCTTTTTTACTTTAAATCTAGTAATTATTTGAATGCTTATATAGGTAAACTAAAATATTTACATTTCATCCTAAGATAATGTTTAGGATTTGGCACCTGTGCCCGGCCTGGATTTCTAGTTCATTTTTGGTTCTATGTCCAGTCATGCATGGTATATTTGTGATTCGTAGAAAGGCGCATCATGGATGTTAACCTTCCTTTATTGGGCTAGGTCATTTCATCAAAGATTTGACAAAAGGCCAATCTTATAATTGATGGCCAGTATGGCAAGAGGCTTTGATTCGTAGGCTGGTTTTCCAGCCATTGCAAAGACTTTGTGAGAACAGTAAGTGACGATGCATGACGGAAATGTGCTGCGGAATGACAAATAATAATCCAAATTGAGTTATGGATTATTGAGATAAAGAATATAGAGAAGATAAAATGATCAAAACTTTAGGAGGGAAAAAGAAATCAGAAAATCAATTAAGAGAACACCAATGATTTACGTGGTTTGGAACAAGCCCTATATCCACGAACTGAATCAAATTTCACTATTGATAGTGTTTGCAAATTACAAACTCTCAAGTCTCTCAAAGTTATAAACAAATTAACCCTTTATATAGATTTGAGATGTTTGGCACGAGTCCTAAATCAAATACAATTAGTCTGGCGTAAACCTAAATCAAATAGGATTAGTTTAGCAAAAACACTAAATAAAATATGATTTCTAAAAATTGAGTCAAAACTCAACAAATCTCCATGTTGGTAAGATTATTAATTCTCAATTCTAGCAACTCAGAGTATCAAAAAATAAGTCTCCATCAAATGATCCCATATACAAATAGAATCACTATGAATTTGAGTGAAGATATCAATTAACCACACCGACCCGAAGTTCTTCAAACTTGAAAATATTAGTTAAATCCCTACAATGCTAGACCTTAACTCCAAACACCATCTTGATCAACATATCAGCTAGGTTATCAGTGGTGTCAACCTTTCTTAGAATAATATAACCTTAATGAAGTAAAACTGAAAATAAATATGTTTCATTCTTGAATGATATATTTGGTTCTTTGCCAATTCAATAGCACTCTAACTTTTGCAATGAGGGTTCACATGTTCTTAAAGATGCCCAAGTCATCAAGTAAAACTAAAACCCAAATTGCCTCTTTAAAGGCCTCTTTAGTAGATAAAACTATGGTAGACTACAAAATCGATCCCCAATTTATTGGACCTCTAAAAAGAGTAAATAAATACCTTATAGTCGAAAGACATTTATCTAAATTTCCTGCAAAATTCAAATCCACATATACAACCAACTAACCAAGTTTCTTATCTTGCTCAAATTTCAAACTAACATCTATGATACCCATAATATATCACACACCTTATAGCTTATCGATGTCCATTAATATGATTATGTATGCACTTGCTCACAATGTTGATGACATGAGAATATCTGGTCTTGTACATACAATTGCTTACATCAAACTACCATAGACACTAGCATATGAGATTCGAGATATAAATTCCCATTGCATAGGTTCACAGAGATAACTAGAAACTTAGTTTAAAGTGGGCTTAATAGTGTAGTAACTACCTTAGTAGACTTGTTAACGCAAAACTTACTCAACATATTTTGAAAATAATATTTTTAAGGTAAACAAACTATTTTCTTCATTCTATTCCTCTCGATCTTCAAGACTAGAGCCTTCTTTGCCACACCAAAATTTTTCATCACAAATTTGCTTCTCAATTGCGCCTTCAACTCCTTTATGTCCACCTTGCTGTTTAATACTATCAACATTTCATCAATATACAAGAGCAAATAGACAAAGGATTCATTTTTGAGTTTCTTGAAGCTGCTATAATGATGAAAATGACTTTGGAAATAATTATTCTTAGTTATCAATAGATCAAATTTTTTATACCACTGTCTCAGGGACTACTTCAAGCCATAAATTGACTTTTTCAACTTACAGACCTTATTTTCCTAAAAATAACCTTAAATCCATCCAGTTGAAATATAGAAATATCCTTTCCAAATCACCATGTAAGAAGACTATTTTAATATCCATTTGAACTAGTTCTAAAATTAGGAAAATATGAATGAAAGAATATTTAACAACAGAGAATATTTTATTGTAGTCATTTCCTTCCTATTAAGTGTACCCTTTTGCCACCAACCTAGCTTTATATTTGACTCCCTGTGAAAAAAGATCATCTTCTCTAAGAACATCCATTTGTATCCGATGGTGTTTTTTTACTTTTGGACGTTTTACCAACTCCTATATGGAATTCTTGTAGACAGATTCCATCTCCTCATCCATTGCACCCTTTCAATCCTTACTTTCACCACTTACCTTAACTTCTCTATAGGTAGTAGCGACATCTTCTTTAATAATTGAAAGTGTGTATTGCTTCTATATTATAAAGCAGGCTTTTTGATATGTTTTCTGAGTCTATTGACTGTAACGAATCCTATTTACGTTCATCAACATCTGTCTCCTTGATATTTTCTTGTACAAATGCCCTCCTGAGTTGTTCTTTGTCCTACCCAATTAAAGTTGGACTCTCAATCTCCTCTTGCTGTCGGACATTCTTATAGTTGCTATCACCTTGAAGTATTTGATGCTAATTGTTCAACATAGAGGACTTATCAAAGGTCATATTTTTGTTATAAATTATCTTCTTATACTCAATTCACATAAGTCTAAATCCCTTCACACCTATGCTAACGAATAAGTATATGTTTTTCTTGGCTCTAGGATTAAGTTTACTTTCCTAAATATAATAATAAGCAGGATAACGACTAGAACATACCACAAGTAGAGTTTTCTCTTATTTGCAACTACTGAAAATCTATTAATGAGATGACTCGCTTATAATAGAGCCTCAGCCTTAATTCCCTGTCCAATTTAGCATTGGATAACAAACGTTGCACCTTCTCCTGCAACATGCGATTCCAATTAAGAATTTTCTACCTCATTATATTATGGTGATTTTTGATAGTAAAGTGTTGGTTAATATCTTCATCCCAACACGGTTTTATGAACGGATTCAATTTGTACTCGTTTGTTTGATTTAAGCAACTTTATCTTTCTACCAGTGTAATTTACGACCATGTTCTTCCAATTAAGAATTACATTAAAAACCTCATGTTTGTAATGCATTAGATATACCCAAAAGCTTCATGAGTAATCATCCACGAACGATATAAACTATTTTGTACCTTCCAATAAAGCTGTCTTGGTCAATCCCGAGTGTCTATATACACATAATCTTGAATCACCTTGTCTGATGAATTGTGGTGCAAAACTTGAGTCTGGTCTACTTCCAATGATGCTATGCTTATAAAACTCCAATTTTCCACTTTTTGCTCCTTTCAACAATCCTTATTTTTTAATCAAAATTCATAAAGCACCTCAGCATGCCCCAAACTCATGTGCCGGAACCGTGAGGTATGATTCATATGTACCCGACAATATTTGAAGCCACTATAACTCTACCAATAATTGTATTACTCTTTTATTTTTCCTGATATCCTTCATCACTACTAAATCACCTTTAGCAACATTCAATCCCGAATCTACTAAAGTAATATGTAGACCTTTGACTATCATGGCTCTCAATGAGATAAAATTCTTCTTCATATTTAGAACGTACCTAACATTAATCAGGCTCCTAATGGTTCTATCATGCATTTGCAACGGACTTTACATATTATAGTGTGTGTCATTACTCATGTAAGTCATTCCACCTTCTAACTCTTCCAAGCTAAAAAGAATTTCCGATTGAGACAAATGTGGTAGGTGCTGCCAAAATTCATTATGGAGGTCTTTTAGGACTTTACACTTTTATCATTGACACTTTTATAAGATTCTCAATATAGCTTCGTAAATCAACATATATGCTGTATCCATCTAATTGGTGTTTATTAAACTAGATTTTTTTAATTATACTTAAGTAATAGGACTGGTTTTTTTAATATATTTTTACACGATTTTTCACACATATAGGATCAAAAATTCTAATAGCCATCCATCAAGCACACACAAATTAATGGTTTTTTGATAAATATAGCATCTTATATTCACTTGATTGAATAAAAAATAAGCTCCAAAATTTGTGAAATTCTATAATAATGAATATAAAAAAGTTGAGATTATGATCCCAAAAATAAATTTGAAAAAAATGGGTTTACTATTTTTACTGCTAGCTCATATAACTTATTTAAGTCGGCAACTCATTTGCAGTAATCATATATGTATGTATGTATGTATGTATGTATGCTGATACTCCCTTTCTACTGAGCTTAACTTGAAGAATCCTAAGAAAGACGTGACATGGGAAATCCGATATTTGACCAGTATCATTCAACAACAACTGAATCAACGAAGTTATTTTTAAACTATCCAAATTGTGTTTGGAAAAGCTCACACTCAACTTCATAAGCTAGGGAGTAGGATAAACACTCTAAGGAGGCAAACCTTAATTTACACTTCCAACTTATGAATCTCGCTCTGAAGTTAGAAAACTATTTACAAACTGCTATCTTGTCAAAGCCCTAAAAAGAAGGAGAGAATGAGGTATTCTTAGTCAACAAAGAGTTCCTAATGGAATAAGTGAGGTTGGGAAACTATCCATACTACCTCTGACTTAATAGCGAATCTGCTCCAAAATTTTTTATGATCAATTTCGTATTTAGTTACTACACACACTAGTTCAGCGTGCTCACATAAATATACAAACTAAAAATGCTAGATTTAGGAGTTGACATTTCAGTCAGCTATGACACGAACTGTAAAAAGCCGCCAATTCCGGTAAGTTAGCAGTGAAAAAAATAGTACTTCTAGTATCTTTTATCAATTTTTTGGGGATCGTGGTCTCAAACTTTATACTTTCTTTATGATTAATTTTAATGAGTTTTGGAGTAATTTATCCTTCTATCAAGTGAGTACAAGATGTTATATCACCGAAAATTATTAATTTTATATCTATTTAATGGAAGGGCAAATAAAAAGTAAAACCCAAGATATTGATTATGAGCAACCCATAGAGAGTTGAGATCATAATGCAAAAAAGTATTTTAATTTTTTTTTGGAGATAGTAGAAATGGATTACAGTTCAAATAAATTACCTGAGTTGTATGTGGGATATATGTGTGTGTGTGGTAGGAAAAAGTGTATGTATAGTGCCTCTATTGGGAGTTACCTATGGAGGCACCTCTGAATCTCAAGGTAGTGAATACTTGTAGAAAATCTAAACGGTTAAATGTCTATGTTCAGAAATAATGATATGTAAAAATCGTGCATGTTAATTACATTTTGACCATATATTGGATATATATAAAAGGAATGGTTTTTCAATAATACAATAAACTATATCTTGATCGATGATAAAGAAGTTTTTAAATCATATGAATCTGTATATGCCACCTATTTAGAGCATAGAAATTATAATTAACAATTCGGATCGTTCACATATACTTTTTATGTTGAGATTTAAGGCGCCTTCATATATAACTCTCCTATAGAGGCATTCTACACCATTCCCATAGATGCAGACACATGTATTTATGTATGTATGTATATGTATGCATGTGTGTGTCTGTGTATGTGTGTGTGCGCATTTGTATGTGTCTGTGTGCATGCAAACACACACGTACACATGACCATATGGGCTGAGATAATAATCCAAAATAATTTTTAAAGAAGATTATTATAAATTCAGGTAACTAACTATCAGCTCATTTCCATTATATGTCTGCATACATAGACACATATATACATATAGATACATACAGACTCATATACATACAAACACACATACATACATACACACACATACACGTACATACATATTTATAAACACAAGACACGTGCACACACGCATATATACTCGCATCGTTTGCATCCCCTCATTCGCGAGTTGTAATCCCTGCTCGGCCCTCAAGGGATTTTTAAAGGACCATCTAGTTATAGTCTAACACACATCATAAACCACTAGTAATAACTAGAATGCCAATGCCAAATTGAGTTCGTGTAAATATATTACTCAAACAAGCAGTTTGCTTTCAGACATTTACAACGGAGTAAGCCGAAGCTTGCTTTCATTTCAGTCTACTAGTATCACTTGGCTTCTTCCACTTCCCTTTCACCCATCCTTCTCATGAACCCTTTTGATTAAGGTACATTTATAGCTACAGCCATAGGCCCTATAGCTAGATTCCATGGTTTAAAGAAATTTAATTGGGGTGTGTTTGTTTTCATGGAAGTAAAATGGAAGTAGTGAAAGTAAATCTACTTTCACTTTGTTTGGTTTAGAAGAAAAGTGAAAATTACTTCTTTTATGATGAGGTGACGTCTATATGGCACCTCACTTCCAAAATTATCTTCTTCACACTTTTTGGTTGTAAGAGTTTAGGAATTAAAGGAACAAGGGAAAAAAATATTTTTTTTACTGATATGTCATTATTATCATTCAAAAGTGGTACTTTTTTCATAAAAAAATAAATAAAATAAGATAGATAATATTTAATTTAATTAATTAAATAATACTTTCTCCACTTCCTAATATACTTGCTTCTTTAAATTTTAGCAAACAAAAGTAAGAAGAAAACTCTTCTCTTACTTCAAATGTGGAAGTTACTTCTAAATTTCTTTCTTAACTTCCATTACTTCCATGAGCCAAACACATCCTTAATATCCAAACCTATGGCTGCTATAACCTTGAACATATAGATGGAGAGAAATAGAAGAATTTTTAATAATAAATATTTTTGCATAGTCCATTGTTTATATTGTATTACTAATGATATGTTATTATGGATGACAGCTTTTGGAGAATCAGGTTCGGCCTCTCATAACATTCCACTCAGACTTACTGCCGCAGAGGTTCCGCAATCAGCACAGATTCCAGATGTTGATGTGGGCGAATCAGTTCATGCTACTCGGGAGGAGGAGTAGATTGGTTGGATGTCCCCCGTCTGTATTTGTGATTGCAACCGCGGGATATTTTAGATATTGAGTATTATGCAATTTATAGTTAGTGGTGATTTGTGTTATAGCCCACTTTTACTTCTGTATGGGTTTATAAACACTTATATAGTTTTTATTAAAATCGTTTTAATTGAACGCGGGCGGCAATATCTCACTGTCTCGATTTCAAAATGAAATTAGTGTCCAAACCCATTACGGCTACGTACAGCTAGCTACCAACTTTGACCCATTAATATTAGATGCCAAAACCATCATTTTAGAGAATGAATGTCACAACTTCATTTGTCAAGATCATAATTTCTAGTGTATTCCTTATTTCTCTTTCATCTGCTCAATGGAGAGAAACCCTTGTGCACCATATTAATTTTATTCAATTCCTTTCAAGGTCTTGTGGCCCATATTTACAACGTGTATCCTTGGGCTGGAATCTACTTATTAGTAGTTGGTAGCAGGTTTTAAAGGGAAATTCTAAATGCGCACCACATTTGACTTAGTGAGCAACATTTTCCCCTATGTTGTAAATCACATTTTCCCCCTTATGTTGTAAATCACTTTACTATAGGATGTGGTGCTCACTACGTAAAATGTGGTGCGCATTTAGAATTTCCTGGTTTTAAAACTTAACTCTTTGTTAAGAGGAGGATATATATAGGAAAGAACAATGAGAGCGAGAGTGACCGCATCCATATTGTGCTACACTTTTGGAGGATTGGAAACTACTCCTTAGCCTTAACCAGATCTTGGCATGTCTCAGCTAGACACTGAACTCCTTATTTTTATATATCTTATTTGTTTAACTATAATTAGTAACACGAGTTAGATTCTTGGTAGTATTAAGCAACACAACTGATTGAATCCGATTCTGATCCAAAAGTTTAAGAATGAAATTTATCGTACCCTTATGCCCTACCATCTATCTTAGGCTCAAATTTTATTTTTAGTATGGATTACTTTTCTCATTAAAATTATCATTTATGGCTACGTTATAAGCTAATAATATAAATTTTTTTCTTCAACCAAAATATCCATTGATCAAGAGGAGAATGTTACTTAGAGAGTTAGTTTAGATGATAACAGAAAAATATGAGTTAAATTAGGGTTAGGATTTAATTAGAAAGGAGAGTAAAATTTTATTGGAGTTAGGTTAGTGATGTGACAAGTACGGGGCATGATGAAAGAAGGAGAGAAGCAAGAGGAGTGGGCTGGAAGAAAAAAATGCAGAAGAATGATAGAGAGAAAATTATAAGCAGAATTAGGGTTTGAATGTTTTAGAGGCTTAGGAATTAGGGTTTGATCTTTAGAGTTTTAGTGGAGAAGTGGAGATTAATTTGGTGAAATGAATGGATTGTGAAAATTTTTAAGTGTAAAAGAAGTTCTTAATTAGTAATATAAGGGATTTACGAGAGAAACTTTGATGAGTTACAAGTAAGGGAAAACTACAAAAAGAAGACAACAACTTAAATTAATAGGATAATTTGTACAAGAATGGTCTCATATAACGGAAGAAATAATTTCAAACAACTTTAAGTATTCAGACCAAATTTCGAAGCATTAATATATAAGAGTCTATTATCAAAATATGGATAACGTAGGTGTTCTAATATAAAAGAACTCTATAGGCCTCCTACCTAGTTGGGTTGGGTCATGTCTGGGTACTAAACTCAGATTTAGACTTGAAAATTTATGGGTATCATTTTTTTGGTCCTGAACCCTATTCGTTTACGAACAGGCTATATATCTAGGTAAATTTCGACGGGAGGACCCTTCTTGATTGCTAAACAAGTATGTTTTAGGTATAAGTTGGATCTAAGTATTATACTTAAATACTAGGGTTTTACATTAATTGTTTCAATAATTTCTATTTATTTCTACAAGGTTAGTAAATGAGTCCCGATCGGGTCTAGATGTGGATCTATTTCAACGGTATTCGAACCCTACCCATTATTCTATAGAGATCGGACTTTTTGGGATCAGGGAACTACCATCTATAACCAGGAAGGATCTAGGTTAGGGTTCTTAAAACTGGTCTAGTTATGAGTAACCTGTAAACTATAGGTAAAAATATATTTATATCTAGTTTATTCAAACCATACATGATCTAACAAGGCCTAACTCAAGTTCCAATAATTTATAAATTCAACAAGCCAAATTGAGCTGAACACTAAGCTGAACAAGAATATCTTGCTAATTAAGAGCTCATTTGTTGAAAACTTGAGGCAAGTCCATGTTAGTGGGTTCAACACCAATAATGGATATCCATATCCATATGCAGAGTGACAATTCACAATAGAGGAATTCAGGATTCAACCAAGACAAACATGTTGGGGATCGAATCCCCCATTAAGATCGGAGAGAGAAAGAAAACAATACAACACAAGAAGAATACAAGAATTAACGTGGTTCGACTGACCAAATTTGACCTACGTCCACGGAAGCAACGAGAGAAATATCCACTATGAGAAAAATATGTTACATGAAAAGATTCAAGTATCTCTCTATCTCTCGCATTTCTCATAATAATAGAAGCAAATCTCTCAGACAATTGCTCACCTCTCTCGTATCACATACAAAAAATATATATAGTGTTTCTATCCTAATCTTATTAGAATAGTACTATCACCATCTAATTGGTATTTTAATCCAATTAGAACTCTGGTCTTCTAACCCAAGTCCAACTGGGACTCCATGTGATTTTTAACCACATCCGGATACTCAACGGATGTGAGACACAAACTCAAACAATCTCCACCTTGGCTCGTATTCGATGAGCCATGCATCTTGGAGAAACTCCGTTATTCTCGCCATCCACTTCGTAGACATCCACCGCACAATCACCATGCTCCACCGACCAGGAACAACTTGTATAATCATCACCGCCTCTATACTTGAGCACTCATGATCTCTAAACCATGCTCTCCTCCGAGCACTAATGATCACTAAACCATACTCCTTTGAATACTCATAATTACAACACCACACTCTTCACCAAGCGCTCATAATCGCTACACTGTGCTCCATCTCGGTCAAAACACCTGGATCTCATGAGTACTTACAATCACTTATCATATTGTGCACCATACAAAAGTGATCGATACACCGTACTTCAGCTTGATCCAAAAACTATGACCAACTCTAGAGACATATGATTATACATTATCATGTGCTTCATCATGTTACGAAGTAACTGTATCCATCACCATGAAGTACCACGCCGTACCTTATCATCGTGCAATCAACCATCCATCGATCATCGATCATCTCAGTCAATATCAACCTCTCGATCATCGTCGATCATTGTTGGTCTGCACAAAATCTGCTCCAAATGGTAGATTTTTCCCAATTTGCATCCACCACTGCATCCGAAATGCTAAAAAAAAAAAAAATATAGGATTCAACTTCTGAATCACCTTAATCGGACACTGATTCCTCAATCCACGCTTTGATTAACCATACCCGTCGATCTGCACCTCAGAATCCATCTCAGCCACTCCTTTTGGTGCTTGTTGTTCTAGAGCCAACAACAAATCAAAACCTCATGTGAACACATGATTCCAAACTAGATTTTTTGTTTTGTATTTAGGCCAACACATCGAATCCTGAATCCAAAAGAATCAAATCTCCAAAGTCGGGACCCATTGACGCTGCCGCCCATGCCATCCCTGCCACCAGCGGTAGGGCCGCTCACACACTGTCGGCACGCCACCTGTGCATTGGCCTCGGCACTATAGCCCGAGTGCGCCATCGGCGAGCCCCGCAGGTTGGCCCCGAGTCTAGCTAGTGCGCCGCATGCTGAAACGTACGTTGGGCTACACCTGCTGTGCATCACCGACCGGGCGTCCTTCGGTAGGGTGTACTCTGTCCGTGCATCCTGCAGTAGCTCACCCTCCGGTTGGCCCCTACCGGCCCTCTTCGTGGAGGTGGGCAACTTTTTTTTTTTCATTCTTCTTGCCTATGCATTTGATCTTGATGCCTCCGCCAACTCGCGTCTCGATTCTGAATCCATAACTCCAGCTCTGACATCACTTGTTGGGGATCGTATCTCCCATCGAGATCATAGAGAGAAAGAAAACAATACAATATAAGAAGAACACAAGAATTAACGTGGTTCGGCTGACCAAATTCGACCTACGCCCATGGGAGCAATGAGAGAAATATCCACTATGAGAAAAATATGTTATAAGAAAAGATTCAAGTATCTCTCTATCTCTCGCATCTCTTATAATAATAGAAGCATATTTTTAAGCCAATTGCTCACCTCTCCCGTATCACATACAAGAGATATATATAGTGTTTATATTCTAATCTATTAGAATAGTACTATCACAATCTAATTGGTGTACCAATCCAATTAGAATTCTGGTCTTCTAACTCAAGTCTAACAGGAACTCTGTGTGATCTTTGATCACATCCAGATACTCAACAGATGCAAGACACAAATCCAAACAAAACAACCTGTCGCTGTCCAAAATAAAATGTTCCAGCAAACTCTAAAGAACAAGAGAGTGAATTATGATAAGCGCCAAGCTTTTTTTCTAACAACAAAACATGCTGAAAACTCCAGTAATGTGACGACAAGCAAAATTATAGTATATGATACACTAGCTTTTACACTATTTCATTTCAACTGCATTTGTATCCCTTCATGACATTGATACTTTGATATTTATTTAAATCATTAATACATGTAACAATATTATAATATCTGGTATAGTGTATATATTATGTCGTTTTGTAATGTGTAGAAGAGAGTTCTATGCCAACTTCTTTGTGATTGATTTGGTGGATTCAATGTCATACATGAAATGTACTAGCTTAGTACTTTGTGATTGATTGTCGAAAGCAGATTACTGTATTTCGAGTTTCCAATCACTCAGAATTCTTATTTCTTGGAGACAACAAGATATTGGTGTCAACAAAATTTAGAGGTTGATCAACATGTGAAATCTTCACTATAGAGGATACAAGGAATTAAGCTATTCGAGTAGTGTTAGAATGTCTTGATATATTTGCAGATGAGTTTGTTAGACTACCTCTAGTAGAATTATCTATTGATCTTATATCCAATATGATGTCTATATATAAAGCACCATATCGAATGGGATTAATTAGTAGAGTTGGATGAACAATCGAAGGAGTATAAAGATCAAAGATTAATTAAACCCAGCACTTTAGCATGGGGACCACCAATATTACTACTGGAAAAGAAAGATAGTAGTAAGAAACTTTGCCTTGACTACCGAGAATTGAATCAAGTCACGATCAAGAACAAATATCTTTTGTCGAGAATCGATGATTAATTCGATCAACTCAGGGGTGCAAAAAGTTACTCTAAGTTGGATCTTAGGTTAGGATATTATCAAATAAGAGTCAAGAAAGAAGATATATGAAAGACTACTTTCTGAACTTAATATGGCCTTTATAAATATCTAGTAATGCCTGTTGGAATGACGATAAAGCACCGACTGTATTTATGAATTTAATGAACTAAACATTTGCTCCATACCTTAGTAAGTTTGTGGTCATATTCATCGATGATATTTTGGCATATTCCAAGAACAAAGAAGAGTGTGCTGATCATTTAAAGATTTTGCTAGAGACCCTTCAAAAAGAGAAACTATATGACAAACTTAGCGCGTGCGAGTTTTGGCTGAAGAGTATATCTTTCTTGGGACATACCATCTTGGGAGAGGGAATCAAAGTTAACTTTCGAAGATCGAGGTAGTGAAGGACTGGCCTATTCCGAAGAATTTGTATGAAGTTAGGAGTTTTTTTTGATTGGCTGGTTACTGTCAGATGTTCATGCAAGATTTCTTGAAGATCACAGGACTGTTGACCAAGTTAATGATGAAGCACAAGAAGTTCATGTGGTCAAGTGAATAAAATACAATTTTTGAAGAGTTAAAGAATTGACTTACTTCTGCACCAATTTTAGTGATTACAAATGGAACCCATGAATGGTTGCATTTAGTGATGCATCTGGCAGAGAACTGGGATGTGTACTAATATAAGATGGGTGAGTGATTACTTATGTATCTCAATTGAAGCTATATGAGAAGAACTATCTAATGCATAACTTGGAGGTAGCAGCAGTAATTTTTACTTTGAAGATTTTGAAACACTACTTACTTGTTGATCATAGGGAGATCTATACCGAATATAAGAACTTTAAGTATGTTTTTACTCAGAAAGAGCTCAACATGAGGTAAAGAAAATGGTTGGAACTAATAGCAGACCATGACATCAACTTAGAATACCATTCCAGTAAGATTAATGTAGTTCATAGTGTTCTAAATAGAAAACCGATGATGATATTTCATATCCCGCAGAAGGAGTTGTTGAAAGAAAGTAACCTTACCAGAATCAAAAGTGCAATTAATGACTACGGAACTCTAGTCATCATTAATTGATATGATCAAAGAAGACTAGAAAAATGGTCCCGATTTATAGAAATTCGAAGCAAATTTGAATGGAAGACAGACTTGAATATTTATGCTAATAGATCACTTCGTTTTAAGAGCATACTTTGTGTGCCTAAGGGAACGTTGAGATGAAATGCTTTCTGAAGCTCACAGTTCAATTCAGGATATTTAGTGCTTTTGGGAGGCACGAAGATGCACCAAAACTTGAAGTAATACTGTTAATGACATGAAACGAAGAGAGATTGCACGATTCATATCTAAGTGTTTGGTGTGCCAACAACTAAAGGTAGGACATTGGAGATTATGAAATTTTTGTAACCTTTACTAATACCCAAATGAAAATATGAGAAAATTACTATGGATTTTGTCATGGACTTACCACAAAGTCTTAAGAATAATAATGTCATATGGGTTATCATGAATTGTCTCAAAAAATTAGCTCATTTTATTTCATTTCGTATCGAACAATTTATCAAAGCATTGGCGAAAAAATACATGCATGATATTGTGCAAATGTGTGGCATATTAATCACTGTTATACCAGACAAATATATCATATTTAGATCTCAACTTTGGAAGAGTTTGTAAAAAAAAAAAATTTAGATTTAAACTTATGTTTTGTAGTGCCTATTATTTCCAGACTGATGGACAGTCAGAGAAGACTACCCAAATCTTAGAGGATATGTTTAGAGCATATATGCTAGATTTTGGTAGTTTTTGGAAAGATCACTTTCATCTTTTGAAACTTTCTTACAACAACAATTATCAAGTGAGCATTAAGATTTTGCCATTCGAAACATTACATAGGAAGAAATATTGATCACCAATATACTAGGATGACACTGGAGAAAGAAAAGTTTTAGGACTGGAGATGATTACTCAAATAGTAGATAAAATTAATCTAATCCACAAACACTTGAAGATCACTCAAGACAGATAGATGAAATTAGTAGATACCCATCGAAGATTTCTTGAATTTAAAGTTGGAGATGAACTGTTCTTGAAGATATCACCATCCAGAGGCATTACCCAATTTGATTTTCTAAGAAAGCTTAGCCCGATGTTCATTCGTCTTTTTTATAGTATGGTTCAAAAAAGTCTCATATCATTCATCACTTACACCATTTTTGGAAGGAATATATGATGCATTTCACATATAAACGAGAGCCATGTACTAGATCATTGAGAGTTAGAGCTCAGGCTAAATCTCTCCTTCAAGGAGCAACCAGTAGCTATCATCAACCGACAAGAGAAAGTTTTGAGAAAAAATCACTGCTCTTGTTCTAGTCTCTTGGAATCATCAGTCACCAGGAGAAACAATGTGGGAATGAAAGACAACATCCATGAGCAATTTCTGGACCTTTTTGAGTAAGATTTATGTAATGTTCTATCCCTTAGTTAATATTGAGAATAAAATTATTTTGCTAAGGGGCATGGAACGTAATAACCCTTAAATTTTTGGCCAAAATAATAAAAATAGAAGAATAAATTTAACTATTCATATTTTTTAACCTCTAATCTCCCAAATTTTCACTGTCCCCATGGATTTAACAATAAACTCCCAATTCAATTTTCCTATTTTACTTTTAAAATCAAACCCCCCAGAATTAAATTGAGCCCTCTCAATTTCTAAAACCCCAATTTGAATCTTTTTTAAACTCCTAAATCAAGACCCTTTGAACCCATTTCAACCATAGAATTTATTCTCTAAAATTCTTCTCTCTTCCTCTCACCTCTAGAGCACCTTGCTGGACTGCCTTAGAGCCATCCGACCCTTTCCGGAGCTGCCATCCTCTCATCGGAGCTTCGTTAGAGGAATCTCTATTTTCTTCCTCCTCTTGGATCTCCATTGGTTGAAGTTAGTTAACAATCTCTTTTAATTTTTATTAGATTTAAATTATTTTATTATAATCTAGGATTAGCTCACCCACGGTCAAACAATCCTAATAATTGAAAAAATACCCATCATCTTATGAGTCCAATAAGATGGATTCAAACCCTTCTATTCATTTCAAATCTGTTAAAAATGTCTAACCTTAAAAATCAAATTTAGAGTGCTTTATAAATATTGAAATAATTTCTTAAAATCACGTAAATTCATGTTAAATTATTTTTTAAATTTACATAATTTTTTGTGTAAATTACTCATTGTGATTGATAATGATCGATAACATGAAATAAATTGAGATAAATTTCTTAGTGGACTCACTAATCAATCATGCTACACTACATAACCTTTATTCCAATTATCTTTTTTTTACCATGTAAATTTATTTGTTATCTTATTTATTATTGTTCATGCTATAAAAATTCAATTAGTTTTGTTATGTACTTGTTATTAGATTTGTTAAATCATATAGTGTATTTAAATTTTAGAATAATTAATATATACAA
Source organism: Dracaena cambodiana (assembly GCA_036321105.1). Lineage (NCBI taxonomy): Eukaryota > Viridiplantae > Streptophyta > Magnoliopsida > Asparagales > Asparagaceae > Dracaena > Dracaena cambodiana. The sequence goes on along the minus strand of JAYEPQ010000012.1, from coordinate 18,763,210 downwards.
TACTTGTTGGAATCACATAAATGGTATAATCATGGATGATATTGTTTGTGATATTGTCTTGTGCCGGTGTTTGGGAGAGTTATTTTGTATATTGGTTATATAATTAAAAAATGTACGTAGCATGAAAAATCTCCCAACATTTACCTCACTGATATATCTCTACAATAATTTAAATTAGTAAATTTTTGATTTAGTTAATTGTGATTTATTTAATAAAGTATAAATTAAACAAACTCTTTGAGACATGTTATTAACAAATTAATAAAACCGAATTAAAATATTGTAGCTGATATGCATCATATAAAAACTATGAGAACAAGAATTGGGACCTGATATAAACTATACTTAGTATAATACTAGGTTAGGGGAACAACTAAATAATTAAAATATAATTTGTTTATGTTGTAAGACAAATTAAATAATACAACTAATTTTTTTACACATCATAGGTGTGCGATGATTTGTTGGAACACATCGGATAGTTCGTGTTTGCCTGATGGCAAGTTCATCAGCAGTGAACAATCTATTTGACCATTTGTTGGACATGTACAAGAGAAAATCGAAGCAATAATATCTCATCAGTTAGAATTTCTAATTATATGATATTCTAAGTAATAATACTCTTATTATAGTTATGATTAGGTTTAACATATAACCATTAAATTGATGTTATACATTAGAATAATATTTTCTAAATAGTATTTTATTATTATAATTGGATATAATTGTTACTGGTATGTTACGTATATTCTTTATATTATTTCTACATATATTGTTTGTTCGCTATCTGATGGCTTGTATATGCATGTCTAGAGCCAAAAATGTATCTCATTGACCTTACTATAAAAGATTTGGAGTATTTGGCTGAAATGACTAAAAATCAATAATTACTTAGGATATACTTAGTTTTTATTGTACATGTCCTTTTCATGTTTGAACTTATCTTTCCCAAGTACAAGTTATCTAAGATTTTTCTGTATAGTTATTTTGTTTCTTATTATGTAATAAACTTCTTGATGTGATAAAAACTAATTTATTTATCTATATGTATTTATTCTTTGTGGTTATGATATTGTAATATGCTTAGCATATTCAAACCAAATATGCTGACAATATTTGTTGTACGTACTCGTATATCGAAAGCGGGGCATAGCTGTGTCACTTAGTTCAAAACACCTCCGGTAGTGCCTAGCTCTGACACCTCTCGTAACACTCCGACTTGGAATCTAACATATTCTCTTAGGAATCTATTTAGGCTCTGGTAAAATACAAAGATTTAAAATAGCTTATAATTAACTATATATTCCTTCCTCAAATTTGTTAGTTACTATTACTTATGGATTCATAAAAATTATTATAAATTACATAAACTCTTTTCTCATATCCGATATAGAACTATTTGAGCTAGAGATATTATATTCTCCTTCTTTTGGGATTTGACATTCTTGTCAAAAGGGAATAATAACACATTAGCACTTCACCAGGGTATGCGGGATTCTAGAGGTGATCCTTATAGATTCTAGATGTGGCTCCCACAAATTCTAGGTGTTTCCCATTTTAATTGTGTGTCACTTTGTTCTCTATAGCACTAAGTTCTATTTGACACTTAGTTCTGCATACTTCCTGCATATGTCTGACTCTGATATCTTGTAACTCCCTCAATCGAAATCCGGATAGTGGAATATCGATAACATATTCGTACAGGAGTATGGTAAGCTGACAGTAGAATAAAAAGAATTAGATTTATTTTAATTAATCACAAATTGCTTTATCAAAAAGGCTAGCTACGATTTCTATATAGATTCATGAGAATCATTATAAACTATATTAAATCTTATTTCGTATCTGATCTAGGATATTTGAACCAGAGGTATTTTATTAGTATAACATATTATTGGAATTAAAGTGATGGATAAGATAATGCAGTTATTCTTTATCGTAAAAGTATCTGTACATAACCAGAATGCGACCTCAAATTTATAGTGTTAAATAATAATACACCGTAGGGTACTTATAATAGATACATGGCACTTATAATAGATCTGTATCAAAAAAGATTCTTCAATTGGAACTTAAAATCAAATGGTGATCTAGTACCACCATTTATCTCTGTAATGAAAATCTCTATCTCTAGATTGCAATCACCTAAAAACTTTATATGATAAGATTTTTATCTATTAGATACTTTCTCTATTAACTTCATGTCAGTTATGTTAGAATATATATGGACTTATTAGGAATGTCATGAGTCATAATATCGGTATAATTTATATATCTATTAATATCAAAGCCAAATGTTAGAAATCAGGTTCAGAAATTAGAAATTATTTTGCGAGCAATATATGGATCATGCACATATATTCATGTTGTTGAAGGATTGCTTATTTTTCAAAATAATGGTATTCATTACCAATAATGAATCAAGAACCATTCCATGTCGAGACTATTTACACATCATACATATAACTTAGAATTTGTAGTCATACTATGTCACCATATTCCATGTATCTTGCCAACTATGTGACAAGTCCATCATATATCATATATGAGGTTTTATGGATTCATGTCAAGGTATAGTGTCAGTATTATATTATACATGTCGCATCATTATACCAGTATTACTAATTATGCATGTCATATCACAATCATAATTATCATATCTAGATCATATTATACATGTCATATTACTATACCACTGTAGTTTAACCATTCTTATTATGCCACGTAATCATATTAGTTTCAAATCATGCCATTAGTATTTTGTGCAATAATTATGTGTATTAATTATGTGTATTACCTTGCACACGGCTTATGCTAAAGTACCAATCTCCTAACACCTCATCAATGATCATTTTGAAATATTGAGTTCTTTATTAAAAGCTTGCGTTATTCAAATCTTAAGAATACTATATCCAAAGCTTTGATTTTTGAATTATTTGTTATTTTAATATTTTCTATTCTACGGCTTATGTACCCCATTATCCTATGTCTGTTCGCCATAAAAATTGAATTTCTCTTTACTGACAATCTTTCAATAAACGATTACAATCTAACGGTTTCCCGTTTACAGAAGATGAGGAAGATGGACTTCCTCTTTGTTTAAGGCTGGGTTTCTAGGTAGCTATGGAGGACGATTCTGCTCTCCGTTGACACTCCGTACAATCTCTCTCAGTTGGCTAAAAGAAAGAAAAATGGGCTTTTTGCTCTTGATCACAAGGAGTAATTTCTGGGAGAAAACGTCCGTCTCTGTCTGTCTCTATCTCTTTCACTCCCCGCCTTTTATAGGGGGCTTGGAGGAACGTCCCGCCATATTTTGCTCGACCGTTAGATCCCACTACTCGAGAAGTGCCGCCATATTCGTTAGGTTGTTACCCCACGATCGAAGTAACGCCGCTGCATTCCTTTGGCAGTTATTCCCACGATCTGAGGTGGCAATTCTTCTGTTCGGCTTGAGTGACTTTGTATTAAACCCCCACCCGAAAGCTATGGGTAGTGTCGCCAATCTTAGCTTTAGATTCGCGAACCTGTTCCGTCCTCTGGATCGCGGACCTCATTTTCTTAGATTCGCGGACCTCAGTTTCTTAGATTCGCGGATCCGATGAGTTGCGGGCTTCCGTCTCAGAATTCGTGGATCTGCTTTGCTTTTCCAGAATTTTTCGCCGACAAAACCCCCTTTAAAGTTTCCAAAACTCTCATGATTTTTTGAGGAGTTTCGGAATACTTTGGATATAATATTCTGTATGAGAATCTCCATTGTATTTGCAGAAGTTTGTGACTCTGTATTAGCGCCACTACTGCTTCTTGCTTTTGAAGGGAAATGTGACTCTGTGTTAGGGCCTCATTTATTGACAATTTTCGGATCATACGACTCTGTGTTAGGATCGTTGATTTATATCACGAAGAAGACGACTCTGTGTTAGGGTCGCAAACTTTTGTTTTGGAAGGAACACGTCTCTGTATTAGGGGCGCGACTCTCCATCTTTGAGTAGAAGACGACTCTGTATTAGGGTCGCGAACTCTTATTTTGGAAGAAACACGTCTCTGTATTAGGGGCACCACCTTCCTCTTTTTGAGTGGAAGACGACTCTGTATTAGGGTCGCGAACTTTTGAAGGGACACGTCTCTGTATTATGGGCGCGACTCTCCATCTTTGGGGAGAAAGCGACTCTGTATTAGGGTCGCAAACTGTCTTCGGAAGGAACACATCTCTGTATTAGGGGAGCGAGCCTTTATTTTTTTTGAGAAGAAAGCGGCTCTGTATTAGGGTCGCAAACTTCAATTTTTGAGGAGAAATCGACTCTGTATTAGGGTCGCGAACTTTTTGCGGGAAGGCTGACAGGCAGTTGCTTTCCTACGGCGTCAGATTCGAGGCTTTTTTCTTAGCCGCATTAAATGAAAAGGTATCCACACGAATCGAGTCGGATATCACGTCTGTCCGGAGATCTCGGTCGTCCAATCACCGGCTATATAATCTTCACTTTACGAGAGAGGTTGCCCTTATCTCAAGAAATTTAAAATTTGAGTTCTTCGTTTGGACTTCTCGTCTTCAAGCTCCAGTAGCTTCTGATTCTCTGTGCGAAGGATTTTCTCCCTCTGTAAAAGATGCCAAAGAAATCTTCTTCCTCTGATGCTGTCGCCAGTGGTCGTCAAGATCCTCGAACAATCTCCAGTTCAATAGTGGTTCGGCAACAACCCTTGATTGGAGGTAATAGAGAAAACTTTCGAAAGGCAATCCCTTTCTTATTATTTATTCTTTACTTTGAATCTGAATGTCTTTTGCAGTCGACTATGCCTTGAATCCTTGGCCTAAAGGCCATTATTTCGGATACTCTGATGGCTATGATGGGGAGAAAGAGTTCAGATTCGGTCATGTCTTCCCACATTATACAACATCAGACAGCCAAGAGAGAGAAGATAAAATTCTCCACCCTTCTCGCTCAACATTGCGAGAGCTGATGACCAATGTATCTTTTGAAGGAGATAATTGGTCTCCGTTATCCAAACCTGTCTTTTTGTTTGGGGACCATATTTCAATGCCTGACAGTGGCTTGGAAGATGGCGATTACAAGTGGCTTCGCCAAGTTGAAAGTCGCCACTTGTTTCTCCCCAATATGGAGAGATCTTATCCATTCTTATTCTTTCAGTCCCTTTCTGTGCCCAGGCGAATGGACTGTCACCTAAACAGGCCACAAGACGGTATCTTGTTGGGGGGGCTTCAATGCTCAAGGTGCTTTTCCTCGTGGTAGTGGAAAACATTTTTGTGGATTGCTTCCGGGACTGCTTAAACATGACCTCCCCAGAGGCGAGGTTCCCATAATTGCGCAGACTTTCCTGCACCGATTTACCAATGCGCAAGGAGAATTTCCTGTTCAGGATTTTTGTCCCCCAGGATGGGTTCACTGCTCTTCAAAAGGAGAGTGGGCAGTCTTGACTGACTTCTTCTTGAAAACCTTCAGGGATCAGCTTCATTATGCGGGGCTATATCGTGCTGTCAGGGCTGTTCAGCACGGTATTCCTGCTAGTAGATTTTATTTTTTTGCTTTACTAAAATTGTACAATCCTGATACTTGTATAGTCTTTAGCCCTCGAGGCGAGTTGGGTTTTGCCCTTCATGAAATGTATGAAATTTCGGGCTTACCCATGGGAGATATCCCGTATGAAGAGTATGTCCCTACCGGGGAAGAACTCCATCTGTTGAAGACCCGGGACCCTTTGATTTATAATACTTATTGGGAATTGCTCTGCCACTACCATATTTGCACCCACACATCTGGCACCCGTAGTTTAAAGCCAAAGAAGTGGCTGCAGTATCTTCTGCCCAATTTCTCTAAGGGTAGTCTTAACTTTACTCGCCTTCCTCCAGTTTCTGAAAAGGAAGTTGAGAGACGAATCGCCAGTTTCGGGACAGATGCTTATATCGCTGAATCTGACGAGGACGTCTTCAAGGCTGGAACGTCCTTTGAAAGTTTTCACTATCAGGCCTTCCAGCCTTTGTCCTATCCTGCCTTCTTGGCAGGATTTTTGATGGTATGGCTGAAGAAGTGTGTTATTCCCTCGCAGGAAAACATACCCATTAGAGTCGTATACCCAGCTGTCCTGCTAGCATTTGGTAGGCGGCTCAGTTTATTGCCTGCGATGGTTTGCAGCATCCAGAGCGGCCTGAGGAGATTATCTGACAAATTCTGCCAGGTGAAGAAGGAGCAAAGGAAGAAAGGAGATCCGATCATTAAGACTCCCAATCTGCGTGTAGAACTTCCTTATACTTATTTGATGGCTTGACTGGTTCTACATTGCCCTACTTTGATTACTCCTGTAGACTCGCAGATTGACTTAAGTGCTCCCAAAGTGCAGCACTATGAGAGGTCGCAGTGGAAGGGAGGCTACGTGGCCGCGATCCGCAAAACCCTTCGCCATTTCTCGACTTTTGAGTTGTTCAGATGTTTCCCATACTTCCCGAATGCTGGATACGGGGAAGAATTCGCGGACACTGCTGGCGCTGATAAATTTACCACCCTATCCTCGGGATGTTTCTGGTGGTTGATAAACATCCGCCCAGGGCATCTGGTTCTTCGTTTGGGGAACCTTTTGTATATCAACCTTACTACCCGAGTCGCTTTGCCCGACAGTTCGGGTATGATCAGCTTTACGTAGGCAATCCCAATAGAGAATTAAGCTTTGTTGGGAATGTTCTTGAGGGAGCTCGAGCTTGGTTTCACTTCGTCGCAGGTGGAACTCAAGCCAAATTTGATCTTCCGCTCAAAACTCCGAATTCGAGTATGAGCTTCTGCTTTTGTAAATAGTTTGCGGATGCTAACTCTGCTCCTCAGAGTTTCAACGTACACCATACCAGTCTACGGGAGATCAGAACCTGATATACCCAGAAAAAGAAGGCTGGCAGCATAAAAGTGGCAGGGATAGAGGACTTCAGGGGGGACAGTGCGTCTGATGAACCAGAACAAAAGGAAGAGAACACTGATGCACCGGTTCAGGCTGCCTCCTTTGATGCTTCTCCTGATCCGACGTCGAGGAAGACTTCTCCTCCATTGCAGTCTTCTCCTGAGAAATCTTTGTATAAGCGGAAGAGACTAAGGCGTCTTAGCGACTTGCCTACCATTCCGCGGAGAACTGATTCGCAGAGCACCCTGTCTGGGATAGGAACTGCGACACTCACTCTGGTTTCTGAGTCCCTCGTTGAGGAACCCGAGGAGGAGGAAGATGACTCATCTTTGATTCTCCGTTCCCTTAAGAGGCGTCGGAGTCAAGGACCTGTTCTCTGCAGTGATCCTACTCCTGTTACTCAAGGGGTTCTATTCCTTCTATTGGCAAGGCCGATGTTGAAGTTAGTGCTCCTTCGGCTTTACAAGAGGACTCTGTGGTTCCTGTTGCTCAGGACACTGCTGATGAAGTGCAAATCATTGGGGAGACCCGCGCACCAGACTCTCCAAAGGCAGCACCCCCTTCCGAAGATAAAGATGAATGGGGCGACGATGATGACACCAGTAGTGACAATTTTCGCTCTTCTACTCCTCCTTCAGATCATGGTAAATATGTCTTTTTGAGCGAGGAGGTTCGAGCCGAAGTATATGGGCATGAAGTGTTTGGTCCTGAAGTGTATGGACTTGGGGAATCCAGCGTCCAACCTTCAGGTCTTCATCTTCTTTCTTCAGCAATTATGCTATCTTATCAAATGATACTGTAATACTTAACAGTCAATTTTCTTCTTCTATTTTTTTTTGCTAGCTCCAGTTTTGACTCAGGACTTAGAGTGCACGGGCGCGAAGGTGGCTTCACCAGATAATACCATCGCGGGAGCTGACACTGGTGGAGCGACCGAAGTTACTACTGCCGCGGTTGATACTTCAGAAGCAGCGATTCCTTCGGCTGCCATGCCTAAGGTTTCGGCTACAACTGCTCCAACTGATGCTGTAGTTCATGAGACTGTGATTGGTAGCTCCGCGGACATCTCTAGAGGTGCCATTCCTCCTATTGCGGATCAACCTGCTTCTACCTCATCCAGTATTACTCCTTCTCATGCAAAGATTGACATGCATGAGAGTGATTTGCTGAAGGACACGGTGGAGACTTTCCTTCAGTTTCTGAACCGCTGTATCGATAAAGTACTAAAGGGGGTTCCTTTTGCTTCGATTGCCAATGTTCTCAACATTTATCTAACTGGTATTGTTAGCATTGGTGGAGAGGATAGAGCTGCTCCTTTTAGGCTTATGATAACTCAGCTTCAAAGGCATGTTGAATCTCTGTCGAAGGTCAGAAGTGCTGATAAATCTGAGACAGTGGAAATCATCTTTCAGAAGTTGAGAGAGGAACAACTTAAGTTCCAGAAGGAGACTCGAGTGTGGGTAGATGTTTGCAAGGCCTCTTTAGAAAAGGGTCAATCAGACCGCGAGTCTCTGGTTCTTCAAGTGGAAGCCGCTGCTTCAATTGTCAAGGGCCATGATCAAGCTATTGCCAAAGCTCAAGCTTTCCTAGCCAAGATCACCAAGGAGCGTGATGAGTCAATGAGAAATCTGGCCGATTTGTCGCGTCAGAGGGACAATATATCCAGGGATCTCCAAGTGATGCAAGCTGAATTGGATTCGCTGGAGGCTGCTGCAGCACAGAATGTTATTGCTAGTGACGAAGAACTGCGTCGCCAAGATACTGTTCAAGCTTATGAGACCCTTCAGCAAGACATTGATGACGCAGAGGAGAGAATAAAAGTTCTCTTGAACCATTGAGTTGTAGAACTCTTGTGTACACTGCTTTAGGCTCCTCTTTCTTTTCTTTTTTGTAATCGTTTATGGAGAACTTCATTTTGGCCTTCCGAGGCATGATTTTGCAATTTATCCTTCAAAGATTTGTAACGAACTTTCCATTTTTGACTGAAGTTTGTGAACCATCGTAAAATTCTGGTATCTGTATATCTGTTACGCAACTTTTTTTTTTAAGTCATGTGAATTCTAGGGGTTCGTAGATTTACTCAATCCATATCTAACCCGCGACCCGGGTTCCGGAACTGTGGTTCGCGATGCCTCGTCTGGAAGTTCGCGGAATAGACCGTAGATTTTTCAGAATTTGTAGAGACTTCTGCGAGCCGTGGGATGCAGCCATTTGGTCGTAGAATTCCAAGCGTTGCATGCCTCTATTAATGACGAGATCTCCGGGTTGCAATATCTAAGCGTCCCATTCAACAACAATAAATTCTGTTGAGATCTGAACTAAAATCTCGGTCTTATCTCTTCTAAACTGGAGGTCACAGTTAGCAGCTCGCCTATATAAGGCGCATGCTTTCTTCAATGAAGGATCATTCAGCCGTGAGAAAATTTCTTCTTGATTCTCTTCTCTTTCTCTCTTTTGTAGTCGATCCACCAGCGCAGCTATGCTTTCTTTTTCTTCAACCGAAGTGATGGATAAGGGTTGGCATGTCACAAGATCTCCAGACTGCATTAAGCCAGCGGGGTGTCTCACCGACAAAATCCTTCTGACCGTAATCATTTTCCTTAATTAAGATATACCTCTTCTTCTGATTTATTCCCTCCTCTTCCTTCTTTTTCTTTCTTTTTAACAAAGATTTGTTTCGGCTGCAGGAGATAACCGTAGTCATTCTCCTTGACAATGGCCCAGACCCAATGAGCTCATAATTGCTTCCAATGCCTCAAGGGGCTTGGAAGGTCTCATGTATTTTTCATGAGAGAAAAGATTTCGGGTCTGGGGCATTATTTTTCTTCTTTCCTACTATCCCACAAGGTTGGGGTACCAATGACCAGGACCTTGAATTTGCGCAACCCGTCAGCTACATAGCTGGGGTTTGCATTCGGTATGCCCAGTTTTGAACTAATCAATTCACTGGCATCATTCCTGGAAGAACCAACCAGAAGGTCTCTGATTGTGGTCGGAAAGAAGAAACAAGATTATGCTTTTTTAAGCCATCCTAAAAAAAAGGAGGCTACAAGAGCAAATTGGAAGTGGAGGGCAGGGAGCAAACTTTTTAATCTGAACCATGCCGAAAGAAGCGGTTACGGAAGCAAGTTTGTCATTCCAGAAGAAGGGCCTGCAGGAGCAAACTTTTTGATCTGAATCATGTCGAAAGAGACGGTTACAGAAGCAAGTTTCCCCTTTTTTTTCTTTTTTTTTGTATTTACTCTTGTTGGCTGTATAGCACTTAGAGAATTCTCTGTAATTTTGTTCTGATGATGAATTAAGAAGTTCTTTTCTTTCTATGTAACTGAGAGTATCTGCAAGATGATTCTGATGTTGATTATCAGAGATAACTGTTAACTTGATAATTTTGAAATGGATCAGAATTTTCTATGTACCCAAAACTACTATGAATGAATGAACTATTTTGTTGATAAACTTGATTCGCCAAATGTGTTATTGACTTGGCAAATCTTGGTGGATAAGGAAATCTGATTCGCCAGAGGTAATTTTTAACTTGGCAAATTTTGATAGAAAGAAAATCTGGTTCGCCAGAGGTAATTTTTAACTTGAAAAATTTGATAGAAAGAAAATCTGGTTCGCCAGAGGTAATTTTTAACTTGGCAAATTTGATATGAAGAAAATCTGGTTCGCCAGAGGTAATTTTTAACTTGGCAAATTTTGATATGAAGAAATCTGGTTCGCCAGAGGTAATTTTTAACTTGGCAAATTTGATATGAAAGAAATTTGGTCGTGAACTAAAGGCTTTTTAGTCCGGACCGAGAGCTTTCATTAACGAAGTTCTGATCACAGAGAAACTATTTGCTCATGACTAGCATAAAACTGCCTAGGCCGTATTATGACTGGTGTTCTGCAATTTTGCTAAGGATAATACTTCTTCAAGAACTTGCCGTTGATTGGCATTAGGACCTTGTCACCATTAGGCTTTGTCAACCGATACGTCCCATTGGAGTAGACCGTATCAACGACGAAGTGTCCCTCCCACTTTGGCTGGAACTTTCCCCTAGCTTTCTGGCTTGTTATGATTGGTCTTCTAACTGACAGGACCAGATCACCTTTCTTAAAAGTCCTTCGCTTAGCCTTCTTGTTAAAGGTTATGGAAATCCGCGCCTTGTATAGCTCGATACTCTGTTGAGCTTCTAAGCGTTTGTCATCCAAGGCTTCTAACTCTTGGAGCCTTTGCTGATGCTTTTCTTCTCCTGTCATCCTTGTTGTTAATGTGACTCGTAATGAAGGGATTTGGATCTCCAAAGGCAAGACCGCTTCTGATCCATATACCAAGTAGAACGGAGTGGCATTGGTGGGAGTTCGGACTGTGGTTCGGTATGCCCACAGACACTCTCCGAGCTTTTCGTCCCAATCCCGTTGATTGGATGACACAAACTTCTTAAGAAGTTTGATAATGGTCTTATTGAAAGGTTCTGCTAGACCATTGGCTGCAGGGTAGTATGGCGATGAAGCCACATCCTCGATCCTGTATTTGTTGGAGAATCTGGAATACACTTGGCTTACGAATTGAGGTCCGTTATCGTGAATTATTCTTCTAGGCACCCCGAAGCGATAAAGCACATGGTGCTTGATGTACTTGATAACATTTGACGATTTTACTTCGGTCAGGGAGATGGCCTCAGTCCACTTTGAAAAGTAATCAGTTATGGCCAAAATGAACCAATGTCCTCTCGTTGATGGTGGAGAGATTGGCCCTATGATGTCCATACCCCATTGCTCGAACGGCCATGACGTAGCCGTCGGGTGGATATATTCTGGAGCTTGATGTATAAAGTCTGCATGTATTTGGCAGGTCCTACATTTCTTGGCGTAGTTGACTGCTTCCATCATCATCTTAGGCCAATAATAACCCATCCTTAGGATTCTATTCCAGGGTTTCGGTCCTGGCTGATGTGCTCCGCAGATGCCAGCGTGAGCTTCTTCGAGAACTTTTGGAGCTTCGCGGTTGGAAAGACAGCGAAGTAAAACTCCGTCGTAGGATTTTCTGTACAACGTCTGGAGTTCCGCGTTGTAGTAAAACCGAATGGCCCTTCTCTGAATGGCTTTGGCTTCTTTTGAACTTTCGAGTAATATCCCATAAAGGACAGTCTATATAAGGAAAACACCAATCCCTTGGCTCTAGGCTAGACGCGCAAGCGTCAGTTTCGTTTTCTTGTGGCTTTTTCGCTTCTTCTTTGAGCTCATCCTTTGAACAGAACAATTCCTTGCTGCTTACCATAATTTGCCCTTTAGCATGCTTGGGCAAGGCTAATGTAGCAGCCAAAGAAGCTAGCGAATCCGTATAACTATTGAGGTGGCGCTTTATGTGGCTGATATAGAAACCAGTGAAACCGTTAGCGACCTTGATCACCGCATGATAATACGGCAGGAGGTCTTCATGTTTGACTTCATACTCCCCTTTTATTTGATTTACAACGAGTTGAGAGTCCCCATATGCCTCCAAATATTTGACCCCCAGTTGTTTGGCTATTCTTAAGCCGATTAGGAGGGCGTTGTATTCCGCGACGTTATTGGAGCACGAGCTTGTCAATGAGTAAGCTTGAAGAATGATGCGGTTGCGAGGAGAGACGAGAACAACTCTCACTCCCGCTGTCGTCTTTCCTTTGGATCCCATTCGGGAGGCACCATTAAAGAAAAGTTGCCATACACCTTTCGAAACCGTATTTGATTCGGAAGACCTTCTCAAACCATCCTTTTCTGGAATTAGATCTCGTTCCTCCAATTCTCCTGGGATTTGTTCATATAACCTCGAGGATGCCGGAACTGGATGTTCGGCCAAGAAGTCGGCAACGTCCTGTCCTTTGATAGACTTCTGTGGGACAAAGTGTATATCATATTGTGATAGCAAAATAGCCCAATTGGATAGTCTTGAGTTTAATGACCCGGGTTTAGTCATTAATATTCTCAGAGGGTTAACTCTCGATATAACGTGGATAGTTTGTCCAACTAAGTAGTGTAGTATTTTCTGTACTGCGAACACCAGTGTTAGACATTCTTTTTCCATGGGATTATACCGGTGTTCCGCCCCGATCATCATTCTGCTGAGGTAGTAAATGGCTTGCTCATGGCCTGACTCATTCTTCTGCGCTAGCAAAGCGCCAAATGAATGGTCCATAGCCCTTACATATAACTGGAAGGGTCTTCCTGAAACTGGGGACACGAGCACTGGTGGCTTCGTGAGATATTGTTTGATCTCTTTAAAAACCTTTTGGCATGCGTCATCCCAGATGAACGACACTCCTTTCCTCATCAATCTAGTGAAAGGTTGACATTTACCAGATAAATTTGATATAAATCTGCGAATGTACGCCAGCCTGCCTTGTAATCCTCTTAACTCTTTGAGGTTACGGAGATGTGGCATGTCTTAGATAGTTTTGACTTTGTCTGGATCAAAATGTATTCCTTTCGAAGTTACGATAAAGCCGAGGAATTTGCCACTAGAGACCCCCAGGAAAGACTTAGCTGGATTCATCTTGAGATGGTGCTTCCTCATGAGGTCAAACACTGTCTTCAAATCTTTTAAGTGATCTTCTTTATTTCTGCTTTTAATTGCTAGGTCATCTACATAGCACTCCACTATTTTCTGAAGGTGCTCCTAAAAAATTGCATGCATGGCGCGTTGATACGTAGCACCTGCGTTCTTTAGGCCAAAGGGCATGACTGTATAGCAGTATACTCCGAGTGGTGTCCTGAAGGACGTATGCTTCTCATCATCGGGATACATTTTTATTTGATTATATCCCGAGAATCCATCCATGAACGTCATGCGCTCATACCCACAAGTATTATCTATCATAATATCAGTGATGGGTAATGGAAATTCGTCTTTGGGGCAAGTCTCATTCAAATCCCTAAAGTCTATACAGACTCGGATTTTTCCATTTTTCTTAGTTACGGGAACTATATTTGCGAACTAGTCAGGGTGTTGTTCCTCGCGAATAAAGCCTGACGCGATCAACTTTTTGATTTCAGCTTCTATAGCTTCTATGATCTCTGGGCGGAATCTTCGTTGTTGCTGCTTTACAGGCTTAGCTTCTGATCGGACCTTCAATTTGTGAACCGCCACGCTTGGATCCAACCCTGGCATTTCCTCATAACTCCAAGCGAAAATATCGATGTATTCGCGGATGAGAGATATCAATTCCTTCCTTTCTTCCGAGGATAGGTTCTCACTTATAAATATGGATCACTTTATCTTCAGTTGGGGGCTCCCGTTGTTCAAACTAAATCTCTCACTCCCTATTAAGATGCTTGTCCCAAGGGTCGTCTCTTTCTAGTGAAGTTTCCTTCAAATCTTCGTCTTCGTGGATCGCAAAAGCCATGTGTGCGGATACCTTGTGGAAAATCACACCTGTGCTGACATCTGAATCCCAGCATGATGATTCTAATGAATGATCGTACTGTCTTTCTTCAGCTTTGTCGTTTGAGGAGGCCTCAGAAGTGGTGACGCATCCCAACCCCCTGCCGATTTTCTGGTAATAGTCTGGCATCTTCCCTTTGGGGACAAAAGGTTGAAGGATTGTCTTCCTTCCTTTTTCGAAATTCAACCCCCTGTCTTCGGCCAGATTGTATCCCATTTTCTTCATTATTCCACGGGAATTTTCATCGTAATGGAAGAACTCGGGTTTTCCTTGTTCTTCCTCAGAATCTGAACATTTCTCTTTGTTCCTATAACTTGCTCTTCCAAATACTATGGCCTTTTGGGTTCCGCTTTTGGGAGAGACCTCAAAAATAGCTTGGTCAGCCCTTTCAACGTCATCACTTAATTCATATAAGGATGATCGGATAGGTGCTTGGAAAGAAGTCAGAGAATATATCTCATTTACACAGTCGCTAAATGCATCTGTGCTAGTGCTTGAGGGCTCAGAATCAACACCAGAAGAATAAGCAAATTCTAAATTTTCATTTATCACCCATTCACCATCAGAGTGAACGGCGTTATTTACAACAAAGCCTTCGAGGCTTATCACAATGGGCTCACCATCCCAGATTACATCTTCGGATTCCGATTCTTCGGATCCTGATTCTGTATCAGTCTCTTCGCCACTATCAGAGTCATCCTGAACGGGCCGATCTGCGATGCCAAACACATCTTGATATAGCAACGCGTCAGTAAAGTAGTTTTCAACTCCTTTGAAGGGTTGTTTCTCTGCAATGAGTGTCTTCACGTTCGCGTCTTCGTCGACGTACTTCATGCATTGGTGTAACGTAGAGGGCACGATTAGATTGCTATGGATCCAGGGTCTCCCCAACAGCAGCTTGTATGACGTGTCCGTATCTATCACGTAACACGTGACTTCTATTTTCTGGTCGCCAATTTGACACTTGAGCTTTATTTTACCCAAAGGTCTACTACCGTTAGCATTGAACCCGAAGATGGTAGTGTTGGTTGCGGCCAACCTGCTCTTCGGCACCCCAAGATATCGTAGCATCCTTCGCAGCATGATGCTCAAAGCCGAGCCTGGATCAACTTGAATACGATCAATCTCCGTAGACCCTATGTATCCCTTGTAATACAAAGGGCGATGATGCTTATTACTTCTGACTTGCATATCTTCCGGAGAGAAGGTGACGCAAGGGATGCTTTTACCAAAAGTCTGGTGACATGCCGCGCAAAGAGACTCTCCTTCTTCGATCGTCTCTGGTATTTGCGCCAAGAACACTTCTGAATCTTGCAGAGCCTCTCTTAAAACCTCCCTAGTAGATTTGGAGAGCTTCAGGAGCTCGTACAAGGTTATCCTTGCAGGGATATTGGCCAACTGTATTAGGATGTCGAACTGGAATGACTTTCTCGAATCTTCCGCAACTTCTTTTCCTGTCTTCCTTAGAGGTTTGTCAAACTTCAGCTCCTTTTGCTTGACTTTCTCTAGAGATGGTTGAGAACTTGTTGTTTGGCCGTAATTCTTTAAGTAATCTTTTTCTGAATGGGTCCCCGCGGAGGGAGGGTCTGCATCGGCGACCAGAGAATTTCTGATTTCTTTTTCCGAATCGGTCAGAGCAGGAACGATCTCATCATCTTCGGGAATTACGGAAACGACGTTGGAGGTGAAGACCCTCTCTCTTCGCTTCTTCCCAGATGAACTGGAACTCCATTGTTAATCATTTAAGAGATCAGGATGTACCCATAGTATTTCCCCCCTATCAGTTTCAAAGGGGAATAGTCCTTTCTTTTGCTGTTGGTGTGGATCAAAATTTACGACTTGCATCGTGCCTTTATGGATGGGTTGCACTCCATCTTGAACTATTGACTCTATCCAGTGGGGCGCTTTACCGAACTTGACGGTCACCATGTTCGCAGTCACCTTCTTCTGGTGCTCTTGAAGCTTGATGACATTAGCGTCCACTAAGGCTTGAAATTTGTCTTTAAGGATGTAGCAGTTTTGGGTGGGGTGGTTAATGATCCTATGGTAGACACAGTAGTTAGGATCATTAACTTTCCCTATTTCTTCTGGACGTTTAGACTCTGGTAATTTCAGCATCTTCTTACTCATGAGGAGGTTGAAGATAGTCTTCATGTGCTCATCCTTAAAGGAGTATTTCTTTTGTAGCATTCGCGCCTGAGGATGAAGTTTCGGAGGAGTCTTCGTGGGTTGTGGCGCATCAGTGACCATTGTTTCCTTTCCCTTATACCCTCGGGGTCGGGACTTATACCTGTTATCACCACTTCGCTTCGGTTTCTCCTCGCCTTCTTCTTCTTCAAGCCTTTGCGCAATTTCTTCAGCTTCTTCAGCTTGTAGGGTGAGATCCTTCCAAGTTGAGAACTTCACCGCCCCCATCCTGGCTAGATCCTTGTCGATAAATTATGTCGACAGGTTTCTACCAGGTCTTTTCTGGCATCCCATGCGGATATTTAAGAGAATCGTTCCGGAACCTTTTGATGAAGTCCCGGGCTGATTCTCCTTTCTTTTGTTTAGCGGCTAGAAGCACCGGCATTGATATCTCCATATCATCTTTATAGAATCGAGTGAGAAAAGCTTTCTCCATGTCGCTCCAGGAATTGATGGTTCCTGGTTCTAATCTCCGAAACCATTCAAAAACTAGCCCGGTTAAGGTACTAACAAATATTCTTGTAATAATAGGGTCATTTCCGGATAAATACCCTATCTGCGACTTAAAATAGTAGAGGTGTTGGTTTAGCAATCCTCTACCATCAAAATATTTGAGCTTCAACGGTTTGTAGCTTTCTGGGAACAGTACCATTTCCCACTCCATGGGATATGGCCTCACTACACTCAGTTCTTGTAGGTCGCCCTTATGCATAAGGGCGTTCAGTTGGTTCTGGAAGCTCTCCATCTAAACAGCATTTGTATTTCCCTCCTGGTGCATGGAGCGGTTGTCATCATCTTTATGATGTTCTTCTTCTTCTCG
The DNA here is from genome assembly GCA_036321105.1 of Dracaena cambodiana. Lineage (NCBI taxonomy): Eukaryota > Viridiplantae > Streptophyta > Magnoliopsida > Asparagales > Asparagaceae > Dracaena > Dracaena cambodiana. The sequence goes on along the minus strand of JAYEPQ010000012.1, from coordinate 18,745,897 downwards.
ATTGTTATGAGGACCATGACCTTCTTCTTCGGTCTTTTTTCCTACATTCTTCAGTTTAGCTTTTTCTAACTCCATCAGAACGTGTAGCATATCTTTAAGCTCGCTGATGGCGTTCTGCTGCTGCTGGATATGCCTATCTTGCTCCTCCATTCTCCGCATGAACTCTTCTGGGATATTGTTCTGCATCATATATGCAGAGGCGGAGTCTTCTAAGAATGAATCAGACGTCTATGATTCAGCCATAACAGACTTGGCTATATCTTCTTCATCAGATGAGATCCCTGCCATCAGTCTATAATTCATAGGGATCGCCACCCTACTTTTGAGTCGAGTGCGCTGAAAAACTCCTCGCTCTTCGTTGGATGGGTCTTTCGAACTCGAAGAGAGCTCTGGGTCAGAAACTTCTTCTTCGGAGATTCTCTTTGCCTTCTTTTTCTTCTTCTTTTCTCCAACGCTTATCATGTTGGAGGTTATCATGGGATATTCCGGCTCAGAAAACTAGAGCCCGCGTCGTCTCCTTTTTGCCGATTGGGATGACGATATTGATGGAGACGACAATCGACAAAACACCGAGGATCGGGCATGAGTTGGACAATGACAGTGATACAGTACTGCATTGATCAGTCGTTCACAGTGGCATTGAGATATATGAGATTCTTCTCTTCTTCTATTTAGAAGTTCCCTAAGATCTCTTGCACCGGAGTCCTTTGTGATGGGCTCATTTATGAGGGATGGTGGAGTTTCAATCTCGCGGATAGGCATGCGTCTCTTGCGAATTTGAGATTCGCGAGTTTCTTCCGATTTTTTTCCTTGGGACGCGAACGTATGCTCCGCGTTGATTATGGGCAAGTTTGACAGGTTCACTCCTCTTCCTGTAGGAAACGTGAGTGAATCCTTCTACATATTGACCAACCTCGCCCTTAGGCTTCCATATTTGGATCGTAGGTTTCTGCCGAGATGAGTTGGCAGTTTCCTTTTGTTGCGCGTTCCTGTGAAGGGAACGAGCTTTGCTTCTCCTCAGGTTTCTCCTTATTGTACGAGTGAGAGGAACCTCCTTCTCCGCATGACAGCTTTGCGGAGCGGGTGTTGGTCGCTTCCCCTTGTTGAAGCGGGGACCTTGGTCCACTTTGCTTGAGAGATCAAGAGTCTTTATCGGAACTGGCAAAGAGCCCGTTGTTAAGGAAGGGGATTTCAGACTATCTTGGTCCGTTGATTCCCTCAACTGGGCTATTGTCATCTCCTTGGGAATTGACCCTTTTGAGATTTTATGGTATCCCCTTAGAGAAGTAGGGCTCTTGGAGCCTGAAGAAAGAAGTTCTTCATACCTTTGCTGGTCGACGGAAATGGTGAGCGAGTTGACCATACTACCAACTGGAATATTGTCAGATTGAACTACCACCAAGTCACCAGAGGTGATGGTAATCCCCAGCGGAGTCGCCAATCTTCTATTCGCCATAAAAATTGAATTTCTCTTTACTGACAATCTTTCAATAAATGATTACAATCTAACGGTTTTCCGTTTACAGAAGATGAGGAAGATGGACTTTCTCTTTGTTTAAGGCTGGATTTCTAGGTAGCTATGGAGGACGATCCTGCTCTCCGTTGACACTCCGTACAATCTCTCTCAGTTGGCTAAAAGAAAGAAAAAGGGACTTTTTGCTCTTGATCACAAGGGGTAATTTCTGGGAGAAGACGTCCGTCTCTGTCTGTCTCTATTTCTTTCGCTCCCCGCCTTTTATAGGGGGCTTGGAGTAATGTCCCGCCATATTTTGCTCGACCGTTAGCTCCTACTCGAGAAGTGTCGCCATATTCGTTAGGTTGTTACTCCCACGATCGAAGTAACGTCGCTGCATTCGTTTGGCAGTTATTCCCACGATCCGAGGTGGCAATTCTTCTGTTCGGGTCGGGTGACTTTGTATTAAACCCCCACCCGAAAGCTATGGGTAGTGTCGCGAATCTCAGCTTTAGATTCGCGAACCTGTTCCGTCGTCTGGATCGCGGACCTCATTTTCTTAGATTCGCGGACCTCAGTTTCTTAGATTCGCGGATCCGATGAGTTGCGGGCTTCCGTCTCAGAATTCGTGGATCTACTTTGCTTTTCCAGAATTTTTCGCCGACAATGTCATGCTACCTATTATGCAATATCATTTAGGGTTTTCCATCATAATCTCAGGTACAACATCCTTGTTATGCAAGTCCAATATACTATATCGCTTATCATAATTTTATAATCTAACTACAATACCATATCTATATAAGATCTCTCTCATAATAGTCTTAGCTAGCAAGTACATAATAAGATTTTCACTATCCTAAGGACTTATTATCTGATATCGTACGCATAGCCATATCCTTGGGCCAATCATTACTAATGTAACCGCTGGCTTGGGTGGCCCGGCCAAATCATAGTCACAATTATAATTATGTAAGTTTTTTCAAAAGAAAGTTGTAGATAATTGATTTATTTTATTACAGAAATTATTTAATAATTTATGAACTTTATTTAATATATTTAACATAATTTAGAACAAGAGTTTCTTCTGCTAAATTACAGTATGCCAGTGACAATATCAGTGTATTAATTAGTCTAAAACAAATATCTCCCGTATGAAAAACTTTATAAACAAATAATTATATATATTTAGATTATCTAGCTACATAAATCTTTCTGAAATTTTTGAGTTGATATAGTATTTATAGTCTTATTTAGATTATAACTGGATAGCTTAAAATTTACTGTAACAGAGTTAGTGTAGCAGAAATAGTATTGTAATCGAGTCACAACTTACAATTCAAATAAGAATTACAAGACAGTTTCTATACAAAAATTTTAGAAGAATAAATTTTTCATATACATTGATTTATCTGGAATTATTTGAGCTTGTATGCTATTTTTGATATGATTTTGATCAAAAACTATAATTATAGAATCCAACAAGTGGGAAATAGAGAGTAATCAAGCCCAAACTCTTAATTTTTCTAAGAATTATGGGAAAGTTCTAAACAAAAGTTATAGAAAATTAATTGTCTATATATGTTATTTCACCCATATTTAATTGAGTTAGTATGATAATTTTAATCTAGTTTAAAATATAAATAGTTAATAGGACAGTAAGTGTAATAGAAGAGATTATGTTACTTATACATTATCCAAATACTCCTATGCTATCTACTCTCTTGCACCTTAATTTGGAGAGGAGAATGAGACCTTGACAGTGTGAATGCTAGAGAAATGAGTGAAGGGAGTAATTATATATAAAGTTAAGTTATTTTATAATTTAGTTAAAATCTAATCCCTCTTAAAAGTCTCACATTATAATTACTGTGATTGACTCATCTCCAAGATTAAACCCAAGTTTAAGGTTGGCTCATTTTCAAGATTACATCCAAGTTCAAGACTGCTCTCCACCTAGATCATTTGGATACATGGGTAATAGAAAATTGGTGGGGAGAAAAATGAACTAATACTAGATTTTTGGGTTTGCATTTTTGACTTTTTCCATTAAAATCCTAGGGAAACATTGATGGTAGATAAGAGTAAGGCACAATTTGTGAAATAATTTTTTAAATATATGGTTCGCGAAATAAAAAAAGGGAAAGGATACAGTCGGTAATCAAGAACCGAGTATTTTTGCATGTTTTGAAATATTCCTCAGATTTTTCTAAGAAAATTCTCAAAAAATAACAATATTAAAAAAAAAACAACAATCCCAAAGATAAAATTTCATTTGGAGTTATAGAATTTAATTTATGTCTACTAGAAGTAAGATCAGATATTAATTGGACCTAGTATTCATTGGGTTTTGGATTTTATCTGAAAATTTGAGAAAATAAATGTAAAAAATGGAGAAATAATGACATCAAGGTTGGATTTTCATCTTGAATTATATATTTTGATATAGTTAGTTAGAGAGTAATCGGTTATCGATAGGACTGAATTAGTATTTTTAGCCCAATTAATATACAATGGCAGATAATGACAACTAGGGATGAGCGTCAGCTCAGTTCTTGCCAATTTTACAAAACCAAATTAAACGGTAAGAATGGGAACCAAAATTAAATGATCTAATTTGATTTGGTTAGGAACCGAATTTTGAATACACTTTAGTATCTTTTTAAGATATCCAAATTGATGTTGAATTTATTATCTACCATATTTATGTGTGTGTATTTATATATGTATGTTTAGATATGCGTGTATGTGTGTATGTGTGCGTGTGTATGCTTAGTTTAGTTCGATTTCGGGTTTCAAAGCTCGAAATCAAAAAACCACCGAATTATTTCAGCTCATTCAATTTGCTTATCTGGATCGATTTTGGCAAGTTATTTCGGTTTTAGCTGACTTCTGCTCACCCCTTAAAACAACAAGAAAATATTAATGTTACACCATGACATAGTGCACATGAGTACTTGTGTATATTAAAACTTAAAAAAGACAATCACTTCCTTATCAATAAAGTTCATGCATCATCTCACGACACCATGGCAAATTAGGGGTTGACCAAGAATCTCAAACTAAGGGGATGAAATTACATACAAAATAAATAATATATAATTTTAAAATAAATAGCTCTAATGTCATTGATTTTTAAAATCCAGATAAAGAGTTATGGATTAGATGAACCTTTACTATTTTTCTTTTATAATATCTATCGATAAAAATAACAATATAAATAGATCTTGTGTAAAAACATCCGTTGATCATTCTTTACTCAATAACCATCCCTCTTGTCTCAACTGATTACAAACATAAATCTAATTATTTAAACATAAATATAATACAAGCATAAACGTCAAGGATGTAACACCTCTTATCTAGAATATAGAGTAGCAAAAATGTCGACAATATATTAACTAGGATATACATAGTCTCATGTATAGTGCCAATATTTAAACATTATAGTTACCTGACCAAGTAACAAAATTCAACAGAAATTTAACTTTTTATTAGTTGAAATAAATCTCAGATACAACGAGAGGAACAACATGAATGCAATGAATAAAATAAAATGAAGCAAGTAAAAGCTAATCTTCCTAATGCATGATGCAAACCTAGGTCATATAAATACCAAGATAACTATGGTATTTTATTGGGTTTTGGCCTACTAATTATAGTAAATCAGATCCAAGGTCAACTATCATGGATCCACCTCTAGTTCTAGACATGTATATTCAGAATCATCGGATCATGACCATAATAAATATAAGTACATGTGTATACCTATATGTATGTATGTGTGTGTATGTGATACTATAAATTATATTTAAAATATTATTTTTAGAACAAGTATCTATTATATATGTATGTGTGTACATATTTGTAATACCCTTGGCTCAATAGTCCAATATCGGATGTAAGAAAAGAGTTAAATTACTGTATAATGATTCCCATGAAGTCATAAAATAATCATAACTAGTCTTTTTGGGGGAGAAACTGCAACTAATTATAAACTATTTTTAACTTTTGTGTCATTCTACCGAAAGATTTTAGTATATTCAAACTAAATATGTTGCTAGTATCCATTGTGCATGCTCGTAGATTGTATATCGGGAGCGGGGTGGGCAAATATTAACAAACTCAAGTTAAATTATTCTTAACTCTATGATGTCATGTGTTATTGAAAATTAATTGATTAAAACACTGAATTTCGAATACATTCTGTGCATACCTAGGAAAAAGATCCACTTTCCAGTGTTGAACCCGGACATGGCGCTAGGCATTAGAGTAAATAGTAACAGTTAGTGTCTAATGACCAATTATATTCGGCGATGACACTAATATTTCAGTTGTACATTTCAATATTTCAGCTTACCCCAAAAATTTTAAGTCATTAATTTATTCGTTCATTTCAGTAACAATATAGTTTCAGTATCAAGATCATTTTCAATGCCATGTCATATACATTAAATGTGCATTTGGATATTTAATATTCAAATCATCATTCTACATCTTTTAAGATTTTGTCACAAATATTGCTTTAATTGTTTGGTTCTAAGTCAAAATCAAGCACTTAACATCGACGTAGGTGAAATACAAGGGGAGATTTTCCGTACTATGTACATTTCTTAATTAAATCATTATCATACATTAATCATATTTCTAGACACTAATAAAGTGCAAAATCGAAACTGATATCTTTCAAGTTCAAAACTATATTTATTTATTAGTTAAATTATATAAATTTCTATTTTCTTTAATCATGTGAGAACATTTATTTTTTCCTAATTAAACAATGTAAAGTAACAACAATAAAAAAAAAATTTATGATAATAATTATTATAAAATTAACTAGGCTTGGATATATAGTAAATAGCAGATTCATAATTTATACACAATCAAAATAATATTTACATACAAATTAGCATGCTAGCAAGCCTAAACAACTTACATTACACCGATACACTTAAATGATATAAAATCTAGCTTTCTTTTAATTTTACATATTCTGCAATATTCTAATTTAGCATTATCGATTTAATTTTAGTAAGTTACTGTTTTCATTTATTTAAACAAGCAAATAAAATAATGTTCAATTTTCTATTAAGTATGGCAAAAGACAATAATAATAACAATGAAGATACATAATTATACTATTTATTTATACATGATTTAAATACAACAAAAAATATTAATTGTAGCATTTTCAGCGAGTTCAAAAGAATTCTCCTTATTCCATTATATTCTACTTCCAAAACAAACAATAAAATTAGACATTAAAATCATTTGGCTTGTTAATAAGTAATTTATATGATTTTACTGATATTTTAAAGAGGCTTAATGAGTCTGAATTTGTTAAACAACATCAAAAATCCCTCTTAGGGATGTAAGTTGGTTAATGGGTTCCTGCTTCTTAGTTATTGTATTTTGGGTCGAGTGAACGTTGTTAGGCGTATATTTAGTATAGAATTAAAACAAAGGATACTTAAAGTTTAAGAAGAAATAATCTTAAAGGTAGGTTGAAAGAAAAACATGAAGGGTGGAGTTTAATGGCTGAAGAAGATGAAAAATCAACACAAGATTCCAAGTAATAATTATCCTTCTTATTTTAGTCAACAGCATAGCTTAGTGGTTTAGGCATGAGATGACGAATCAATGGTTTTAGTTTTCAAGTCTTAGTGGAGATGATTTTATTTTTATATTATTATTATTATTATTATTATTATTATTATTATTATTATTATTATTATTATTATTATTATTATTTAGGGCTTTATGACTTGAGCCCAAGTAAAATTAAAATATTTCTTAAGCATATAAGAAATATAGGTGGTGGGTTAGGCTAGATAATTCAATCATAAATATAGTGTATATATTTTTCTTTCATTTTATTCATTTGTATTATAATACAACTTTATTAAAGTCTTAAATTATCATTACTAGAATACGATCTATAAAAACACTATACGATATATATATATATATATATATATATATATATATATATATATATATATATATATATATATATATATATATATATATATATATATATATATATATATATATATATATATATATATATATATATATATATATATTTATTTATTTATTTATTTATAAGGGTTACAAAAACATCAAGCATATTTGCCAAAGTTAAGATTGCTCGTAGATGATTGCGGTATTCTTATGAATGTTACAAGTTTATATGTGAATATAATCTCATATCAGATAAAACATGAAAAGTTCATGGGTATTAATAAAAAGTTGGGCCCTCTACTTATCAGTTTAAGATTTTGCATTAGATTAGTTCTTGGTTTTGTGTTTAAAGTTATCATGCTCCTAAACGAGTCCAATGTTCCAAGGGAAATGAAGCCTGTGAAAGTCTGAATTGGTCGGGTATAACTTTAGGTATTATTTCCCACCTTCCACGATGTGGATGTTTTGCAACCATAGTATAGAGACGTTTGCTAGTTTAGACAAAAGTTTAGATTGCCACATATATGAGCATAGTCCCACATTGGATAGAATAAAAAAAATTCATGAAAAAATTTGAACCTCTATCTATTAGTTTAAGTTTTGAAATGAATTAGTTCTTCACTTTATATTTAAAGACTATCATACTATCAAGGGTTTGATATTTCTCCCTAACAACTGGTATCAAAATCCAAATTCTGATAAGATTTTGGATTAAATTGGTTTTTAGTTTTGTATTTAAAACATATCATATTTCAAAGGGGCCTCGATAATACTCCCAAGAAGTGAGCCCAAGTTGAGGCCCAAGACAAGGGAAGCCAATGTGAAAGCCTGATTTGATCGATATGACTTTAGGTCTTATTTCCCGCAGTCCTCTATGTGGATTGTTTAGTAGTCATTATATAGAGATGTTTACTGGTTTAAACCAAAGTTGAGATTGCTCGTATATAATTGTGGTATACTCACAATGAAGAGAAATATTTGTTAGGAGTTCATATTTGCGCTTAGTCCCATGTCTAATAGAAAAAGAAAAGTTCATAAATTTAAATATAAAGTTGTGGTCTCCACCTATTAGCTTAAATTTTAGATTAGGTTAGTTCTTACTTTTGTATTTAAACCTCATCATGCTCCTAAGGGGTCCAATGTTTCTCTCCAACAAGTAGTATCTGAGCCCAGATTGTGGCTCAAGAGAAGTGAAGCCGGCGTGAAAGCCATAATTGGTCCAAGAGAGAGATTGTTAAGAGTTCATGTGTGACTATAGTCGTATATCGGATAGAACAAAAAAAATTAATTGGTTTAAATACAAAATTAGAATCTGTACCTATCAGCTTAAGCTTCGATTTTTGGTTTTGTGGGCCGATGTTTTCCCCCAACATATGCTATATTACAAATGTGTAAGTACGTACAATGAACTGTCTTGTGAGTATGTGGTCTGCTTGGTATTTACAGTTTTGTATTAAAACCTCTACTATGGCTTTATGTTGGGATCAGCTGAATCAGATATAAAGCATAAGCTCACTTGTATAACCACAGTTGCAGTGGCACTAGTCTCAGATTTCTTCTCTTGGAATTTGCTTTCGCATTCTTCTTGATGTTTAGAGGGCAATTTGCTGCAAGCAGGACTCTGCATTATGCCATGAAATACCTTTTTAGTACTGCTTGTTTTAGTAGTGGACATGAAAATTCTCTCTTTAGGCTTTCTCTGTAATATATATTTTTTTAAAAATTTATAACTCCTATTACATTTTCGATAAATAATGACATGATTACTTCATGCGACGAATTAATCTTTGATAGCATTAGCAGAATGATTCTGATTCTCTTTATCCTATAAATACAATAAACTATCTACTATTAAAGCTTTAGCTCTATGATAATGTGACATCTTTTTGATTGATGCGTCATCTATTTAGTTTGCATTAGTTCAACCAAATATGTACTCATTTCTTCAATCTACTATGTCCCCCATTCTTAGGAAGCACCAGAAAGTTCTCTCTAAAAAAGTGGAAAAAGTTCTTCCTCACATTTAAATTTCTATCCTCGATCAAAACATACTGTTACCATCCCTAATTATAACTCTAAGTTCTCAGAGTCACTGAACCCCTCGAATTGGATGGTTCAAATTGACAGTGTCACATCCAGGGCTGGTACGTGTGCTAGGTCATAAAATATTAGTCTTAAATCTCATTTATTAAAAAAACCTCAAATTATTTTTCTTTATATTTCCAAATCCAGTCCTTTATAAAATTCCAATAGACTCAATAACTCTTATAATTATAAATTTGTAATTTAATTCAATAGTTGAGCTTCATGTTTTTTTTTGTCTGATATTCGCGTGTGTCTCCAATCCAATCAGATAATTATTGAAAATAATAATAAATATTATTTCCAATCCGCTCCGAATTTCCTGTTTTTCTCTCTCTTATCCTACTCTTTCTCAAAAACTCATCTCTGGTTCAGAATTCTCAATTCATTATCAAAGATTCAATCTCTCTCTAATCTTTCTCAATTATCAAATATCATATTCTCTCCCTCCCTCCCTCTCCCCCACCCCCAACCCCCAACCACCCCCAATTTAAAAAGTTTGGTGAGTCAAATGAATCTCTGCTTCTGAATTCTGGGAGCCGGTCTCATTTTTTCTAGGACTTCTCTAAATTCTAATGAGCATACATGTAAATCTTTGCATAGAAATATAGTAATTGGTTAGATCCTTAACCATTAAATTTATTGATCTTACCAGTTTTATAGGGAATTCTTTTTTGAAAATATCATTTAGGTTTTATAATGTGACATTTAGCGACATTCCCAGTGAGGCAAGTACCATTCATATTACGTTGAATTTGTGGGCTAGGGAAACCATCCGGGCCAATGTTTTTGATCCTCTATCAGGCCCATAAAGTTTTTAGTTGGGCCTTACATCCAACATACAATGTTTCTAACCTCTCGTCGCCAGTCCATAATATGAGGTTATGGAGATTTTTTGGAGTTTGTTAGGGAGTTGCTATTTGCACTAACAATTAAACTAATCTCATCTGCTTGCTAAATACAACAAATAGATTTTTAAATTTTTACTAATTTACCAAGTTTACATTCCTTATTATTCCAATTTTACCTTTCCAAATTTTCTAGTTACACCCACACCCTCAATCCTTATTTCTCCAAATCCTAGTCCTCTCTCTCTCTCTCTCTCTCTCTCCAAATTTTCTAGTTACACCCACGCCCTCAATCCTTATTTCTCCAAATCCTAGTCCTCTCTCTCCCTCTCTCTCTCTCTGTCTCTCTCTCTCATCGACGGCTACCCCCCAACTAACCCGTATCGGTCGTTTTCGATCAAATTATTGTTTCCCTTCATTGCCATTGCTTATCAAATTACAATGATTTTTGAGATTACAATTAAAAAAAAAAAACAAGAAGAGAAGATTTATTGGTTATTTCTCTCTTTTTACAAAAGTCATGAGCTCTTGTGTGGCGATAAAGTTTTTCCCGTGAACTTCGTTGACGATCCAATGCATGAAAGATACTTGAACGAGAACAGGGAGGCAGCAGGCCTAGCTCTTGGCTAGTGCATGGCTGTTCTTGAACATGCTCCTTGCACGTAAATTGATCTGCCAAAAGTCCTCAAAAATCCCCTCTTGATGTCTATTTATGGCCATGAATTAGTTATGGGATTTCTTTAGAGATAATGATGGAAGATCTTTGTATTTGTCAAAGAATCCAATCAAATATTTGATCAAGATTTAAATCTCCAAATTTGATATTCTGATATGATTTGACTAGGATTTTAAGTAATCAAAATTTCCCAAATCTTGTTTAAAACCAATCGCAGATTCTGAGAATCTGAGATCCATAAGACGCGGAGCTGCTAGCTGCTGTGAAATATTTGCTACAAGCACACAGTATCAGTTGTAGTGCTTTACAGGTCGTTCTCACAGGGATCTAAGGTATTTTGTTTTTCTCACTAATTCTTTAGTTCTATCAAGTTAACTATGAGATTCTAATTGAGAGGATTAATTACTTTTAAGTCCTAAAGTTTAGCCTATGAATTCGAATCCATTAGAATAATAGTCTAATAATGAATTATCTCTTTCTTCCTAACTTTTTAATTATACACAATCAAGTAACACATTAAAAAGGTGATGTTTTTAATTTGATTTTAATTAAGTGCTCCTAAGTATGACCTATCAAGTGATGTGCAAGTATAGATTATCAAAGATAACATTTTTCTTAAAAACAAATTATATCTAGTAAATAATCTTATAAACAAAAGTTAAGAAATAAACTTCAAATCCTAATCTAAGCATAGGCTATCAAAAGACCAAACTTAAGTATAATCTATTAAAGAAATTAGATTTACAAGTTTATTCTATTCAATTTTTTATAGAAAAATCTTGTTAATAATTCTATAAATAAAAACAAAGAATATGAATTCAAAATCTCATCTAAGTATAGATTATCAAAATATAAATTAAACATAATCTATCAAACAATTATGATTTATGAAATCTATATTTTATTTATTTATAGAAAAATTATGAATTTATTTCTTTTTGAGAGAAGATAAGATAAATCCATGTTAGATCTATTAAACTAATTTTATCTACATCCTAACGCTAAAGCAAATTAGTTACTGATACTACTAATTATCAAAAACCTATATTTATTTATGAAAGCCATGAAAACTTCTATTTTCCTAGAAAGCAAAATAAATCTATACTACAAAGCAAATAAATTTATATTAGAAAGTAATTAAATCTACCTAAAAAGAAAATAAAATATTTATACTTACTAGAAAGAACTTGAAAATAATGGCGCACCTCTGGAGCATGGTATTGCGGCCGTCACCCCTTCAACAAAATCCTAATTTTATTTATAATTCCGAGTACAAAATTATATCCTATATCTTATATGAAACCCTACATTACAAGGATATGGCCAGCACACAGGCTTCGGAAAATCAAACCTAAGTTTGAGTATAAGTAAAAAACTATAAAATTACATCGAAGCCCCCACAGAAAAATCACCCAGCGTGGGCCCCACTTTGCCGCCAATTGGTGGCTAATGTCGCCAAATAGCGGCAAAACCTAGATTTTCCTTCTGGTTTTTCTTCTGCATGAGTCTCTTATCTTGTTCTTTTGATTTTGATGACTGCAGTAAAATTTGACTCCCTACTGCATCCTAGTCTTATAGTTTTGCTTATTTTTAACTCTTTTCTGGACTTAGTTTCCTAATCCGACTATAAATTTATGTCATCTTCTTGTAGGAATAGATTTATCTGAAAAGCACACTAAAAATACCCGAGTAGTATTATTTAAATACAAAAATAGATAATATGGAGGCTATAAATATGTAACATATGACACTCATCTTTAGCCCTGCGTTAGTTTTAACAGCCCCATCGTTGGTTTTGAGCGTTAGTTTTGAGCGCGAGGCTATTAGCCTTGCACTGAGTCCCAGATGCTAAGCTAGCTTCTAGCCTCGAGTGGCTTCTGTCGTAAGGCTAGCTACTAGCCTCGCATAGAGAGATCTTCTCTTCCATAGGAATTTTCTTTCGTGATCAGGACCCTCTCCAAAGTTTTCAAAATCTTATTACATCTTAAAACAAGTTTTGAAATACTTTGGATCTAACAACCAATGCTCTTTGTGCGGGGATATGAGGTATCTAGCAAGGCTTCATAGTTCACGTTTTTCATGTTTATGTGAAACTACTCCCATGGTTTGCAAAGCTATTTAGCTTCTTGTTATGTTCCCAAGATTTGCACCCTCAATCTCAACCGTTGAATTTGAAGAGGCGCATCTCTCTCTCGCTCTCTCTCTCTCTTTTAAAGAAGAATTCTTCTTCTTCAAGCCTTCAAGAATTGAGAGCACAACTCTGAACCCATCTCTCTTTCAAAGCCCCCTTCCTTTGGTTTCTTTTGAATTTCTTTGAATTAGTCATCATAATGGTACCTAAGAGGGCGTTTCTGGCTGGGGCTGAGGTCCACCATCCTCTAACTAGTCGTCCCCGCCACTAGCAGCATTGACGACGGTGGGGCAGCACATGTTGCTATGATTGGAGGTAAAATCTCTCTTTTTTGGTTTAGACTATTTCTTGTGGACTCTTCTAATTAGATTCATGTTACTCCAATCATGGCATAAATTGTCTTTCCTTAGTTGCTCCACCGACTTCAAGGCCGTGCCCTAGGCGGCCAAATACGTGGGGCTAGTGCCCTGCCTTTCATATTCCACACAAGGCTAAGGATAGCCTTCATGTTGCACAGTCTTCGCAAAGCTATCAGTAGCCTCGTGTTTTACTATGATGCAAGGCTATTACTTAGCCTCGATTTTAACAGCTACACGAGGCTACTTTTTAGCTTCGTGTATTGACAGCTACGCAATGCTACTTTTTAGCCTCGCATTTTGATAGTTAGTCTTCTAACAGTTGGGTGTTTTTCACTCACTTTAATTTCTTTTGATGCAGTGCACTGCTCGGTAGAGCCATTATCAAAGAAGTACCATTTTGGTTTTGTTGGGGGATCAGATGGAACAACTCAATTCCAATATGACCTCAATTCTTATGTACAAGTCAAACAACAGGGAACGAGACTAACTAGATGCAGTCATGCCACTTTTTCCAAAATTATTACTAATGCTCTTTTTGAAGCTTTAAATCGTGAAATCATGGAGAACCTAGCTTTTATATTTGGAGATAGGGTGCCAGCTTCAGATGAAGTCCTCTTTGATGAGAAGAGCAAATGACTTCATCAAGTAGGGGAATTATGTATGTTTTACTAGATATGAAGCATAGCTACCCTCCGGTATCCTATAAAAATTGTCAGTTCCATACCAAATGGATTGAGACATCATCCAGGAGCATGATGGAGTGACAGTAAAGAAGTTTGGCTCTCATGGACCCTATCAGGATAGTCTAGAGAAGTCCATTATCGGCCTTCTTCCTAGGAGAGTAAACAAAGAGCACCCAATGGTGGAAACTGCGATCCGTGTCAAGACTTTCATTAGTCAGTTTGCATTAGTTGGTGACCAGTATCCTTCCCACAACTTTAGAACCCCAGAATGGATTCACTCCACTAAAAATATATGGTGAGGCCGGTACATTCTAGATACTCAGGAACAAGGCCTAAAAGAGATAGGCTTACATCGGACTACTAGAAATGTCCAATTTGGGATTCCCTATAACCTGTATCATTTGTTTAGCCTTTTGAAAATGTATAACTCCTAGATATGCATGTCTTTCACTCTGACCAACGAGTTGGGGCTTGCTCCTTATAGGATATTTGAGGTGTCGACATTATCAAAGGGTAAGGTTCCATATGAGAAATATATCCACCAAAGAGCAGAAAATGTTGAAGGCCAAACTTATGCGTATATACGAGACTTATTAGGAGATAATGTATCATTACCATATATGTGCTATCTAAGGTACAAGAAGTCAGGGAGTTGGCCAGAAAATGTGGGCCAACTATTTGTTCCGGAACTTAAACCATAGCCTCGACGCCTTGTGGGTCATAAGGTCGTTGAGAAGGATGAGATTGAAAGAAGCACTGCTGAGACAAGGAATGTATCATACACTGCTGAATCTGATGAAGACGAGTTTAAGGCTGGCATGATCTTCAAGAGGTTCCATTATCAATCTTGCTCAATAACTCTACACTAACTTCCATATTGCCAAGACCAAGGGGAGGCCTTCTATTAATTTCATGGAGACCATCCATAATGGCATAAATCCCTCCATATGGGCAATCATAGTGGACTGGCTCGTTGAAGTTGCAGCAGACCTTGACCTCCAACTAGAGACACTATACTTGGCAGTTGATTACCTCGACCACTACCTTTCTTGTGTGCCAATTGCAGCTGCTTGGGACTACTCGCGTGTCGGTGGCTACCAAACACGAAGAAGATCTAAATCCATTAACAGTAGAGATCTTTGTTATTTGACAGCGAATACCTGCTCTAGGGAAGAGGTGTTAGAGATGGAAGGCAAAGTGCTAGAATGCCTAGAGTTTGAACTAACACTGCCCACTATGCAAAGATTTCTAAGACCACTCATCCACATGATTAATCCAAGAACGCCAATGCTGGAGTTTCTTGCAAACTATATTACGGAGCCATAGCTTCTTCAGTATAGAATGCTCCGTTACCATTCCTCACTGATTGTAGCTGCTTTGATTTTCCTGGTAAATTTCATACTGTAATCAATATTGACAGAGCATCCATGGAGTGCTGAATTGAAAGAATACTTGCAACATCAGTCCAGCAAGCTTCATAAGTGTGTGATTGACTTGCACAAGCTCTTCTATAATACCCCTAAGCTATTAGTAATCAGAGACAAGTATAGCAAGTTGGAGTACATGCCTGTGGCCAACCTGTTGTTCCTCCCGTTGATTCCTTTAGTGTTCTTCCAGTATAAAAATTAGAAAAAAGAAAATAGTTGCATGGGTTCAGATTGGATCTCACTCACAGAGGAGCCATCGTAGTACAAGTTAGCCTTTGCAATAGAATGAATTTATTATGAGCAAAGAAACCCTCTTTTTTTTTTATCTTACAAATAAATGGAGATTCTAATTAAATTTAGAATATTCCACCATAATTTTGATATTTTTTTCCGTCAATTCTGTGTACAAATAATACATCTTGAGAAGATTTTATAGAAATACAGTGTGTTTGTGAATTAAAGAAAGATTTTAAATATATGAATTAGCATCAAGTATACTTCGATATTACCTAACAAGTGATAATATTGTTAGGATATAAAACAGAACTCTGATATCACAGTATACCAATCACGAACATTTTAAACCATGGGACTAAAGATTAATGCAAGGATAAGTTCTAACACATATCTCATATATATTATGCTTACAATAAGTATGACATTTTCCTTGGCTGAAAACATGTACGGAAATTCTATTTAAGCACACCACTTTTCTCACTACACTTCGCTTCTTAAAGTTATAAAATATTACAAGTTTGTTATTACGGATGGTTGCTATGCTGTAGAGTACGCCCCTCAGAACGGCGGATACCGTCAGAATATAGAGTTGCAGCTATAAAACCAAATATATATGTAAGAAGATTTCGTAACTTCAAGAGTATCAATCGAACAATGTTGCTCTTCCATCTCTCCATCGATTTGCCTAACTTGCTTAGTGCTAGATACTCCCAAGTAAATTCATGTTTCTGGCTTCGTGCAGCTGCAGTGAAAAACCCAATCAAGAAAGATAATCAAAGTGTTCTTACTACTTAATTAAATAATTAGTCTCCTCTTTTCTCTTTTTCCTCTTCAAAATAAAATAAAATAAAATAAAATAAAATAAAAGTCTTTTATTTTATTGCTATAAAGAGGAGAAAAAGGAGAGTCAAAGAAGGAATATCGTTGCAAATAGAAATGGAAAGAAGAGGATATAATTTATTTCTTTCTTTTAGTTATATAAGAAGAAAATGGAGGGAGAATAAAGAAAAGTGAATGAGGATTTTTTTTTTTTTTTTTTTAATTTGGAAGATAAAATAAACGAAGGAATAAAAGAACATATACTTGTTTAATCTTCAATGGATGATGGACATTTTGCATGCCACTTATATGACATACATAGCAGTAAATTTCTATACAATTAGATATGGAACTCAAAAAGGAAGGATATATAATTTACAAGTAAATATTTGAGATTTTCTGAAGGGAAATTTCTAAATGAGCACCCCACTGGTCTTTGTGAGCACATCTTCTGAAGTTGTAACAAGTTTGCCACTTCATTTCGTTAGCTTGGTTTTTTTTTTTTTTTCAGATCGAAGATTAATCCCTGAATACTGTTAAACCGTTTAGAAACTAATACTCGTACAGTTTGAATACGAATACTGTTTAAACCATTTAGAAACTAATACTCGAGCAGTTTGAAGACTGTCTGGGAACTAATTCTTGGGGACTAATTCCCGACTCAGAAAAGTGTATTAAGACCAGTGGTGTGCTCATTGAGAAATTCCTTTTTAGAAGCATATATGTAAATATATGAGATTTGGAAGGATATGCAAGTGGGAACTAATATGCAAGTAATTTACTTGTATAATTCTTTTCTAAGTTGGGGAAAACAAATTAGTAGCTCGCACTATGCATTCGCAGAAATATGCTCCAAAGGCCTTTTCTAAACATAACATCATCTCAATGTACGAGAATAGTTGAATATTTAGGTTACTACTCCTTGACCAAATCTACATGAGGACGGACAAAAGATTATATAAGTAGAGACAGTACACAGTCCATCAAATTTAAAAACGGAATTGTCATGTTAGGACCAAGATTCGGTTTGGCTTTAAGAAAGTGGATTGACAAGATTGAACCTAATTAATTAATTCCAAAAATGTGACGTCTCTGTCTCTGACTCATATTCGTAATATTCTGTTTGTATGTTTGTATACATATGCCAGAAGTTATTTTAAATTCACTATTCTAATAATTTTTGTCTACCTTGTCTACGGGTTGGAAATTAGATTAAAACTTGCTTTTTTTTAGAGATTGGAAGAGAAACTTCATGTGGCTTCTAATTTTATAAACCTGCTTCTTAATAACAAACTATTAAAATGGTTGAACCTGCCCACTTCTTCCACTTCAGATTAGTTTTTCTTTAAACATGTACTTAGATGGGGTCACTGTCACTAATCATATCAGCCATCTCATATCCGCATGTTTTGTACATTATACTAAAAGATTTACACCATTCCGACTTAATTAAGCCATCTGCCAACTTAATAGATAAATACGATTATTCCGTGTATCGTCCTTGTAATCACGATCCGCACACTTTAAAGCCCTTTAATTCTTCGGCAGGTCGAAAATCATCCATCTATCAAATCTCTGCCCATCATGCAACGTCTACTAACTCCCGTCCTAACGTTTGGATGGAAAACTTGGACCCTGCAGGCCTTGTTGCCAGCTCGTAGCCTTTACCGGCATATGGGCCCACGTATGATCAAACTGTCCATCATCCAAATTATGGCAATCAACTTTTATACGTAGCAGATGTCCAAGAAATTCAATTCACACCCCCAAAAGGCCAACACCCATTTCTCATTGCCAAGTCAAACAAACTCAAATCACAACTGAGAAGCGAGAAGGATCCTTAATTAGCCACCTACCTAGCTTAACTACTTGCCAGTCTTGCCAACTACCTCACAACTCTAATTCAGCAACCAACCACTGCTGCCTGCAGTCTTATCAAATCTCAGTTCACATTGACTGAGCCTATTCTTTGTACTTACTCTATAATATAACACATGAGATGAGCTTAAAGTTTTTTTTTTCTTCTCTTGGGAGGTATACATATATTGTAGGGGAAAATCTATTCACGCACACCACTTTGCTCAAGACACACCTTATTCAATATGTTCATTTTTAATTTTGAATTGTCAAATATTTACTCAACGGGAAATTCTATTTACGCACAACAATTTACTCTTGACGCTTGATTACTCTTGACGCTTGATTACTCTTTACTATTTTAAAATACCATCAATTTACTTTCTGTGCTCAATTTTTTTTTTCTAATTTTAACCATCCCTCCTTCCCTCTAACTCCTTATTCGTCCCATTTCAAATTTTTCTAAAATTTTTCGAGTCGGATATTAATTTCCAAACTAAAAATATATTAGTCGGGTATTAATACTCAACTAAATACTCATTTGGTCGGGTATTAAAACCCGACCAACAGCCAACGTCTCCCTAACAAAAGAAACATATGTAATAATAAATTGCAAACAAATACACATAAATAACTAAGAATAATTTTAAATTGTACATTAGATTTGTATTCCGACACCAATTGCATATTAAAATTTTCTATTTGAATAAAAAAAACTCAAACTCCAAATCCTAATTTTATTTGTGATAGTGAATTTGAAGAATTTAAAATTCTTCTAAATCTTTTTAGGAACGCGAATGTAAAAAATTTTAGGGGGTTAAGAAGTTAAATCGATGAGTTTGTGGAAGATGTATTTCTTTTTTATTTAAATTCCACTATAAAATATTTTGTAGGATTTTAAAGAAAAAACAGAGAAGAAAGACGATGAGTCATAGTTCCAAATTTTAAAAAGTTTTAATTTGGAATTTTAAAAGGTAACTTAATCAAAAAAATAAATGACAAACTTGTAATTATTTACAAGTTTTAAAATCATGCCTGAAGAGTAAATTTCTATGTGTAAATAGAATTTTCCTTACTCATCATACCTACTTTTTTTCCAATTCTAACCATCCATCTCTTTTCTTTTCCATCACATTTCATTCTGGTCAACTATTACAATATAACCTAAATGATACTTGGTGGGATATTAATATCCAATTGGTATTCAATTAGATTGGTATTAATAACTGATCAGTGGATTGTGAAAGATAACTTAGCCAAAAAATGATAGCGAACTTGTAATTTCTTGGAAGTTTCAAAAGTGAACATCTTGAGCAAAATGGTGTGCGTGAACAGAATTTCCCCCCTATTGAAGGTATATTATGCAATAACTTTTGAGTTATGAATGATTTGCAGTAAAACCAATTAAAAAAATTAATAACGAAGTAGTTGGCAAAAAAGAGTTAAAAAATTAGATTACTGCAGACACTAACTATAATGCCCCACTTTCCGTAGTGTGGATAGCTGAGACATTCGGTGTCGAATGATAAATCGACAAGTCTAAAAAACATTACAGTCATAACATAATAGAATGTGAATAACAAATAACAATAACACTATTTTTTTTCCAGTCAAAATAATAATAAGAATTTTTTTTTTGTTAAATAATCCAACAAAATATCACCTACGATAAAATTGTCTCTAAATAATAGGAATATCCCAAATAAAACTAGGTTACATGTCATATACACTTCTTACATTTTCTTAATGCGAAAGTAGTTAACTAAAATAGAATTCTTCACTCATGTGTTCTTCCTGTTCCTTGAAATACATCATGTCATGTTTTATTTCTAATGGATCTACTTCTTAGTCAATAACTACATCTGGTCATGCATATCCAAGATCGTCAGTAAAACAATCCAATAATAAATAGTAAAATATAAAAACGATAATGTCTCAGTATCATAAAAAAGTCATGCAAATAAATGGTGGAAAATCTCATATTTGAACATTTTACGTGGCTATCATTATTTTTTTCTCTTTTTCAGTTAACGTCTTTTAATTATGGTGTTTGAAAATTTAGAAAAATATGAATTTGGCTGGTCTGAACTCATCCCGTCTACTCTTAAAAAAACAAAACAATAATATTGATCGGAGTCTATTTCGATTCTCCCAAGAAGGAAAATAGTGGCAATTTTGATCGGAGCCTATCTCGATCCTCCCAAAACAGGAAACAGTGATAATTTTGGTCGGAGCCTATCCTAATCCCCCAAAACAGAAAACAGTGGCACAATTACGTCCAACCATCCAATTCATATGAACTTTACTTTTCCTCCAAACCCAATGTATGTCAACTTAACTGTCAGTTGTTTAGTTTAATTCAATGGACTGGTAATCTCCATTAATTTTAGTATTCAATAACATTACAGTACAGTGAATTATTTATCTGTTACCAATCATATAGATAATTGTATTCAGTCGGTGTCTTATCATGTATCATTTCAGAGTTCATTCTCCTTTTTTTTTGTTGATAAATAAAAATAAGTGAATTAGAATTATAAGGTAACCCATTGGATGATACGTATATCTTTAAAGTGGATAAGGATATGAGCTAGATAAGAAAATATTCACATTTGACATTCTACGAATATACACATGGAATCAAAGAAGAATAACATCTAATTGTATAAAAATTCAAACTACCAACAAGTAAATAAATCATAAGGTACATTTGATTGTTTTAGACATGAACCACATGGTTTAGTAGTCAATTTTTATGCAAATAAAAACGTAAACTGCTGTGCGCACTTTCCACACTCCAAGCTCTCAGTGTTTATTTTGTGGGACGCAACACTACCCCCCTCTCCCCTACATTGCAAGTAGCAAACTTCCTGCCACTTCAATGTTCAATGGACATTGCTAAACCATATTTCACGTGACTGTCTATTAATTATTTTCTCTTTAACTATTCCTCTTTAGAAATGATCCGTCTACAGTTTCATCCAAAATTATAAGATATAATAAAGACAAACTCAGTAATCTTACCTTGTCAGAGTCGACTATGTAGTTCCTGCATAAGCTATGACTGAGTAAAATCTTTTTCACTTGTAAGTATGAACAAAGCAGGACAGTATGTAAAGAAATTTGTGTTTTGTTCTTAATGTGTTCAGCCATGTTTACAAAACTATACCAAGTAAACCCTAAGTAGACTATAGATTTTCTCACCAAAGGTTAAAATCTCTCTAATTCTTTATGGCAATTATCAATTTCGATAAGGTAGAATGCTGTTGCAAACAACATTCCCAACTAACCGAGGTCATGCCCACGTTGCCAACCTCCTAGCTAATCAATAACATACATGTATCATGATTGATGGCATAAGGTAAAACAATTCAACATACAACATGGACCACAGGATTGAAGTAGTTGTTCTATGTGAACCGGAGAATTATTGACGTATGCCTTTGCTTTCAATTAACTTGGTGGCTAAACTAGTATTAACTATTAGTTCCACAATGAAGAAAAGAGAGCTACTGACTCGAAAATTGAATAATTTTGTCATAAAACAATATAATATCTGGCATAAATAGTGGATTATTAAAGAGATTAGAAACCACAGAAAATTGCTACTCCCCTTTCATACTAACAGTGCATCTCAACTAAGATCAGTACCCTCGTAACCTATACAATTTCCCCTAACCATTATTCTACCCAAGAGAGCAGCAGCAGCTAGCAAGCTCCATGCACAAGGCCGAGGATTCAGATTGACCACAATCTCCAACGACAAGCAAAGGCTAGCAGGCAACAACTTCGTACTTAAGAGGATTTCAAAACTGGCTTACTTGAGTGTTCAATTATCACAACACAAAGTCCTATTAACTATGAAGCTCTATTAACATTTTTAGATCGTTCTTATGGCAATAAATTATTTGTGTGTGTGTATATATATATATCATGCTACAAATTTATTTATTTATTCATATATTTCTAGTTTTAGAAATGCAGAAAAAGAAAATAAAAATAAAATATATGTCAGAACGCTTATTCCTTAACTCTTATAAGAAAATTTAAAACTATTGTACCCTACAACGAATTGTGTAAAAGCATCAGTGCTAAGGATCATCTTTCCAAAATTGCAACTTTAATTAAATAACATAGAAGTAAATATAGTAAATAGCATGTATGTTAAAAACTCACTTTTTTCTGGATTTCCTTCTTTCCTTTTCTTTTTTATTTTTTTCCCTTCCTTTAATTTTTCATTCCTCACGTATGTTCGTAAATTTTTTTTCTCTACGTTTGACAAGAGGGGAGAGGATTTCATTTTTATTTAATTATAGGAGATTAGATATTTAAAGATAGAGTCCTATTAGTTGGGATCTAAATAACTAATTCCTAGATAAGAGCTAATCTAAGAATTTGGTTTAGATTCAACCTCTTTCTAAATCCTCATCCCATTAGATATGAATCATATAAATAAAAAAAAAAAAAATCTTTTTTTAACCAAATATTTTTTTTTAAAGTTAAAAAATTAATGTCATATAAAAAGTGGTTGTTATATTCTACTCCCCTTAAGTAAAAATTTTGTCCTCGAAATTTATTTAAACTCAAGTGATGTAAAAGAGTTAAACCTTTACTCAAATAAGTGTGGAAATAGCTCCCGAATATCTTCCTTTCGCTCCCAAGTCATCTCCCAGCTCGAATGTCGATTCAAAGAAACCAACACAAGCGAATTTACTTTATTCTTCAAAGTCTTCTCTATGCGGTCAACTATGGCAACCGGTTCTTTTCGATGGGAGTGGTCTGGTCTGATCTCCAGTTATGAATAGTCCACAATGTGCCTCTCATCATGTACATATCGTTTTAATTATGAGATGTGAAAAACATTATGTGCTTGTTTCAATATAGGTAGTTATGCTAGACGATAGGAGACTTTGCCTATTCGTTTCAAAATTTCACATGGTCCGATAAATCTCGGGCTTAACTTCCCATAGTTGCCAAAACGAATGACTCCACGCATAGGCAAAACCTTCAAGAAAACTGAGTCTTCTACTTGAAATTCTAGAAACTGTTGTTGGTTGTCTGCTCATTTCTCCTGTTGATCTTGAGCTTATTTCAAGTGTTGCTGTATTAAGTTAACCTTATCTACTGTCTGAGTAATCATCTATATACCAAGTAGTTTTTTTCTCCAATGTCATCCCAATATAATAGTGATCTACACTTTTCTCTATATGGAGTCTCGAATGGCGCCATCTTGATGCTTACTTGGTAGCTATTATTGTAGGCGAATTGCACCAGATATAGGTAATCCTCCCATGATTCTCCGAAGTCAAGCATACAAGCCCTCAACATATCTTCCAATATCTGGATAGTCCTTTCTAATTGGCTATTTGTTTATGGGTGATATGTGCAGTGTTGAACTCTAATTTTGATCCCAGACTATTTTGAAGTTTCTTCCAAAACTGAGATGTGAAACGAGCATTTCGATCTGATACAATACTAATCGGCACACATGTAATTTCACTACTTCTCTGCAAAAATTTCAGTAGATTGTCCCACTCGAAATGGTATGAAATGCGCTATTTTAGTGAGGCAGTCCACAATTACCCAAATTGCGTTATTACCCTTGGGTCTATGTGGAAATGCGGTAACAAAATGCATAGTAACTCTTTCCCATTTCCACTCACATATGGGTAAAGGTTGAAAAAGTCTTGGCATTCTTTGAGGTTCTGCTTTAACTTGTTGACAAACCAAGCACTTAAATATAAACTTGGCAATTTCACGCTTCATTCTATGCCACCAAAAATATTACTTCAAATCCAAATACATCTTTGTTCCTGTAGGATGAATAGAATAGACTAAAGTACGAGTCTCTGATAGTACTTCTACCGAAATTCTCATTTGGGCATACACAGCCTATTGCCAAATTGAAGACATCCATCTGTATAGATACTTAAATATGTCATTCCTTCCTCTACTTGTCTTCTGAACCTCTGCAACTTAGAATCATTTTTCTAGGCTTCTTTAATCTTCTCTATCAGTGGGAGTTGCAGTTGCAAGGCCAGCATTTGTGTCTCACACCGGGTAAGATAATCTCTAACCGTATGATTTCCTCAAGTAGCTCCTTCTGCTGAGTTAGAAATATTGTCATAGGCTTCCTGCTCAAGGCATCTGAAGCCACATTGATCTTACTAGAATGGTATTGTAAATTGAAGTCATAATCTGCCATCAATTAGAACCACTTTCTCTATCTCATATTGAGTTTTTTCTATGTGAAGGTATACTTAAGACTCTTATGGTTCGTATAAATTTTCACTCTGCTACCCAATAAATAATGCCTTCAAATCTTTAATGCGAAAATCACGGCTATAAGCTCCAAATTATGTGTAGGATAGTTTTTCTCATACGGTCTCAATTGTCGAGAAGCATAAGTAATTACTCGTCCTCGTTGCAACAACACACAACCTAGCCCTTTGCCAAACGCATCACTGTATATAACCATTCCTTCAGTTCCTTTCGGTACAGCTAATACTGGTGTTGTTGTGAGCCTCCTTTTCAACTCATTGAAAACTGCATCATATTCAACTGTCCAGTCATAACTCTCTCCTTTCCTCAGGAGCTTGGTCAGAGGTCCTGCAATCTTAGAAAAGTCTTAGATGAACTTCCGATAATAACTTACTATCCGAGAAAGCTTCTCACCTTTGAAACATTTTTCGAAATTGGCTAATTCTTCACTACTGAGATCTTACTAAGATCGACTGAGATTCCATCTTGGAAAACAATGTATCCCAAAAATGAAATACTCTTCAGTCAAAATTCATATTTGCTGAGCTTTCCATTTAGTTTCTCCTTCCTTAGTGTCTCCAAAACTATCCTTAAGTATTTAATGTGATCCTCTTTGGTCTGGAATACACCAATATGTCATCTATAAACACCACAATGAATTTATCCAAATATAGAAGAAAAATTCGATTCATTAAGTTCATAAAAAATGCAGGTGCATTTGTCACTCCGAATGACATCAATAAGAATTCAAAATGTCCATATCAAGTTCAAAACATTGTTTTAGGAATGTCTGATTCCTTCACTTTCACTTTGTGATACCCAGACTTAAGGTCCAATTTGAAAAATACCCTAGCACCACCAAACTGATCGAACAAATCATCAATCCTTAATAGTGGGTATCAATTTTTGATAGTGGCCCTATTTAATCCCCTGTAGTCAATATATAATGATTTGTCTCCATCTTTCTTCTTAGTAAAAAGTACTAGTGCACTTCAAGAGGAAGCACTTGGTCTAACGAAGTCTTTAGTTTCCAATTCGTATAATTATACCTTCACTTCTTTTAGTTCTGCTGGACCCATTCAATATGGTGCTTGAGAGATTGGTGCAATACCAGGAAGAAGGTCAATAGCAAACTCTACTGCCCTGTCTGGTGGTAATCCTAAGAAATCCTCGAAAATATCCAGAAACTCCAACACCACTGGAATATCAGCTGGTATGGCATCCAATTGGACTATTACTCCCTCCATACGTCGAGCTCTAAATTCTACAGGTTTCTTGGTACTGCTGCCCCCAATGAACTCGAACTCCGAGTGATTTAGTATCTTAAAGACAATACTTCTCCTCTGACAATTAATAATTGCATGAAAGTTTCTTAACCAATCCATTCCCAATATCATGTCAAATCCGTGAGTATCGATAATTAGGAAATTAGTATAAAATTCCCTCTTATAAATTATTACAGGACACAATCTACATATTTGACTAGAAATGATACCCCTATTACCCGTATTTATCTTCTATTTAATGTTCAGGTTCTCATAAGGTATGGCATGTCGTGTCGCAAATATAGATGAAATAAAGCAATATGATGCTACTAAGTCAAATAAAACTGATGCAGGTATATGATAGACTATAATCATACTTGCTGCTACGTCATCAGACTTCTCTGCTTACTCTGTGATTAGATTATATGCTTGTCCACATCCCTTGTCCACTGCCTTATTCTTCTTAACCTGCTCATAAGCTCTATTTTAAGGTGAAAGTGGTCGCCTATTCTGATTGCCATTCTGATCCTTTTGTATCTGCTGTTGTTGTTGAGATATTAGAGGGTGAGATGTTGCTCCCATATTTCTCCTCTATGGACAATCTCTATTCCTGTGTTCACTTGATCCACATGATAGGCATAAGTTATTGGCATATCGACACTCCTTGATAGTATGTCCTGGTTTCTGACAATGTGTGCAAGTGATCTTCTGTGATGCTTCTCAGCATTCCTAAATGAAGTTCCTCCCAACATTTGACTGGTTGACCTTTTAGGTGCAGAAGACTGAACCCTCCTTTCCTTATTTACCACTTGCTCTATGTCCCGAGCCACATCAATAACTTCAGCATAGGTCTCCATTCTAGAGGTCACTAAATACTTTTGGATATCCAATCTCAATTCCTGTTGGAAGCGATGCGTACGGTCTGCCTCATTTGATACCATGTATGACGAAAATCGACTCAGATGAACAAACTCTAATGCATACTCTTCTACTATCATTCCGACCTGCCTTAATGAATTGTTGCTCCATCTCTCTCCCAGCCACTCTAGGAAAGAACCTTGCAAGGAAACTCATTATGAAAGCATCTCACGAGATTGGTTGGGGTAGTCTGTTCTCCTCTGATTGCCACCAAGTCCTTATTATATTCATCAATTGGATTTTGACGACATTTACTTTGTCAGCATCTGAAATTCGAGCTGCTTTTAATAAGTCTTCCATCTGCATGAGCCACTGCTCAGCTTCCAATGCTCCTACAGTCCCCGAAAAAGTACATGGATAAAGACACCTGAAGTCAGATATTCCTCCAGGATACTGGTCCCTCGGTTTTGCCATACGATCTCAGGCCACCATCACACCTGCTCGAAAAGCTTTGGTTTGTTGTTGTTGCACGTCGACCATCCTAACAAGCAATCTCAATATTTCATTGGCATCAATGGTGCTCGAGGTCGAATTGGAATTTGCTCCATTCCTATTAGCCTGACGCGCATTTCTTCTGAGGAAACATGATAAAATAAACATCATTTAAATAATAATAATAATAATAATACTAAAAGTAAATACATATACATAGAAAAATCATATTTATGTATATATATAGCTATATTGAACCTTAAATGGTCTAACAAAATTAAGTCAATTTCATTTTTTGTTGACTGTAATAATATCCAAGTCCATTCAAATAACTTGAACTAACTTAATTAACCTGGCTTTGATACCACCTGTAACGCTCCACTTTACGTAGTGTGGGTAGGTAGAGCATTCGATGTGGAATGATATATCGACAAGTCTCAATAACATTACAGTTATATCCCAATGGAAATATGAATAGCAAATATCAACAAACGATAATAATTTTTTTCCAACCAAAGTAATAATAAGTTTTCTTTAAATAAATCCAACAAAATGTCCTTGCAATAAAATTATCTCTAAACAAAGGAAATATCTCAAATAAAACTAGATAACGTGTCATATGCAATTATTACATTTTCCTAATATAAAAGTAGTCAACTAAAAAGTTCATCACTCCTATAAATCTACATATTCCTTAAAGTATGTCATATCCTGCTCTGTTTCTAGTAGACTTATCTCTCGATAAATGTATATATCTAGTTATATATAACCAGGATCACCAATAAAGCAATCCCGTAATAAATAGTAAACATGAAAAAAAAATAATGTCTCAGTATCATGAAAAATCATATATAAATAAATAGTGAAAAATCTCATATTTGAACGTTTTATGTGGATATCATTTTTAATTTTTTTTCGTTAACATCTTTTACTTATAGTATTTGAAAATTTAGGAAAATATGAATTTGGCTGGATTGAATGCATCCCCATCTACCCCCAGAAAAATAGAACAGTAATATTGATTGAAGCCTATTCCGATCCTTCCAAAATAAAAAATAGTAGCAATTGTGATCGGAGTATATTCCGATCCTTCAAAAACATAAAATAGTGGCAATTGTGATCGGACCCTATCCCGATTCTCCCAAAATAGGAAATAGTGGCACAGTTACATTCATTCATCAAATTCATATAAACTCTAAATTTTTTCCCAAAACCCATGTGTATATCAATTCAATATCAGTTGTTTGGCTTAATTTAATAGATTGGTGATCATTATTAAATTTCAGTATTTTGTGGCAATAGAGAGCGATATAGAATACAATAGAACAATTTTCAGTGTCTTTTCAGATTTTTTTTTTCAATGTTCATTTTCCATTTTTTTCTTTTTTATAGATAAATAAGAATAAGTGAGCTAGAGATTATAAAATAGCCTTTTGAATAATATACATATACTCAAATGGGATAGAGATACGGACTTGGTAAGAAAATATTCATATTTGGCATTCTACAAACATGCATATGAATTCAAATAATGCTAACAATTAAATCTGTATGAAAAAAATAATTTTAAACTACCAACAAATAAATAATTCTTATGGAACACTTGTTCTATCAAAATTTGCAGCAAATCCAAAGGATGAGTAGTTGTTTTATATACATACTTATCTGAAATTTTTCAAGTAAGTATGTTTCAAACACTCATCATTCTAGTAAGCACCTATATTTTAAAGTATCAAAACAAAAATCTATGAACCATAATAAATATCCTTCGGCATAAACAAGCCAAACACAGTTCTGCCAATAAACTTGAACTGGGATAAGAAAAATCAAAATGTTCGCTCGGCAAATTTCTTGAGCTTTAAAGATAAGTGCAACATTTCCGAAAAGCTACAGTACACATTTATTAACAACCAAGGAATTATTTGTATGGATAATAAAAATGTTTATTTTGCTCAGAAATATAAACATCTTTCAAGTAAAGTATAGTGACAAAGGCTAGTGGTTGGTTAAATTACCCATGGATGGAGATATGGGAAACTCTAAAAAGAACATCCAATTGAGAAGTAGAATTTCCTAAGCCTCGCAAGGATGAGAACATGTGTTTCATTCTAAAATGCAGACTAGAGATTTGAGATAAATAAAATATAGTTTGCATCTCATTAGTTCCCCCTTTCTTAGCCGTGTAGTGGGATTATTTTGTATTAAGGATCAAAGGATCAAGTTAATGCTGTGTGATCTATGAAGCAGTAGCTGCTGGATGCAAAGATCAGAGAAACACGGTCAAACGATCTCAGTGGCAATGCATTAACACAGTCTAGAGAAATGCATTAACATAGTTCAGAGAAACAATTTCAGTTGCAATGCATTAACATAGTCAGACAATTTCACAGAAACGCATTAACACAGTTCAGTTTCTTTTCTTTTCTTTTCTTTTTAACAGGAAAAGTGGAGAAAGACTGTAAGTAGTTTCTCATTGATAGAACATATAGGTACTGTACAATGAACAATTATGAACACAATTCAAATTATTATTATTACTATTATTTTAATTTTTAATTTCCATGCCCTGACTGTCACTCTCCAATTCTCTAACTCTTATTCTTTAATTCTTATCAAAATATTAAAGCTACTGTGCACAATAACGAATTGTGTATAAAACATCGATGCTAAGGATCATCTATCCAAAATTATAACTTTAATTAAATAAAACATGAAGTATAAAAATAAACATAAATAATAGCATGCTAAAGTGAGTCAAGAAAATTCTACAGTTAACACTGGCATGAACCTTTTTTGAATTATGATGGACTCATCCATTTTCTTTTCTTTTCTTTTCTTTTCTTTTCACCTATTTATAAAAAAAAAGTAAGGAGATTCTACAGTTTCTTTTCATCTTGTTGTTATTTTTGTACATGTAATTACCAGTATATATGTGACAGTGACACCATGTGAGACGCATACAGGGGACACTTCCCTTTAAAAAAATTCGTAGGTAATATAACCTGATACTATTATGATACTTGAAAGAGGCTAAAGAAAAGTATTGTTAACTTAAAAGAAACTTTCATGATACTAAAGAGATAGTGGGATGTGTGATAATGCTAGAGAGATGTTGGGAGTTTGGAAGCCAAAAGAGGAAATTAGAGGAGTTTCTAAAGGAGCACACCATTTTTTAGCACAACTTTTTTTTTTTTTCAAAAGAGAGGGTATTTCTTAGTGTGCACACCATTCACCCCAAAAATTCCGTCTCTAACTCCTCTCACTCACAACCTCCACCATACTCTTTCAGCGGTGAGCACACACTCTCTCTACCTATCTTCTAGTCCCCGTCTACTCCACCGTCGATCGCCACCTGCCTCCATGCCTCTCGGTCCCAGCTAGTGGCCCGTCCCCACACCTTGCTCCCTGTCCCAGCAAGCCCACACGCTTACAATAGAAGAAACCCTAGAAATCCTAAGTTGAAACGAAGAGGTAAAATTTGAAATCTAAAGTTTTTTGTGCTCATTTTAATTATTACCTTTAAGAAAAAATTGGAAAATAAAGTTTATTAGACTAAGTTTAGTTAAGTGGAGACTAAATTGAATTTAAATTTTTTTTATTTTATTATTGAGAAATGGTGGGAGGATTGTGTTATAATTGAGTATAAAATTTATAATGTTAATAGCAATTGCTAGGTTTTAGTGTTCATAATATTGATATAAATTGCATACGTAAAATGGTGGGTGAATTTGAAAAAATATGAATTAAGATATCTCACAGAGTAAATAAATATTTTTAAGTTAATTGTAAATTTAAATTAATATTGAGGTTCGTAAGGGAAAAATCTGAAATCTAGATATATGATGGTTATATTAAGATATATCATAGATTTAGGTAGAATAATTTAATTAGCATACTGTGATGTGTCATGATGGACTATTTTAAATTTCATTATATATTGTAAATTTTGATGATTTATAGATGGATCTGGCGTAATCATCCTGCATTCGATCGACATCCTCGAATAGGCGGAAGAAAATGACAATCTGATCACCTGCCAATCAAAGCAAGCTTGAAATTTGTGATCAACCAGTTGTGCAAGCTGATGTTGACACGGAGACCCCTCCTCTACTCATGTATTAAGGTTCGTGACAAGAAAGAGCGAACATTGATGAACTATACTCAGAAGAAGAGGAAGTGCAACTGATTAGTAGAGGACGAGTTGATTTAACACTTCTCAAGAGTTTTAATACCTGAAGACATTAGATTTAATTGTTTTTTTGTTTTGGATCATAATTGAAATGAGTTGTACTCGAAAATAATATTTTTTTAGATGGTTGTTTGGAATTTGTTCTCTGCAAAAAATGCTTTGTATATATTTGTTTATGTAATATTGTTTTTAATTATGGACTAATTTGTTCAAGATTCTCATTGTGTGAATTCACATTGTTATTTGAATTTTAATTTCGTATTTATGTGTTATATTTATCTTAAGATAATACCTTTGAATAAAAATTTTGTTCATGGAGAAATCTAAAATGTATATAACACTGTCTAGGACCAACAACTCGGATAGAATATACTATATTCAGGGTTCACTTCCGGATGGAACTAATATTGTCCGAGGTGTAAACTCCAAACAGTGACTTCAAGTTGATAATCCAAAAAAACCCACTGTCCGGACTTGCAGTTAAGACATAGTGTATTCCATCCAAACTATCAGCCCCAACATAATTTCTCAAGTCTGATCTTACAGTCCGGACTGGGAAACCACTATCCGGGCTAATAGTCCGGATAGTGAAGAAACCGTCGGGACTGTCAGTACGGACAGTAGGTTTTTTGAGTTGATAATTTTGTTTATTGATTCTCACTATCTCTAGGGTTTTTAAGCAAGCAAAGAAATAATAAAGTTAATTTTTAAATTTAAACTGTAAGATAGTTTAGTAAAAAAAAAGATTTGATGGAATAGTTGAGGTTTTAGGATCCAATTTTTTTTTTAGATGAACTAAATTGCTTCGCATGTTAGGAAGAGAGGGAGAAGGGAGGTTGAAGACATGGGCACTCGTGTCCAAAAAAATCAATGGCAAACATGTAGTATTAACAAAGTTCATAAGTGTGCTCACTAGGAAAAAGGTGTGCTCGTTTAGAAATTCCCAGAAATGAGAAAGGGCAATATTGTCCCTCGGTCCTCAACAATATACTAATTACACGTTTGGGACTCCAAAAATTAACGGCAACATACTTATAATTATGTGCATGGTCCTTCGCATAATAAGAAAACCACTATTATGAGAATAGATATTGTAATTCTACAAACCAAATGTTGTAGATATTCATAGGGACAATTTTGATCTCTTTATTTGTGGTTATTCAATAACACATAAATCTCACAAATTACTTTTGTCAAAAAATCATACAATTTTCCATCATCATATCCCTATTCAAAGGTTCAAGGCATTTGAAAATGTTCATAACTGTTCTCGCCTTGTGCATGGATCAGGCACGATTTGGACTACCCTTTATGGCCACCCAAATAACTAAAATCAACAAGATATACATTCTAAAGTTTACGTATCCAATTACTTCTTGTACCAAACAATGTTGTAACCTGACATTCACATACTGCCCTTTTATTTCGCTATTTAGTTATTTTAGGGTTAATTTTAATACATCAACTTTTGCTTCCTCCGAGGTAAACCCTTATATACATATTATAAACTCAAAGAAAATTTAAAAACAAGGCGACGATAATATATTTGGGAAACTGTTGCAGCAATAAAGAGAATATAATATACACACAACACACACATACATGCTTGTATGTCTTTGGCGCGTGCATGCATGTATTGTGGTAGCAAATGGGCTGGACGGCCTGCGGAGCGGACCTGACCAACCCTACGAGCCGTGACTGAGCCTTAAGACTCGGGTCGGCTGGCATATGCTGGCCGGGCAAGCACATCTACAACGTCTCTTAGAGCGCTTGCAACTGGTTTTGTGGGGATTTTGCAATTTTTTTTTTTGCAAAGCCCCCAATGGCTATTTTCGCCGTTGAGAGGGGTGTTTTGCAAAAAAAAAATTGCAAAACAATCTGCCAATGGGTAAAATAGCCATTGGGGGGCTTTCACAATTTTATTTTGCAAAACCACCTCCTCCCCAAATCCCATTTCAATTTTACTTCTTAACACACATCTCATCTCTCTAAAATCTTCAAACTCTCAAAATTCTCACACTAGAAAAAAAAAAAAAATCAAGCTCTCAAACTCCCAAGACTTTAAACAAATTCAAAAATCAAGATGAAGCTCTCTTTACTCTCGAGTTCAAGATTAAGACCAAGATTCAAGAGCAAAGACTTTCAAGTTTTAACCTCTAAAGCTCTCCTCTTTCTCTCTGCATCTCAACCTCTATCTTCTTCTATTCGGCAACAAACTAAACTATTTTCTAGTGTGTGTGACATATGAAGATTTATTCAGAAACAAACCCTCTCCTTCAGAAGCCTAATGATTACACTTGTTAAGTGTAATAATTTTGCTTTATTTTATACACGCGTAATCTAATTTTTGTGATTAATATAAGAAAATAGTGATAAATTATTTTTATTAATCAAATTCTCCACTTGAGTGTTTTATTATTTTAATCTAGTGTTTTATAATCTTTTTAAAGTGTTTTGGATGTAAGGAAATGAAATGAGCGTGTATGTTGAAGCAAAAGATTAACATCGAATCCACTAAAGGGCTATTGAAGCAGTTATTGAAGCCAGTATCGACAGCCCATTTATGTTATTGACAGTAAATTCTACCCAAGAAGGGCTGTCAAAATAGTCTTTGAAGCAGCTGTCGACAACCCAAAGAGTAGCCCACACAACAACATCAGTTTTAAAGCCTAATTTCATATAGATATGGTTAGATATGGAAAATTTTGTTATAAGAAGTTGTAGAGCTCTTATTTCTCTTTCCAACGATAAAAAAATTAGCTCAATCGGAGTTTAAACACAAAAGTTGTGATTGTTTTACTAAAGCATGATGCAACAAGACAATAACTTAAATGATTTTGTACCCATTTTTGGACTCGTTTCTCACTCATATTTGGACTCTTTTAGTACTCGGTTTTGGAGCCTAATCTTAACCATTGAGATCTATTCTTTCTAAGGAATATGATTGATTAGAATTTTTTGTAAGAGTTTATAAACTCTATAAATAGGAGAGGATGTGCCTCCCTCTGAAATATAATATGTATCTCTCTTCTTTTTCTTTGAATATAAATTATTCTTTTTCAATAGTGATTGGCTAAATTCTTGGTGAAAAGTGGATAAGGATTCTTTTGTTCTTCAACAATGGTTTGTCTATATCTTTTCTAATTTTTATTATAGATTCTTATTATTTTACATAATTAATTAATTATTGTTTTACATTTATTCAAAATATTCTATCTTTTAGGACATGATTTATGTTTTCTTTTAGAAATTTATATCATGATTCTAGATATAATTTATTGATTGGATACATGGGATTATAATAATATGATCATGAAATAAATGATCTAATTTAATTATTGTTTCTTATCTAATATTTGATTAATTATAATCTTTGTGTATAGTTTAAATAGTTTATCTTTTGGGATATATTTCATATTTTCTTTAAATAGGAATTCGGATCATGATTCTGAATGTAAGATTATTGGTGGGTATATATGGTTATGATAATTTAAATATAGATAGAAATGATCAAGAGGATCATTTCTAAGCTTTAGACAACAAAGTAGAACTAGAGATGAATCTGACATTTTAACCACTTTTCTTACTAATTTTTGTACTTTAAAATAATTGTTTTTTCCTTATTCTTATTTCATAAACTCGTGTTTTCAATACCAAACTATACCCATAGATTTGACCTCGGATTTATCGAGAGTATAGTACTTGTTGATCTCTTGCACTTAGGAGTGTAATATTTAGATTCGATCACCTAACTAGCCTTACCTAGGGAAATTAGTGTAAAAATCAAACTATTTTCCAATATATAATCAGCTCTAAAAAACTAAACCTCCCACACTTCATTTATTGAACTCCACTACTATATTGATTGTGCTTGTGCTGTTATAAACGAGCAAGAAAGATATGAATCATTTGATATTTTGGGCTGGTAAAAATTATAAGAAAAAACTTATCGTGCGCTTTCCAATATATTCCATGATATATTAACACATCTGGTGTCAATAGTAACATTGGAGTCCGCTTTTAATGTAGGTGATAGAGTGCTAACGGAATGAAGAAGTTTTATGGCAGCCAACATATTGGAGATGTACATATGTTTGAAGGACTAGCTAAATGCAAAAAATAGAAATCAAGAACAAGCAAATAATCCTGAAAAGGAGAACCCACCAGATGATGATCGAAGACCTCTACAGCAAACAACTTCATTTTCCAATCTCATGTATACGGATGTAGTAAACGTGTATTTTTAACTCACTACCTCACTCAAGTCTCATAATATTTTAGGAAATAATATTAAGGAGAAGATAAGGATGACAACTAGAGTCCACTCCCCTCTCTTTGAGCATTATATGATATCCAAAGAGATTTTATGGAGTCAAATTTTATTATGGTGTTTTTGCATTTCGATCCCTTAATTCTTCAATAATATAATATAAATATTTGAAAACTTTATATTTTGATATTAGTCCTCCAAAATATTTAAGATACTTTGGTTCAATCCCTCCTTTAGCTATTCCATCCATATAAATCATGGTTCATAATTTTATTTTTCTATATATATGTCAAATTACCTTAATACTCTTCAAAAAATTAGAAAAGGTTAGGGCATGGTATTCGAGGAAACTCAGAACCCTTCAGTGAGCTGATGAGATTCAAGAGCAGTGCCAAAACTCAAAATCCTCTCGAACAATGTGGTCGGGCAGGTGGACGAGAGCTCTGGTTGAGCGCGCGGGAGAGGACTCTGGTTGGGCGGGCAAGCGCTTTGATTGAACGGGTGAGCGAGCACTTTGGTCGGGTAGACGGGTGAGCATGGTTAGCATTCTAGTAGGTTGGGCAGGAGGGTGGCATGGGCTGAAGGAGGAAGATTCTCGGGTGTCGACGCTTTTTGGATGAAGGTATACATTCTTTCCTTTGTTAAAATCTGTGCATTGGGTAGTTTGGTAGGGTTAGCGTTTGAAGTTTGTTAAATTTTTGATGTTCTAGGGTAAAGATTTAGAGTGAGTTTTTTTTTGTGATTTAGAAAATCTCTTTGCTTTTTTACTGTGATTGTGATGATAGTAATAGTAAGTGGCCAAGAGGGAAATTTCTTAGTACTTCTAGTGTGATTTAGTGTAATTGTTTTTACTGTGATGGGCTAAATTGGTATGTTTTTTCACTATTATTGTGATGATGGTGATAGTAAGTGGCAGAGGAGGAAAAATCTTTGTATTCTTTGTATTCCCACTGCTAGAGGGCATTTATTGGATCTTTCATACACTGTCTTTGATATGAATCCCAGATTATGCAACTCTATTTTAACAAATTATGTATTTGTATAGGTATTGAGGGAACATCTCCGTAGAAAGAAAACTGACATGTTCTTGGTGTTAGCGGGGGAAATAGAAGGAGAGGTAGGCGTAGCCGGGGGCAGTTGAAGAGGACCTATATCAAAGAAGAAATTTACCTAGAAATACTAGGGCCCAAGTTCATAGCATTACACACATTGATTTAGTGATGAGGGCTTTAGTAGTGAGATACTGGATGATCATGGGGGGGTGACAAGGGTGAACCAGTGGATGTGCAAAATGAAAATGCAGCTGAGGATGATGCAGTTGAAATATATTCATAGGATGGTTTCATTCAGTTTATAGTTTAGATTCTGGGTATTCAAGTTGCAGTAATGTGGATGGTGTGGGTTCCACATACATAACGGATCTTAAAAATCCAATAATAACTTTGGAGAAAAAATTCAGGGATGTTCAGGAGTATAGATTTTCTTTAAGACAATACAGTATAAAATCAAATTTTAACTATAAGACCCAAAAGAATGATACAATGCGTTTTATGGTTTCTTGTATTGCAGAGAGTTGCCCTTGGAGAGTTTGGACAAAGGGATTATCTGATGGGAAGACAATAGAAATTTCAAAGATGGGTGGAAACACACTTGTATGGGGGTTAACAAGTGTTTGAACACCTAACCAACTTCGGGTAGAATTACTAAGACCTTGGGAAGGTTAAATCTAATCTAAATATCACCCCTAGAAAGACCATAAATACCATCAACAAAAGTACCAGTTGAAAGTTGGGTACAATAGGGCATGGAGAGCCTGAGAGCAAACAAGGGAGAGTGTATTTGGGATTATGGACAAAAGATATGATTATGCAGAGAGTTTAAGATTGAAATTATTGAGGGGAAATCCAAGATCTCATGTAGACTTAATGCTTGAGCCTGATAAGACTTTCCTGAGAATGTCTATCTTCTAAAGCAAGCATGGATGGATTTAGAAAAGGATGCAGGCCTTTCATTGCCCTTGATAGTTGCCAACTTAGGTCCAAGTACCTAGGCATCTTGCTTTCTACTACGGCTCTCGATAGAAATAATGGCTTACTTCCTATTATGTTTGCAGTTGTTGAGGGAGAAAGAGGGGATATATGGCACTGATTTGTGAAGAACTTGCTTACAGCATTCTAGGGAGACTTGAGTGGGGGTATCATTCATTTTCGATCAGAAGAAGGGGTTGTAGGAGGCAATGAGAATATTATTGCCTAACAATGAACACAAGATTGCTTGAGACACTTATGGAAAGCATTCAAGAATGACTTTGCAGGGATTATTTGAACATACTGTATGGGATGTAGCCTGATCATATATAGGCTTTGAGTTTGATATGCATATGGTTAACCTCAAGGGGGTTTCATAGCCCGCTCGGAAGTATCTGAAAGAGGGAAGGCAAATGTGGTTAAAGAGTCAATTTTTTTTTCTTTGGGTTGCTACTACATAACCAACAACCTGTCTGAATACTTCAACTTCTGGATTCTTGATGCAATATACCTGCCTATTGTAGAGCTAGTTGACAAGATAAGATAGAAGAGGATGCAGAAGATGAATACAAGGAGGGCAAAATGGAAGCGCAAGTTTGTACCATATATAGATAAATATTCCCAGGATATAGGTAAGAAAATTGGTACCTTCCATGTTCAACACACAAGTGAGTTTGAGGTAGAGGTTGAGGATGAAACAACAAGGAAGACAATAAATATTAGGACAAATCTTATTCTAGCAAATGTTGGTAGTTGATCGGTCTACCTTGCATCATGTGGCTAATTATATTGAAACTATAAGGAATGCAAAGTAAGACTTGTATTGTGCTGACAACTTCACAGTCCACATGTATATGTTGAATAAATTTAGTTCTTAGTTTACAAATTCATATTAATTATATAAACTAACTGATTATTTTTTTTTTTGTGCAGGTACAAGCTAGCATATGCCAAATCAATAGCACCACTCACATTAAAAGATCAATGGATTTCTGTTGACAAGGGTTATACCATTAGACCCCCCCCCCTCTCCCATGCAAAGAGACCTAGATGGAGACCTAAGAAGAAAAGAATGCAGAGGGAGGATGAAAGATAGAGAGCGGCTTGTCCAGAAGAATCACTATATGTCAAGGATATAGGTACCACAGTAGTACATTCAAGAACCCTATTAATCCCCATCTGTGCAAACTTCTCAACCCTCTGTTTGCCATGAAAGTTGTACGCTCTTTATATCGAAGTATTTTCAATAAAAGGGTTACAATCGGACGGTTTTCCGTTTACAGAAGATGAGGAAGATTGCTTTTCCTCTTTATTTAAGGCTGGGTTTCCAG
Source organism: Dracaena cambodiana (assembly GCA_036321105.1). Taxonomy (NCBI): domain Eukaryota; kingdom Viridiplantae; phylum Streptophyta; class Magnoliopsida; order Asparagales; family Asparagaceae; genus Dracaena; species Dracaena cambodiana. The sequence goes on along the minus strand of JAYEPQ010000012.1, from coordinate 18,706,668 downwards.
GTCGCTATGGAGGACGATCCTGCTCTCCGTTGACACTCCGTATAATCTCTCTCAGTTGGCTAAAGGAAAGAAAAATGGCTCTTTACTCTTGATCACAAGGGGTAACTTTTGGGAGAAGACGTTCGTCTCTGTCTGTGTGTTTTTTTTGTGTGTCTTTCGCTCCCCGCCTTTTATAGGAGGCTTGGAGTAATGTCCCACCATATTTGCTCGACCGTTAGCTCCCACTACTCGAGAAGTGCCGCCATATTCGTTAGGTGGTTATTCCCACGATCGAAGTAACGCCGCTGCATTCGTTTGGCAGTTATTCCCACGATCCGAGGTGGCAATTCTTCTGTTTGGGTCGGATGACTTTGTATTAAACCCCACCCGAAAGCTATGGGTAGTGTCGCGAATCTCAGTTTTAGATTCGCGAACCTGTTCCGTCGTCTGGATCGCGGACCTCATTTTCTTAGATTCGCGGACCTCAATTTATTAGATTCGCGGACCTCAATTACTTAGATTCGCAGATCTGATGAGTTGCGGGCTTCTGTCTCTGAATTCGTGGATCTGCTTTGCTTTTCCAGAATTGTTCGCCGACAATACCTCCTCCAAAGTTTCCAAAACTCTCATGATTCTTTAAGGAGTTTCGGAATATTTTGGATATAACCTTCTGTATTAGAACTTCCATTGCATTTGTTTAAAGTCTGTGACTCTGTATTAGTGCCACTACTGCTTCTTGCTTTTGAAGGGACACGTCTCTATATTAGGGGCACGACTCTTCATCTTTGAGTAGAAGATGACTCTATATTAGGGTCGCGAACTATTTTCGGAAGGGACACGTCTCTGTATTAGGGGCGCGACTCTCCATCTTTAAGTAGAAGACGACTCTGTATTAGGGTTGCGAACTATCTTTGGAAGGGACACGTCTCTGTATTAGGAGCGCGAGCCTTCATCTTGGAGTAGAAAATGACTCTGTATTAGGGTCGTAAATCGTCTTTGGAAGGGGCGCGACTCTGTATTAGGGGCGCAAACCTTCATTTTTTAAGTAGAAAACGACTCTGTATTAGGGTCGCGAACTCTCGCTTCGGAAGGAGCGCGACTCTGTATTAAGGTCGCGAGCCTTCACTTTTTGAGAAGAAAACGGCTCTGTATTAGGGTCGCGAACTTCGCTTCGGAAGGCTGGCAGGCGGTTGCTTTCCCATGGCGTCAGATTCGAGGCATTTTTCTGAGCCGCATTAAATGAAAAGGTATCCACGTGATTCAAGCCGGACATCACGTCTGTTCAGAGATCTTGCCGTCAAATCACCGGCTATAAAACCTCCACTTTATGAGAGGTTGCCCTTGTCTCGAGAAATTTGAAATCTGAGTTCTTCGTTTGGACTCCTTAGACTTCTCGTCTTCAATCTCCTATAGCTCTCGATTTTCTGTGCGAAGGATTTTCTTCATCTGTAAAGGATGCCGAAGAAAGCTTCTTCCTCTGATGCTACTGCAAGTGGTCGTCAAGATTCTCGAGCAACTTCTAGTTTGATAGTCGTTCGGCAGGAACCCTTGATTGGAGGTAAATATAAAAAAAATTAGAAGGCAGTCCCTTTTCTCATTTTTCTTCTTATCTCTGAATCTGAATGTCTTTTGCAGTTGATTACGCCTTGAATCCTTGGCTAAAGGATCATTATTTCGGATATTCTGACGGCTATGATGGGAAGAAAAAGTTCAGATTTGGTCATGTCTTTCCCCATTGTACAGCCTCAGATAGCCAAGAGAGAGAAGACAAGATTCTCCACCCTTCTCGCTCAACATTGTGAGAGCTGATGACCAATGTATCTTTCGAAGGAGATAATCGGTCTCCATTGCTCAAACCTGTCTTTTTATTTGGGGACCATATTTCAATGCCCGACAGTGGTTTGGAAGATGGCGATTACAAGTGGCTTCGCCAAATTGAAGGTCGCCACTTGTTTCTCCCCAATATGGAGAGATCTTATCCATTCTTATTCTTTCAATCCCTTTCTGTGCCTAGGCGAATGGACTGACACATAAACAGGCCACAAGACGGTGTCTTGTTGGGGGGCTTCAATGCTCAAGGTGCTTTTCCTTGTGGTACTGGGAAGAGCTTTCGTGGATTGCTTAAACACGATCTCCCCAGAGGCGAGGCACCTATAATCGCGCAGACTTTCCTGCACCGTTTTACCAATGCACAAGGAGAGTTTCCTGTTCAGGACTTTCGTCCCCCTGGATGGGTTCACTGTTCTTCGAAAGGAGAGTGGGCGGTCTTGACTGACTTCTTTCTGCGATCATTTAGAGATCAACTTCTTCATGCGGGGCTGTATCGCGCCATCAGGGCTGTTCAGGACGGCATTCCCGCTAGTAGATTCCATTTCTTTGCTTTATTGGAATTGTATAATCCTGATACTTGTACAATCTTTTGCCCTCGAGGCGAGTTGGGTTTCGCCCTCCACGAGATGCATGAGGTCTCGGGCTTGCCTATGGGAGACGTCCCGTATGAAGAGTACGTCCCTACTGGAGAAGAACTCCATCTGCTGAAGACTCAGGACCCTTTGGCTTATGATACTTACTGAAAATAGCTCTGCCATTATCATATATGCACCCACACATCGAGCACCCGTAGTTTGAAGCTAAAGAAGTGGCTGCAATATCTTCTGCCTAATTTTTCTAGGAGTAATCTGAACTTCATTCGCCTTCCTCCAGTTTCTGAAAAGGAGGTTGAGAGAAGAATTGCAAGCTTCGGAACAGATGCTTATGTTGCCGAAACTGACGAGGACGTTTTCAAAGCTGGGACGTCCTTTGAGAGTTCATTATCAGGCCCTCCAACCCTTATCTGACCCTGCCTTCTTGGCGGGTTATTTGCTGGTTTGGCTGAAAAAGTGTGTTATTCCTTCGCAGGAAAACATACCCATTGGGGCCGTATACCCAGCCGTTTTACTGGCATTGGGTAGGCAACTCAGTTTGTTGCCCGCTATGGTATGCAATATTCAAAGCGGATTGAGAAGAATATCTGATAAATTCTGCAATGTGAAGAAGGAGCAGAGGAAGAAAGGAGACCCTGTCATCAAGACTCCTAATCCGCGTGTAGAACTCCCTTATACTAATTTGATGGCTTGGCTGGTTCTACATTGCCCTACTTTGATGAGTCCTGCAGACTCGCAGATTGACTTAAGTGCTCCCAAAGTGCAGCAATATGAGAGATCGCAATGGAAAGGAGGCTACATGGCCGCGATCTGCAAAATCCTTCGTCATTTCTCAACTTTTGAGTTGTTCAGATGTTTACCATACTTCCCGAATGCTGGATACGGGGAAGAATTCGCGGACACTGCTGGTGTTGATAAATTTACTACTCTATCATCGGGATGTTTCTGGTGGTTGATAAACATCCGCCCAGGACATTTGGTCCTTCGTTTGGGAAACGTCTGCTATATAGAACCTTACTACCCGAGTCATTTTGCCCGACAGTTTGGGTATGATCAGCTTTACGTTGGTAATCCCAATAGAGAATTAAGCTTTGTTGGGAATGTTCTTGAGGGAGCTCGAGCTTGGTTTCACTTTGTCGCAGGTGGAACTCAAGCCAAATTTGATCTTTCGCTCAAGACCCCGAACTCGAGTATGAGCTTCTGCTTCTGTAAATGGTTTGCGAATGCTAACTCTGCTCATCAGAATTTCAACATACATCATACCAGTCTGCGGGAGATCAGATCCTGGTATGCCCAGAAAAGGAAGGCCGGCAGCACAAAAGTGGCAGGGATGGAGGACTTCAGGGGGGACAGCACATCTAATGAATCGGAATAAAGAGAAGAGGATGCACCGGTTCAGGCTGCCTCCCTTGATACTTCTCCTGATTCGACGTCGAGGAAGACTTCTCCTCCATCGCAGTCTTCTCCTCATAAGCGAAAGAGACTAAGGCGTCTTAGCGACTTGCCTACCATTCCGCAGAGAACTGATTCACAGAGCACCCTGTCTGGGACAGGAACTACAACACCCACTCCAGTTGCTGAGTCCCTCACTGAAGAATCCAAGGAGGATGAAGATGACTCCTCCTTAACTCTCCGCTCCCTCAAGAGGCGTCGGAACCAAGGACCTGTTCTTTGCAATGACCCTGCTCCCATTACTCAAAGGGATTATATTCCTCCTATTGGCCAGGCCGACGTTGAAGTTAGTGCTCCTTCGGCTTTACAAGAGGACTCTGTGGTTCCTGTTGCTCAGGGCACTACAGATGATGAACTGCAAATCATTGGGGAGACTCGCGCATCAGATCCCCCAAAAGCAGCACCTCCTTCTGAAGACCAAGATGAATGGGGCGATGATGATGACGCCAGTAGTAACAGTTTTCGCTCTTCTAATCCTCCCTCAGACCATGGTAAATACGTCTTTTTGAGCGAGGATGTTCGGACCGAAGTATACGGGCCTGAAGTGTTTGGTCCTGAGGTGTATGGTCTTGGGGAATCCAGCATCCAACCTTCAGGTCTTCATCTTCTTTCTTCAGCAATTATGCTATTTTATCAAATGATACTGTAATACTTAACTATCAATTTTCTTCTTTTTTTTTTGCTAGCTCCAGTTTTGACTCCGGACTTAGATTGCATGGGCACGAAGGTGACTTTACCATACAATACCATTGCAGGAGCTGACACTGGTGGAGCGACCGAAGTTACTACTGCCGCGGTCGATACTTCAGAGGCAGTGATTCCCTCGGCTGCCATGTCTACGGTTTCGGCCATAGCCACTCCAATTGTTGCTGCAGTTCAGGAGACTGTGATTGGTAGCTCCGCGGGAATCTCCAGGGGTGCCATTCCTCCTGGTACTAGCTTGGTTGCGGATCAACCTGCTTCTGTCTCATCTAGCATTACTCCTTCTCATGCAGAGATTGATATGCTTGAGAGTGATTTGCTGAAGGACACAGTGGAGACCTTCCTTCACTTTCTGGATCGCTGTATCGATAAAATACTAAAGGGGGTTCCTTTTGCTTCAATCGCCAATGTTCTCAACATTTACCTAACTGGTACCGTTAGCATTGGTGAAGAGGATAGAGCTGCTCCTTTTAGGCTTATGATAGCTCAGCTTCAAAAGCATGCTAAATTCCTGTCGAAAATCAAAAGTGCTGATAAATCTGAGACAGTGGAAATCATTTTTCAGAAGCTGAGAGAGGAACAACGTAAGTTCCAGAAGGAGACTCGGGAGAGGGCAAATGTTTGCAAGGCCTCTTTAGAAAATGATCAATCAGACCGCGAGTCTCTGGTTCTTCAAGTGGAAGCTGCTGCTTCAATTGTCAAGGGCCATGATCAAGCTATACTAGGACTCAAGAGACCATTGCCAAAGCCCAAGCTTTCCTAGCCAAGATCACCAAGGAACGTGATGAGTCAATGAGGAATCTTGCCGATTTGTCGCATCAGAGGGACAATGTATCCAGGGATCTCCAGGCGATGCAAGCTGAATTAGATTCGCTGGAGGTTGCTGCAGCGCAGAATGTTATTGCTAGTGACGAGGAATTGCGTCGCCAAGCTACTGTTCAAGCTTATGAGATCCTTCAGCAAGACATTGACGATGCGGAGGAGAAAATAAAGGCCCTTTTGAACCATTGAATTGTAAAACTCTTGTGTACACTGTTTTAGGTTCCTCTTTTTTTTTCCTTTTGTAATAGTTCCCTTGTCGTTTATGGAGAACCTCATTTTGGCCTTCCGAGGTATGATTCTGCAGTTATTCTTCAAAGATTTGTAACGAACTTGCCATCTTTTGTCTGAAGTTTACGAACCATCGTAAAACTCTGGTATCTGTATATCTGTTACACGACTTTCTTAAGTCACGTGAATTTTAGGGATTCGCGGATTTACACAATCCATATCTGACCCGCGACTCGGATTTCAGAATTCTGGTCCGCGATGCTTCGTCTGGAAGTTCGCGGAATAGACCGTAGATTTTTTTAGAATTTTTAGAGACTTCTGCGAGCCATGGGATGCAGCCGTTTGGGCGTAGAATTCCAAGCGTTGCATGCCTCTATTAATGACGAGATCTCCGGGTTGCGATATCTAAGCATCCCATGCAACAGTAATAAATTCTGTTGAGATCTGAACTGAAAATCTTGACCGAAGATCTCGGTCTTATCTCTTCTAAACTGGAGGTCACAATTAGCAGCTCGCCTATATAAGGCACATGCTCTCTTTAATAAAGGATCATTCAGCCGTGAGAAAATTTCTTCTTGACTCTCTTCTCTTTCTCTCTTTTGTAGTCGATTCACCAGCGCAGCTATGTTTTCTTCTTCTTCAACCGACGTGATAGATAAGAGTTGGCATGTCACAAGACCTCCAGACTGCATCAATCCAGTAGGGTGTCTCACCGACAAGGTCTTTCTGACCGTAGTCATTTTCCTTAATTAAGGTATACATCTTCTTCTGTTTCATACCCTCCTCTTCCTTCTTTTTCTTTTTTTTAACAAGGATTTGTTTCGGCTGTAGGAGATAACCGTAGTCATTCTCCTTAACAATGGCCCAGACCCAATGAGCTCGTAATTGCTTCCAATGCCTCAAGGAGTTTGGAAGGTCTCATGTATCTTTCATGAGAGAAAAGATTTCGGGTCTGGGGCATTGTTTTTCTTCTTTCCTAATATCCCACAAGATTGGGGTACTAATGACCAGGACCTTGAATTTGCGCAACCCGTCAGCTATATAGCTGGGGTTTGCATTCGGTATGCCCAGTTTTGAACTAATCAATTCACTGGCATCATCCCTGGGGGCACTCACCAGGAGGTCCTTGATTGTGGTTGGAAAGAAGAAACAAAATTATGCTTTTTAAGCCATCCTAAAAAAAAGGAGGCTACAAGAGCAAATTGGAAGTGGAGGCCAGGGAGCAAACTTTTTGATCTGAAACATGCCGAAAGAGGCAGTTACAGAAGCAAGTCTGTCATTCCAGAAGAAGGGCCTGCAGAAGCAAACTTTTTGATCTGAACCATGCCGAAAGAGACGGTTACAGAAGTAAGTTTTTTTTTTTTTTAGTAATTTGTATTTACTCTTATTGGCTGTGTAGCACTTAGAGAATTCTCTGTAATTTTGTTCTGATGATGAATAAAGAAGTTCTTTTCTTTCTACGTAACTAAGAGTATCTGAAAGATGATTCCGATGTTGATTACCAGAGATAACTGTTAACTTGATAATTTCGAAATGAATCACAATTTTCTAAGTACCCAAAACTACTATGAATTAAAGAACTTCTTGTCGATAAACTTGATTCGCCAAATGTGTTATTGACTTGGCAAATTTGATGGAAAGGGAAATCTGATTCGCCAGAGATAATTTTTTACTTGTCAAATTTTGATAGAAGGAAAATCTGATTCGCCAGAGTAATTTTTAACTTGGCAAATTTTGGAAAAAGTAAAATCCGATTTGCCAGAGGTAATTTTTAACTTGGCAAATTTTGGAAAAAGGAAATCTGGTTCGCCAGAGGTAATTTTTAACTTGGCAAATTTGATATGAAGAAAAATCCGATTTGCCAGAGATAATTTTTAACTTGGCAAATTTTGATAGAAGGAAAATCTGATTCGCTAGAGGTAATTTTTAACTTGGCAAATTTTGATAGAAGAAAAATCTGATTCGCCAGAGGTAGTTTTTAACTTAGCAAATTTTGGAAAAAGTAAAATCCGATTCGCCAGAGGTAATTTTTAACTTGGCAAATTTTGGAAAAAGGAAATCTGGTTCACCAGAGGTAATTTTTAACTTGGCAAATTTGATATGAAGAAAAATCCGATTCACTAGAGGTAATTTTTAACTTGGCAAATTTTGATAGAAGGAAAATCTGATTCGCCAGAGGTAAATTTTAACTTGGAAAATTTTGATAGAAGGAAAATCTGATTCGCCAGAGGTAATTTTTTACTTGGCAAATTTAGGAAAAATTAAAATCCGATTCGCCAGAGGTAATTTTTAACTTGGCAAATTTTGGAAAAAGGAAATCTGGTTCGCCAGAGGTAATTTTTAACTTTGCAAATTTGATATGAAGAAAAATCCGATTCGCCAGAGGTAATTTTTAACTTGGCAAATTTTGATAGAAGGAAAATCTGATTCGCCAGAGGTAATTTTTAACTTGGCAAATTTTGATAGAAGGAAAATCTGATTAGCCAGAGGTAATTTTTAACTTGGCAAATTTTGATAGAAGGAAAATCTGGTTCGCCAGAGGTAATTTTTAACTTGGCAAATTTTGGAAAAAGGAAATCTGGTTCGCCAGAGGTAATATTTAACTACGCAAATTTTGGAAAAAGAAAATCTGGTTCGCGAACTAAAGGCTTTTTAGTCCGGAACCAAGAACTTTCATTGACGAAGTTCTGATTACAGAGAAACCATTTGCTCATGACTAGCATAGAACTGCCCAGGCCGTATTATAACTGGTGTTCTGCAATTTTGCTAAGGATAATACTTCTTCAAGAACTTGCCGTTGATTGGCATTAGGACCTTATCACCATTAGGCTTTGTCAACCGATACGCCCCATTGGAGTAGACCGTATCAATGACGAAGGGTCCCTACCACTTTGGTTGGAACTTTGCCCTAAGTTTCTGGCTTGTTATGATTGGTCTTCTAACTGACAGGACCAGATCATCTTTCTTAAAAGTCCTTCGTTTAGCCTTTTTGTTAAAGATTCTGGAGATCCGCGCCTGGTATAGCTCGATACTCTGCTAAGCTTCTAAGCGTTTGTCATCCAAGGCTTCTAACTCTTGGAGCCTTTGCTGATACTTTTCTTCTTCTTTCATCCTTGTTGTTAACGCGACTCGTAATGAAGGGATTTGGATCTCCAAAGGCAAGACCGCTTCTGATCCATATACCAAGGAGAACGGCGTGGCATTGGTGGGAGTTCGGACTGTGGTTCGGTATGCCCACAGAAACTCTCCGAGCTTTTTCGTCCCAATCCCATTGATTGGATGACACAAACTTCTTAAAAAGTTTTATAATGGTCTTATTGAAGGCTTCTGCTAGACCATTGGCTGCAGGATAGTATGGCGATGAAGCCACATTCTCGATCCTGTATTTATTGCAGAATCTGGAATACACTTGGCTTACAAACTGAGGTTTGTTGTCATGAATTATTCTTCTAGGCAACCCAAAGTGATAAAGCACATGGTGCTTGATGAACTTGATAACATCTGACGATTTTACTTCGGTCAGGGAGATGGCCTCAGTCCACTTTGAAAAGTAATCAGTTATGGCCAAAATGAACCAGTGTCCTCTCGTTGATGGCGGAGAAATTGGCCCTATAATATCCATACCCCATTGCTCAAACGGCCATGATGTAGCCATCGGGTGGAGATATTCTGGAGCTTGATGTATAAAGTCTGCATGTATTTGGCAGACCCTACACTTCTTAGCGTAGTTGACTGCTTCTATCATCATCTTAGACCAATAATAACCCATCCTTCGGATTCTATTCTAGAGTTTCGGTCCTGGCTGATGTGCTCCTCAGATGCCAGCATGAGCTTCTTCGAGTACCTTTTGAGCTTCGCGGTTGGAAAGACAGCGAAGTAAAACTCCGTCGTAGGATTTTCTGTACAACGTTTGGAGTTCCGGGTTGTAGTAAAACCGGATGGCCCTTCTCTGAATGGCTTTGGCTTCTTTTGAACTTTCAGGTAATATCCCATAAATGACGTAGTCTATATAAGGAAAACGCCAATCCCTCGGCTGTAGGCTAGATGCGCAAGCGTCAGCTTCATTTTCTTGTGGCTTTTTCGCTTCTTCTTTGAGCTCATCCTTTGAACAGAACAACTCCTTGCTGCTTACCATAATTTGCCTTTTAGCATGCTTGGGCAAGGCTAATGTAGCAGCCAAGGAAGCTAGTGAATCCGTATAACTATTGAGGTGGCGCTTTATGTGGCTGATATAGAAACCAGTGAAACCGTTAGCGACCTTGATCACCGCTTGATACTACGGCAGGAGGTCTTCATGTTTGACTTCGTACTCCCCTTTTATTTGGTTTACAATGAGTTGAGAGTCCCCATACGCCTCCAAATATTTGACCCCCAGTTGTTTGGCTATTCTTAAGCCGATTAGGAGGGCGTTGTATTCCGCGACGTTATTGGAGCACGAGCTTGTCAATGAGTAAGCTTGAGGAATGATGTGGTTGCGAGGAGAGACGAGAACAACTCCCACCCCCGCTGTCGTCTTTCCTTTGGATCCCATTCGGGAGGCACCATCAAAGAAAAGTTGCCATACACTTTTCAAAACCGTATTTGATTCGGAAGACCTTCTCGAACCATCCTTTTCTGGAATTAAATTCCGTTCCTCCAACTCTTCTGGGATTTGTTCATATAACCTCGAGGATGCCGGGACTGGATGTTCGGCCAAGAGTTGGCCACGGCCTGTCCTTTGATAGACTTCTGTGGGACGAAGTGTATATCATATTGTGATAGCAAAATAGCCCAATTGGATAGTCTTGAATTTAATGACCCGGGTTTAGTCATTAATATTCTCAGAGGGTTAACTCTCGATACAACGTGGATAGTTTGTCCAACTAAGTAGTGTCGCATTTTCTGTATTGCGAACACCAGTGCTAGACATTCTTTTTCTACGGGATTATACCGGTGTTCCGTCCCGATTTTCATTCTGCTGAGGTAGTAAATGGCTTGCTCATGGCCTGACTAATTCTTCTGCGCTAGCAAAGCGCCCAATGAATGGTTCATAGCCCTTACATATAACTGGAAGGGCTTTCTCGAAACTGGAGACACGAGCACTGGTGGCTTCGTGAGATATTGTTTGATCTCTTCAAAAGCCTTTTGGCATGGGTTATCCCAGGTGAACGACACTCCTTTCCTCATCAATCTGGTGAAAGGTTGACATTTACCAGATAAATTTGATATAAATCTGCGAATGTACGCCAGCCTGCCTTGCAACCCTCTTAACTCTTTGAGGTTACGGGGAGGTGGCATGTCTTGGATGGCTTTGACTTTATCTGGATCAAGATGAATTCCTTTCGAAGTTACGACAAAGCCGAGGAATTTCCCACTAGAGACCCCCAGGAAAGACTTAGCCGGATTCATCTTGAGCTGGTGCTTCCTCATGAGGTCAAACACTGTCTTCAAATCTTTCAAGTGATCTTCTTTGTTTCTGCTCTTAATTGCTAGGTCATCTATGTAGCACTCCACTGTTTTTCGGAGGTGCTCTTGGAAAATTGCATTCATGGCGCGTTGATACGTAGCACCTGCATTTTTTAGGCCAAAGGGCATAACTATATAGCAGTATACTCCAAGTGGTGTCCTGAAGGACGTATGTTTCTCATCATCGGGATACATCTTTATTTGATTATATCCCGAGAATCCATCCATGAACGTCATGCGCTCATACCCACAAGTATTATCTATCATAATATCAGTGATGGGTAATGGGAATTCGTCTTTGGGGCAAGCCTCATTCAAATCCCTAAAGTCTATACAGACTCGGATTTTTCCATTTTTCTTGGTCACGGGAACTATATTTGCGACCCAATCAGGGTGTTGTTCCTCACGACTAAAACCTGACATGATCAACTTTTTGATTTCAGCTTCTATAGCTTCCATGATCTCTGGACAGAATCTTCGTTGTTGCTGCTTTACTGGCTTAGCTTTTGGTCGGATCTTCAATTTGTGAACCGCCACGCTTGGATCCAACTCTGGCATCTCCTCATAACTCCAAGCGAAAATATCAATGTATTCGCGGACGAGAGATATCAATTCTTTCCTTTCTTCCGAGGATAGCTTCTCACTTATAAATATGGGTTTATGATTCTTTTCATCTCTCATATTAATTTGGATCACTTTATCTTCAGTTGGGGGCTCCCACTGTTCAAACTGAATCTCCCACTTCATATTAAGATCCTTGTCACAAGGGTCGTCTCTTACTGGTGAGCGTTCCTCCAAATCTTCGTCTTCTTGGATCGCGAAAGCCATGTTTGCGGATACCTCGTGGAAAATCACACATATGATGACATCTTAATCCCAGCATGATGATTCTGACGAATGATCGTACTGTCTTTCCTCAGCCTTGTCGCTTGAGGAGGCCTCGGAAGTGGTGACGCAGCCCAACCTCCTGCCGGTTTTCTGGTAATAGTCTGGCGTTTTTCCTTCGGGGACAAAAGATTGAAGGATTGTCTTCCTTCCTTTTCCGAAATTCAACCCCCTGCCTTCGGCCAGATTGTATCCCATTTTCTTTATTATTCCACGCGAATTTTCATCATAATGGAAGAACTCGGGTTTTCCCTGTTCTTCCTCAAAATCTGAACATTTCTCTTTGTTCCTGTGACTTGCTCTTCCAAATATTATGGCCTTTTGGGTTCCGTTTCTGGGAGGGACCTCAAAAATAACTTGGTCAGCACTTTCAACGTCATCACTTAATTTATATAAGGATGATCGGATAGGTGTTTGGAAGGAAGTCAGAGAATATATCTCATTTATATAGTCGCTAAATGCATCTGTGCTAGTGCTTGAGGGCTCATAATCAACACAAGAAGAATAAGCAAATTCCATATTTTCATTTATCACCCATTCACCATCAGAGTGAATGATATTATTTACATCAAGGCCTTCAAGGCTTATCACAATGGGCTCACCATCCCAAATCATATCCTCGGATTCTGAATCTTCCGATCCTAATTCTGTATCAGCCTCTTCGCCACTATCAGAGTCATCTTGAACGGGCCGATCTGCGACGCCAAACGCATCTTGGTACAGCAACGCGTCAGTAAAGTAGTTTTTAACTCCTTTGAAGGGTTGTTTTTCCGCAATGAGCGTCTTCACGTTCGCGTCTTTGTCGACGTACTTCATGCATTGGTGTAACGTGGAGGGCACGATTAGATTGCTATGGATCCAGGGTCTCCCCAATAGCAGATTGTATGATGTGTCCGCATCTATCACGTAACACGTGACTTCCTTTTTCAGGTCGCCGATTTGACACTTGAGCTTTATTTTACCTAGGGGTCTACTACCGTTAGCATTGAACCCGAAAATAGTAGTGTTGGTTGCGACTAATCTATTCATCGGCACTCCAAGATATCGTAGCATCCTTCGCGGCATGATGCTCAAGGCAGAGCCTGGATCAGCTTGAATACGATCAATCTCCGTAGATCCTATGTATCCCTTGTAATACAAAGGGCGATGATGCTTATTACTCCTGCCTTGCATATCTTCCGGAGAGAAGGCGACGCAAGGGATGTTTTTACCAGAGATCTGGTGACCTGTCGCGCAAAGAGACTCTCCTTCTTCGATCGTCTCTGGTATTTGCGCCAAAAACACTTCTGAATCTTGCAGAGCCTCTCTTAAAGCCTTCCTCGTAGATTTGGAGAGCTTCAGGAGCTCGTACAAGGTTATCCTTGCAGGGATATTGGCCAACTGTGTTAGGATGTCGAACTGGAATGATTTTCGCGAGTCTTCCGTAAGTTCTTTTCCCTTCTTCCTTAGAGCTTTGTCAAACTTCAGCTCCTTTTGCTTGACTTTCTCTGGAGATGGTTGAGAACCCGTTATTTGGCCGTAATTCTTTAAGTAATTTTTTTCCGAACGGGTCCCCGCGGAGGGAGGGTCTGCATCGGTGACCAAGGAATTTTTGATTTCTTTTTCCGAATCGGTCAGAGCAGGAATGATCTCATCGTCTTCGGGAATTACGGAAACGACATTGGAGGTGAAGACCCTCTCTCTTCGCTTCTTCCCAGATGAACTGGAACTCCATTGTTCATCATTTAGGAGATCATGATGCACCCATAGTATCTCCCCCCTATCAGTTTCAAAGGGAAATAGTCCTTTCTTTTGCTGTTGGTGTGGATCAAAATTTACGACTTGCATCGTGCCTTTATGGATGGGCTGCACTCCATCTTGAACTGTTGACTCTATCCAGTGGGGCACTTTACCGAACTTGACAGTCACCATGTTCGCAGTCAGTTTCTTCTGGTGCTCTTGAAGTTTGATGATATTAGCGTCCACTAAGGCTTGAATTTTATCTTTAAGGATGTAGCAGTTTTGGGTGGGATGGTTAATGATCCTATAGTAGACACAGTAGTTAGGATCATTAACTTTTCCAGCTTCCTCTGGACGTTTAGACTCTGGCAACTTCAGCATCTTCTTACTCATGAGGAGGTTGAAGATAATCTTCGTGTGCTCATCCTTAAAAGAGTATTGCTTTTGTAGCACTCGCGTCTGAGGATGAAGTTTCGGAGGAGTCTTCGTGGGTTGTGGCGCATTAGTGACCATTGTTTCCTTTCCCTTATACCCTCGGGGTCGGGACTTATAACTGTTATCACCACTTCGCTTCGGTTTCTCCTCGCCTTCTTCTTCTTCAAGCCTTTGCACAATTTCTTCAGCTTCTTCAGCTTGTAGGTCGAGATCCTTCCAAGTTGAGGACTTCACCGCCCCCATCCTGGCTAGAACCTTGGTCGATAAATTATGTCGACAGGTTTCTATCAGGGTCTTTTCTGGCATCCCATGCGGACATCTGAGAGAATCGTTCCGGAGCCTTTTGATGAAGTCCCGGGCTGATTCTCCTCTCTTTTGTTTAGCGGCTAGAAGCGCCGGCATTGATACCTCCATATCATCTTCATAGAATCTAGTGAGAAAGGCTTTCTCCATGTCGCTCTAGGAATTGATGGTTCCCGGTTCTAATCTCCGGAACCATTCAAAAGCTAGCCCGGTTAAGGTACTAACAAATATTCTTGTAATAATAGGGTCATTTCCGGATAAATGCCCTATCTGCGACTTAAAATAGTAGAGGTGTTGGTTTGGCGATCCTCTACCATCAAAAGACTTGAGCTTCAACGGTTTGTAGCTTTCTGGGAACGACACCGTTTCCCACTCCATGGGATATGGCCTTACTACACCCAGTTCTTGTAGTAGGTCGCCCTTATGCATGAGGGCATTCAGTTGGTTCTGGAAGCTCTCCATCCAGACAGTATTTGCATTTCCCTCCTAGTGCATGGAGCGGTTGTCATCATCTTTATGATGTTCTTCCTCTTCTCGATTGTTATGAGGACCATGACCTTCTTCTTCGGTCTTCTTTCCTGTATTCTTCAGTTTAGCTTTTTCAACTCTATCAGAACGTGTAGCATATCTTTAAGCTCGCTGATGGCGTTCTGCTGTTGCTGGATATGCCTATCTTGCTCCTCTATTCTCCACATGAACTCTTTTGGGATATTGTTCTGCGTCATATATGCAGAGGCGGAGTCTTCTAAGAATGAATCAGACGTCTGTGATTCAGCTATAACAGACTTGGCTATATCTTCTTCATCATATGAGATCCCCGCCATCTGTCTATAATTCATAGGGATCGCAACCCCACTTTTGAGTCGAGTGTGCCGAAAAACTCCTCGCTCTTCGTTGGATGGGTCTTTCGAACTCGAAAAGAGCTCTGGGTCAGAAGCTTTTTCTTCGGAGACTTTCTTCGCCTTCTTTTTCTTCTTCTTTTCTCCAACGCTTATCATATTGGAGGTCATCGCGGGATATTCCGGCTCAGAAAACTCAAGCCCGCGTCGTCAGCTTTTTGCCAATTGGGATGATGATGTTGACAGAGACGACAATCGACAAAACACCGAGGATCGGGCATGAGTTGAACAATGACAGTGAGACAATACTGCATTGATCAGTCGTTCACAGTGGCATTGAGATACATGGGATTCTTCTCTTCTTATGTTTAGAATTTCCCTGTGATCTCTTGCACTGGAGTCCTTTGTGATGAGCTCATTTGTGAGAGATAACTTCAGGGACGGTGAAGTTTCAGCCTCGTGGATAGGCATGCACCTTCTGCGAATTTGAGGTTCGCGAGCTTCTTCAGATTTTCCCCTTGGGAAGCGAATGTGTGCTCCGCGTTGATTATGGACAACTTTGACGGGTTCACTCCGCTTCCTGTAGGAAACGTGAGTGAATCCTTCTGTATCTTGACCAACCTCGCCCTTAGGCTTCCATATTTGAATGGTAGGTTTCTGCCGAGATGAGTTGGCGGTTCTCTTTTGTTGCGCGTTCCCGTGAAGGGCACGAGCTTTGCTCCTCCTCAAGTTTCTTTTCGTTGTACGAGTGGGAGGAACCTCCTTCTCTGCATGACAGCTTTGCGGAGCGGGTGATGGTCGCTTCCCCTTGTTGAAGCGAGGACTTTGGTCCACTTTGCTTGAGAGATCAAGAGTCTTTGTCGGAACTGGCAGAGAGCCCATTGTTAAGGAAGGGGATTTCCGATTATCTTGGTCCGTTGATTCCCTTAACTGGGCTATTGCCATCTCCTTGGGGATTAACCCTTTGGAGATTTTATGATATCCCCTTAGGGAAGTAGGACTCTTTGAGCCTGAAGAAAGAAATTCTTCATACCTTTCCTCGTTGACGGAGATGGTGAGCGAGTCGACCATATTACCAACTGGAATATTGTCGGATTGAGCTACCACCAAATCACCGGAGGTGATGGTAGTCCCCAGCGGAGTCGTCAATCTTCTGTTCGCCATAAAAGTTGCACGCTCTTTATATCGAAGTATTTTCAATAAAATGCTTACAATAGGACGGTTTTCCGTTTACAGAAGATGAGAAAGATTGCTTTTCCTCTTTGTTTAAGGCTGGGTTTCTAGGTAGCTATGGAGGACGATCCTGCTCTCCGTTGACACTCCGTACAATCTCTCTTAGTTGGCTAAAAGAAAGAAAAATGGCTCTTTACTCTTGATCACAAGGGGTAACTTTTGGGAGAAGACGTCCGTCTCTGTCTGTGTGTTTTTTTTGTGTGTCTTTCGCTCCCCGCCTTTTATAGGAGGCTTGGAGTAACGTCCCACCATATTTACTCGACCGTTAGCTCCCACTACTTTCGTTAGGTGGTTATTCCCACGATCGAAGTAACGTCGCTGCATTCGTTTGGCAGTTATTCCCACGATCTGAGATGGCAATTCTTCTGTTCGGGTAGGGTGACTTTGTATTAAACCCCCACCCGAAAGCTATGGGTAGTGTCGCGAATCTCAGTTTTAGATTCGCGAACCTGTTCCGTCGTCTGGATCGCGGACCTCATTTTCTTAGATTCGCAGATCTCAGTTTCTTAGATTCGCAGACCTCAGTTTCTTAGATTCGCGGATCCGATGAGTTGCGGGCTTCTGTCTCAGAATTTATGGATCTGCTTTGCTTTTCCAGAATTTTTTGCCGACACCCTCAAGGAGTGAGAAGATTAGTTCTTTTATGGAAGCTATGCAAGCTCCTTCCAGGTATGATACCTAAACTTTTTTGTTTATACCATTTATCTCTAACTTGATTGTATTTGTATGTGCATGTCTCTAACAATTCTGCAACAGATCTGGTCCTGCACCATCCAAAAAGAGGAGAGTTAGTCCGGCTGGGGACAGGGGTAATTCTCAAGGAGGTAGAGTTCATGAACCAACCAATTCGCCAACCAACCATACTCCCTTGGCACAATTTATTTCTCCATATCTAATATTCATGTTTTTCAAATCCAACTTTATTCAAATTATCTATCCCATTCAACTAAATATAATCTTTGCATATTTTACTACAGATCATAACCCATGTAGAGAAGAGAAAAGAATATGTCAATTAGAGGACAGGATGTTCATCTAATTGGGATAACTGGTTTCCTTACAAAGCAACATCAATAGCCGCATGCATTGCCACATGCACAGCCTCATGCACAACCACATGCACATCCCCATTCACAGCTCCTGCAGGCCAGGTTTGTGTATAAGATGATGTTAAAAATGAGTGTCTGTTTGTAGGTCCACCTCCTCACAACAGAGGACAAATGTATGAACAGAAGTAAGTGATAGGCCAATACAAAGTCCAAAGTAAGTATAAATTTGTATGTTGACGAATTGAATGGATTTTATAAGATCAATTAATCCCTTTTTCCCTATTTCATTGATTGTGGTAGTGTCAAGAGAAAAGGTATTGTACCTAGGCTACTCTCAAGCTCAAATGTACATGGAAGGAGCCAAAGCATAACTTTGGACAATAGAGGAAGTAATGGTCTACCATTACTGACACAACAATCGCAAAAACCTCCTACAAAATGCACAAAGAAGGAGATCTTAAAACCCCACAAAACCTCAAAATTAATCATTGTAATTTAAATGTGATGGAGATGTCATTTAAAACAAACAATCTTTCTCTAGTTTATGTTGATGGAGATATCAAACTTTATGTTGAACTTGAGAATTTGTTGATGGACAAGTGATACATGAAAGGTGGAGTAAGTATTGTGTTAAGCCTTCACCTAAATGTTAAGATTTGAACATTTTCTTAAGCTTTCAACATTTTGTTATGCTTTAAAATTGTTCTATAAAAAATATGTATCAGGGATGTTTATGTTATGAGCTTATTTATGCCTTGAACTATATGTCAAGATTTGAACTCTTCTATAGGGATGTATATTTGTTGAGGATTAATATTACAATTTTGAACTTATTTCTTAGAACTAAGAACTGAGTTCTCAATTCTCACAACTGATAATTCTTTTGCTCAGTTCTCAGTTGTGAGAATTGAGAGCATAGCTATTTTTATGCATGAACGTACTATAACAGAATGGTGAGTTAGTTACATAATCATAATAAAATTAAATTATTCTTATTACAATCACAAACTTAGGATTTTGATTAAAATCATAACAATAATTACATTAAAATCAATACTACATTATAATTCTACTAACAAGAATGATTATAATCATTACACCAAATATCTTCACTATGTTCACCACCTCATCCATCTTTTTCTTCATAGACATAAGATGATCTTCTATTTTTCTCAAACAGAATCCGAGGTTCTTCGAATCTTCAACCCATTTGAAGTGCCTTCTACCTGGGCTTATTTGGCCCTTGTATGCCATGTATCCTAGAAATCCAACCCTTATTTAGCCATTGCCTACACGTCTACCTCCGAACTGGCAAAAAATTCATAAAACTTCTCAATTCCATCCCCTATATGACTTAGATCTAGAGTGAAATGGCGAGTAGAAGAAGTCATTCTTCATAACTTTGTACAACAAATTCTTGGGCCTGTAGATCAGGCTATGGGAAGCAGTTATCGAAAGTTGGGGTTTAGATTTGGCGGGGAGGATTTGGAAAAAAAACAAGTTAGAGGGAGGAGAGAGAAATTAGGCTCTAGAGAGAAGAGATTATGTGGAGAAAAAAGTTTGCCCACCATTATTTGAAGAAAACATTGAGAGAGAAAAAAAGATTGAGGATGAAGGTTTAACCCATTTAAGAGGAGAGGAAGAAAGAGGAAGGAGGGAAAGAGAGAAAAGGAAGGGAAATTACCTGTCATTTCCCTCCTAAGTTATCGTCTAGGGATATAATAGGAAAAATGGATAAAAAGTTAACTTTCTTAACGAAAGTGACTCAGGTGGCAGAACCTACAGAACTTAAATGTTTGGGAGGACTAATATCAAAATATTAAGTTTTCAGATATCTATATTATATTATTAAATAATTAAGAGATTGATATGCAAAACCCCTTATACATAAGTATTGAGTGAAACAAATTTTATTTTCTTACATAAAATTCATTATCATCAAAATTTGCCCACAATTGAATCGTTTTCTGCTTATGTATGCAACATTTTAATTGTTTTTGGATTTTTTTTATACACTTAGAAAATTCTATTCTATTTTTTAAATATTTTCTATTTTTCCCTTTTTTTGCCCTTACTCTCTCTATAAGAATTAAAATTATACTTTTTTAAAAAAATAAAAAAATTCCCCCCCCCCCATTTCTACTCACTGGGTCTGCTTGACACAGCACATGCCGCTTGTGCCCAACATGTCATGCCGACGAACCTATACCATGCCCCCAGTCCGTCGTGTCATGCCGAGCATGGCACGGCTACCCAGCAACTGCCAATTGTGCACGATATTGCCTACCCACAACACGGGCATGCCCGAAGCACGGGCCATGCCACTATGGCCCAGTTGCCACCTCTATGTATGTGTGTGCATGCATGTGTATACATGCACATGTCCGGTGCTTGTGCACACACGTGTGTCTTTATGAGCGTTTGCGTATGTGCAGGAGTGTACATATTTGTGTGCATTTGCACGTGCGTGTATGTGTATGCGTGTACATGTGTGTCCATATGTTTGCATGTGTGTGGGCATATATGCACACACCTGCGTGTGTGCATGCATAGATGTATGCATGTGTGTGTATGTGTGCATGTGTGTGTGCACGCGTGTGTACGAATACGTAGGTGTGCATGTGTATGTGTTCGTGTTTGCATGTGTATGCGTGTGCGTGTCTGTGGGTGTGTGCACGTGTAACATAGTAGAAGAAATCTTGAAAAACTTATATAAAAAATATAATACCCCCCTTTTATAGTTGTGTTGTTCTTTTCTAAGAATTGATCATGCAAAATTACAATTATGGGGGCTGATTGATAATCGATAAAAATTCTAGTATATACAATTTGAATTTTATTACTCCAAATCACATTCCATCTTTGGTTTTATAATTTTTCTAATATTTCTGATTCTTAATAACTTCCTTACAATTTTCTAAGAAAGTCTAAAAGTTGAAGAAAGTAACATGGCTTTATTTTCGGTATTCTCTATTTTTCATTCTAAAGTTTAAAAAATATACGATAAATTTTTTATTAGTTCTCTTATTCATATCTACCTTCTTAATTAATTCGGTAAGTTTTAGAGAATGTCGATTGGAAGCGAAATCGGTAAAATAATTATTTCTTCAAATTTATTCTCCTAAACTAAGGGCATTCACTTCTTTTAAATCAAGGTATCCTTTCTTGTAAATAATGACTAGCATGAGATCATGAGGTTACTGGCAGCAAAACATGTGGTTAGGTATCCTTAATGATTGAAGGTCCTTGCCAAATATATTTTAACATTAATCAAATTCTATTTAGTAGAGGAGTTGTATGATGAGTAAAATTTTACTGATATAATAAAACTCTTTTTCTCACCATTTCTCCACATAAACCAATTTGTTCTCTCAAATCACAATTTTCTGACATCTTCACTTAAGTCTAGCAACGTCAGTAAAGTAGCAGCTGGGATTCTTCAAACCAGATTAATTTTCGAACACCTCTTAGTCCCCCCATTCTTCTCTATTCTTAGAATTCTGATTATACAACATATATCTCTTCTGTATCTGATCATAGAACTTAGATCAAAATTTATTTGTGATAAAAATTTCATAGTCAACAGAGACTATGAAACTACTAGGTACCTATCCTGATCATTACCAAATAGTTCAGATGTGACTGTTGCTTATGAAATTTATTCCATACTCTTGAATTGATATGTTACTATGATGTGGTTAATTAGTTAAGTGATCACTAGAGGAAGATGAATCTGAATATAAATTAAAATCAAGATTAATTCAATATCAAAATTAAGTTCTAAATTAGGATTTTATGCTAGAATTTTTAGTATATGCCAAATTGGTAATTTGATAATGGATTAGGATATTTGATGCAAATGGAAGTACTAGAATTTTTTTTTGGGTCTATCTCGGATAATATCATTAGCTGTCTCTTGACTCGGACTAGTGAGACCAAAATCTACTGGTGATATTATTGGGGTATATTGAAAAAAAAATCGTAAAGCTTAGAACGACATTCACGATGATATCAAGATTAATCAAATCGGAGTTCGAATGAAGAATCTATAGTCGTATCAGTAGTCAATAAGGAGCTAGATTTGGAATAACCCTAATATACCAGTGGCAACCTAGTGAGACCACTAGTGGCTGAAAAACTAAGTTGATAGAGCTTAACCATTGGTATGATCATCAGTAGCTCTACGCTCATTGAGCCAACTCGAGACTACCCACCAATAAAATTATCAGTGATCTTGACAATGACTCAGGTCGGTAACAACATTCCTATTGAATTTACAAGAATTTTGATTGTTCTGCTTAGTTTCAAAATTGCTACTCGGACATATAGATTAATCTTAAAAGGTTGGGATTAAGAAAAATAGATGGAGTTTATTTGGAAAGGTGATAAGTCTATAAATACTTCATAAATTGAAAATTTGAGAAGAGCTTCTCAATAGTATTAAAAAGAAGATTTTTATTAAAAAAAATGAAAATGAGATTACGGTTTGTGATTTGTGGAAATCAACATTAATCAATATCTCTAACCTATAGACAAGTACATATGTTATGGTTGGGTAACTTTTACTTGTTTATAATTTTTTACATTCAATCTTTTTAAGATCTACATCATGAGTAGTGAGTTGTTATAGAGATTTGAATACTTTGAATGCATGGTTCTTTGTATGACTGTCTAGTAAAAAGAGTTAAATCTTATTTATGATCGGTTATGGTGTGTCTAGTGATTGTTTTTTGAACCTTATTTAATTGACTCTATATCTAACTACAACATCTTTTGTAGTTTTCCAGTTTGGGTTTTCTACGTTAAAATTTTTTATGTTAATATGTTGGATATTTGAGATATTTTATGCTTTGATTGATTAGTTGTTATTAACAATTGGTGCATAATATCTATCAAATAACCCACATGTCAATAGTTTGCTTATCTTTTCAATTTGTACCAAAGTGAGTGTACTCTATTTTGAGTAACATCTAATTATTTTGTCAGATATTCCTAAAGAAGGACTGATGAATGCAATATTTTGCATATTTTGTCCCTCATTATATTTATTTTTATATATAAATAATGTTGTATTTTTAGCAGCTTTTCCAGGTAGACACTATTGCAGTAAAGATTACATGAAATTAGTTAAAGACCCATAAAAACTGAGTTCAAAAGGAATTTAAAAGAAAAATCCACGGAATCACAGAGTTCAAAGGTACATAGTCAGAACCTAATCATGAAAATAGGAAGATTAGAGCCTAAAAAACAAGTGCCAGAAATATAAAAGGCAGAATTGATAATTTTGCCATTATATGGCAATTGCCGCTATTCCACGGCAAAAGTAAGGAATTTCCACGTCAGAAAGATTTCTCAGATAGATTCATATGTAGACTATTTTGAGGAGCATTGACCACTGCAAATTAGAGGTCAATACCAATATTTAGCAATAAAAGTAACGAGTCTATAGATGATTTTTTTAGAGGGCTTTTGTGTAATTTTAGGACTCTGTAGACATACCTAGATTAGGGAAAATTATATATACACATGGAAATTTACTCTTTACGCATGGTTTTAAAACTTGTAAATAATTATAAGTTTGCCATTTATTTTTTTAACTAAATTATCCTTTTAAATCCCAAATTAAGACTTCTTAAAATTTGAAACTATGACTCATCGTCTTCGTCCTTTGTTTTTTTCTAAAATCCTAAAAAATATTTTTAGTGGAATTTGATTTTTTTTTTTTTTTTTAAATACATCTCCCACAAACTCATCGATTTGATTTCTTAAAATCCTAAAATTTTTATATTCACCTTCCTAAAAAGATTTGGTAGAATTTTAAATTATTTGAATTCATTGTGACAAGTGAAATTAGTGTTTAGAGTTTGAGTTTGAATTTTTTTTATTCAAATAGAAAATTCCAACATGCAATTTATATCGAAGAACAAATCTAAGGTACAATTTAAAACTATTCTTAGTTTTTTATATATATTTATTTGCAATTTATTATTACATATATTTCTTTTGTTAGGGAGACATCGGCTGCTGGTTGAATTTTAATACCCGACCAAATAATTTTTTAGTCGGGTATTAATACCTGACCAACATATTTTTACCATGGAAATTAATATCTGACCCAAAAAATTTTGGGAATATTTGGGATCGGACAACGTAAGGAGTTAGAGAGAAGAAGGGTTAAAATTGGAAAAAAATTTGGGCGCAAGAGTAAATTGGTAGTATTTCAAAATGGGAGTTTGGTATAAAGAGTATTTAGGTGTAAAGGATAAATTACTGTGCGTAAATAGAATTTCCCCTAAATTAGGATTTTGAAAATCCGGAGTCTATATATTTGTTGTAATCCATGTAAATCATAAGCCTCTTATACTTTTTGTACTTTTTATTAATAAAATAGAGATTGAGATATGGAGAAAGACGGTCACCATACCTAAACTCAACAGAGGTTAATTTCTTTGTTCTTCATTAATTTTATTGTAAGTAATCTTTTTATTGCTTTCGTAGATTAGTTTTAATTGCTTTCATAGATTATAGTTTAACATAGTTAGGGTTTATTTGTTTTCTTAGATTAAAGTTTAGTTGCTTTCATAGGATAATTAGTTTTTCTTTGTTTCATGAATAAAAATATGATCTTTTTAGTTAGACTTATGCATAACTAATTTGCATTAGTCCTGAGATGTAGATGAATTTAAATTAATAATTCTAACATAATTTCTTCTCTTTTTTTCAATAGAATTATTGTTATAATTTCCCTATAGATAATATAAAGATACAAATTAGTAAATTATTATCTTTGATAAATTATACTTAAGGTGATTTTGATAATATATGCTTAGATTAGGTTTGGAATTTGTTCTCATTATTTTACCTATATAATAATCAATTTTGATATAATTTTGATTAATAAAGATGTTATATTTTGATAATTTATTCTTGCACACCAGTCGATAGATCATGTTAGAAACATTAAATTAACACCGAATTAAAAAGATCATCTATTTAATATCTTATCTAATTGTGCATTTTACAAAGATAGAAAAAAGAAATAATTTCATTATTAAGTTATTACTTCAATGGATTCGAATATTTTAGGCTAGATATAGTATTGTAGATAGTAAAATTTATCAAATGTTGACTAGGCTAAAATCAAATATTACCAATAAATTAACATGCTGAGCCGACATAAATATAAGTTGGTCTCATGACCATCTCCGCCAACAAAGGGTTCCAACTTCGCCAACAAAAAATTCCATTTTTGCCAACCAACACTAACATACTCGCCAACCTAGACAAGTCTAAGCATTCCAAAGACCAAGTCCATTTCCGTCGACAAAGACATTATCTCTACGTGGCAAAAGAAAAAAAAAAGCCTATTAAGGTGAATAAAGTCCTTTAAAAATGATGAAGTTCTCTACCGACGAAGACATTTCATCTCTATCGGAAAAAAAAAAATCAACTCTAACAACGAAGACATCTCATACTCGTTGGTGGAAAGCTATTCAAACTGATTAGATCATAGATGCAATTCTACCATGACCTCTGCAAATCAAATGAAAATTTATAACCTCTCACACTATAAAATCAGTTCGAGTACATGGATGGAGTGTTAGATTACAAAACTATTTTGTATTTGGGTTTAGTTTAAATTTAGTCCCACATCGCCTATTAGATTGTTTATATGGTGTTGAGATACCTATAAATATATGTATCTCTTGACTCATAATAAAAAGATTTGTTGATTCTAATTATTTTATAATACGATATTAGAACGCGTTATGAAATAAAACTTAGTGATCAATCTTAATCATCCTAATTAATAGTCAACTCCGGTTCCGACTCTGAATTTGCAATTGTGTCACAATTCGATGTCGACTCTGATTTTGATTTTGATTCTGACTCCGATTCTGCAATCACGTTGTTAATTCGATTTTGCATCTACTTCAGTTTCCTCTTCTTCTCTACTTTGTGACTGCAGGGATGCTGGCAGGTTACTCCTTGATTGCAAGGGTATAATTCAAATTTGATGCAACTCTTTACTCGTTTCTTTACTTAGTAAAACTTATAAGAAAAAAGTTTTTCTATTGTCTACTACTACTACTAAGAAAGAAATTTACCTATTGCCTACTAATGCATCTAAAAAGATGTTTACATGTTGCATATTGCTTCTTGTAAGAAAAATATTCATCTACTATATACTATTGCATCTAAAAATAAGTTTATCTACTGCCACTATTTCTTCTAAGAAATAAGTTTATCTCCTTCTTACTACTACTTCAAATAAAGAGCTTTATTTGTTGTCTACTAATATTTCTAAGAAAAAAGTTTATCTGTATCGCTAATGGAGCCTATTGTCGCAGCGGATTTCGGTACACCAAAACGGATCCAAAACCTGCCCAAACCCGTTATGATATAATATAAATAAGGGGTTGTGGTGTTAGGGTTTGTATGAGCCGAAAAAAAGAAGTCGGAAAGAAAAAAAAAAGAAAAAAAAGGCCGACGTTTTCTAAGGGTGGCTGCTGCAAAATTGTTTTGGTTGGCCGAAGGATATAAAAAGGTGCGGCTACAAATTCTTTAAGGGGGGCTTTCTTTGGGTTTCTTTAGCGGTCGAAGCAAAGAGGAAAATTACTGCAACAAGAGATTAGGGCTTGATCTTAAAATCTTGTGTGATTTCTTTGTGATTTCTCTCATAGTTGAGAACTAGAAAGTTATAATTCTCTTTTGATATAGTGGAAGTTTTTCGATCATGTCCCCGTGGACGTAGGCATATTGCCGAACCACGTTAAATCTGAGTGTTCTCTGTCTCTGCTATTTTTTTCTTCGGTTAACTATTTGATTCCGCTGGTGTTGCATTAGTATTATTCCGCTATTTTTGCTAACAATTGGTATCAGAGCCCTGGTTCGGGTCA
The DNA here is from genome assembly GCA_036321105.1 of Dracaena cambodiana. Taxonomy (NCBI): domain Eukaryota; kingdom Viridiplantae; phylum Streptophyta; class Magnoliopsida; order Asparagales; family Asparagaceae; genus Dracaena; species Dracaena cambodiana. The sequence continues at coordinate 18,680,254 of JAYEPQ010000012.1, read as the reverse complement.
GATTTCACTCAGATCGGTGTTGATTTTGAGTGGGAGTTATGGCGGAAGATAGGAAGGGAAAGATTAAAAATTTTGATGGGACGGATTTTCAATGGTGGAACAGATAGAAGATTATTTATATCAAAAAAATTTACATCAACCACTATTTAGAGAAAAGCCAGAAAAGATAACAGATGAGGAGTGAGAATTGTTGGACAGGAGGGCTTTGGCGCAGATTCGATTGTGCCGGACAAAACAGGTTGTATTCAATGTCTCCAAGGAGAAGACCACTTCAGGTTTGATATCAGCATTTGCTAAATTTTATGAGAAGTCGTCTGCTTCAAATAGACTGTTTCTAATGAAAAGTTGTTCAACTTGATGATACTTTCTGATAGTTCAGTTGTTAATCATTTGAACGATTTAACACATTATAGACACAACTTGAATCCTTAGATTTTGTCTTTGCTGATGACATTAAAACTTTGATATTTATATGTTCGTTACCGGATAGTTGGAGTAATGTTGTTATGGCCATCAGCAATTCTTCCAATACTGCTCTTAAATTTGATGATGTTGTAAGTACAATCATGAATGATGAATTGATGAAAAAGAGTATGGGTGAGAGCACAGTTTTTACAAATATTGCTCTGTCTGTTGATAATGACAGAAGGAAGGAAAGAGGTAGAAATTTAAGTAGGGAATCAAAGTAAAGAGAGAGATCAAAATCTAAGAGGAAGTTCAAGAAGAAGTTAGTGTATTAGAAATATAAGACAGAGGGTCATATGAAGAAGGATAGTCCAAACAAAAACAAGGAAGGAGCGAATGTGGTGAATCCAAGGAAAAATTATGATGACTTGTGCTTGTCTGCTCATACAGAATCAAGATCAGATCTGTGGTTTGTGAATTCAGGGGTTTCGTTCCATTGCACTGCTCGCAGAGAATGGTTTGAGAATTATGTCCAAGGTGATTTTGGGCATGTGACTGTTAGTAATGGACAGGAATATAAGATTGTTGGTAAAGGGACAATTCAGTTAAAGTTGCACAATGGTGGAAAGTTGCTTTTACAAGAGGTCAGGCACATACCAGATTTGAAGAAGAATTTGATATCTGTTAGGAAGTTGGATGGCGAAGGTTATCAAATCTCATTTGAGAGGAAACAGTAGAAGATCAGCAAAGGAGCAATGGTAGTAGTCAAGGGTGAGAGAGTGGAAACTCTATATTTACTTTCAAACTCGGTGGATCACGTTGTTTCTTTGGCCACCGTGAACAATGAGAAGGCTACCTTATAGCATCAGAGGCTCGGTCACTTGAGCGAGAGCGGCATGAGGGTGTTGCAATCCAGAGGTATGTTGACAGATATGAAAGATGCTAACTTTTATTTCCGTGAGAATTGTGTATTTGGGAAGGAGAAAAGAGTTAGTTTTATGAAGGATGGCAAGGAGAAGAAAACCGAGAGATTGGAGTTGGTGCATACAGATGTATGGGGGCCTTCTTCGGCAAAGTCTCTTAAAGATAATTCTTATTTTGTCACTTTCATAGATGATGCAAGCAGAAAAACATGGGTATTCGCACTTAAGCAGAAATCCGATGTATTCAAAATCTTCAAAGTATGGAAAGCTCTTGTTGATAATGAAACAGGTTTGAAAGTGAAATGTCTGTTGTCAGACAATGGTGGGAAATTTTGCAATAGAGAGTTCGATGACTATTGCTCTACCCACAGGATCAGGAGAGTAAAGACTGTACCGAGGACACCGCAGCAAAATTGCGTGGCCGAGAGGATGAATAGAACCATTTTGGAGCGAGTTCGGAGTATGAGACTACATACAGGTTTACCTTTGCAACTTTGGAGAGCCGCTATACATACGGCAGTCTATCTGATCAATAGGAGTCCAACTAGTGCTTTAGATGGAGGAATTCCAGAGGAGGTGTGGTCTGGTAAGACTGTGAATTATTCATTTTTAAAAGTGTTCGGTTATATAGCATATGCACATGTGGATCATGAGATGAGAAAGAAGTTTGATTCTAAATCTCAGAAGTGTGCATTCATTGGATACGGTGGCGACGAATATGGTTATCGTTTATGGGATTATGAGCATAACAAGGTAATTCATAGTAGAGATGTAGTATTTAATGAGGGCTATATGTATAAAGACCGAATGGAAAGTAAGAGTGACAATGCAGTGGAGAAAAAACACTTGGAGCTGGATGAGCCACAGGATGGGATGGATCCCATGAATAAAAGAAAGGAAGAAATACCTACATCTGAAGGAAAAGAAATGGCTACACCTGAGAATACACAAGCTTCAGATGAGACCAAACAGGACAAAGAGTCATTGACTGAAGTAGATGGTTTTAGTACTTCATCAGAGAGTGTTCCCACTTTGAGGAGGAGCACAAGGATAAGAAAACTAACCCAAAAACTTTGTCTTCTATTATATCATGTTTTGTATACTGATGCAGGTGAACTAGAGAGTTACCAAGAAACTATGCAGGATAAACTTCGTCTTAAGTGGGAGCAAACCATGCGTGATGAGATGTCTTCTTTGGAGGAGAATCACACATGGAAATTGGTGAAGCGACTAGAAAAGATGAAAGTATTGCATAACAAGTGGGTATACAGGGTAAAACATGAGGCAGGAGGGACACAAAGGTTCAAGGCATGACTTATGGTGAAGCGATATGGTCGGAGAAAAGGTATTGATTTCAATGAAATATTTGCACCTGTTGTCAAGATGACTTCTGTTAGAGCAATACTGAGTATTGTAACTGTGAAAGTATTGTATTTAGAGCAGCTCGATATGAAGACTGCTTTCTTTCATGGTGATTTGGAGGAGGAAATATACATGGAGCAGCCGGAGGGATATGAAGTTAAAGGAAAGAAAAATTGGGTATGTCGACTGAAAAGAAGCTTATATGGGTTGAAACAAGCGCCGAGACAATGGTACTTGAAGTTCGACAAGTTTATGTTGGATTCGGATTTTGCCAGATGCAATTCAGATTATTGTGTATATCTATAAAAGTTTAAGGATGGTAACTTTATTATATTTACTTTGTATGTAGATAATATGCTTGTGGCAGGTACATGCATGAAAAAAATTAATGATCTGAAAAGGAAGCTGGCAGGAAGATTCTCTATGAAGAACATGGGTGAGGCTAAACAACTTCTTAGAATGCAAATTACCCGAGATAAGAAAAGTAAGAGATTGTGGTTATCTCAGGAGGGGTACATCAAGAAGGTGTTGGAGAGATTCAGCATGGAGAATGCAAAACCAGTAACTACAGCTCTTGGTGGTCAGTTCAAATTGTCAAAAAAGCAAGGTGCTAAAACAGATGAGGATATGAGACACATGGAGAATGTGCCTTATTCATCGGCCGTTGGGAGTCTCATGTATGCAATAATGAGTACAAGATCAGATATTGCACATGCAGTGGGAGTAGTGAGTAAATTCATGAAGAATCCTAGGAAGGAACATTGGTAAGCGGTGAAGTGGATTTTCAGGTATTTGAATGGTACTTCAAAGTATTGTTTATATTTTGGGGGTGATAACATTGATGTGCAAAGTTTTGTGGATTCGGACCATGCGGGTGATAGAGACAATGGCAGGAGCACCATAAGTTATGTCTTTACTGTAGGAGGGACAGCGGTAAATTAGGTTTCAAAATTACAATCAATTGTTGCTTTATTTTCGACAAAAGCTGAGTATGTTACAGCTACAGAAGCAAGTAAGGAGTTATTTGGTTGCAGCGATTGATGAGTGAGTTGGATTTTGATGGAGTGGATTGCAGGTTATTCAGTGACAGTCAAAGTGCAATTCATCTTGCTAAGAACTCGGCATATCATTTACGGACTAAACATATTCACTTGAGATATCACTGTACGCCCGAAAATTGAATTTTTGATTCCATTGCAAAATTGATTGATTACAAGGAAATTGAGATTACAAAAATTTTGAGGAACAAAAACGGGAATATTAATTTATTCCCTTTTTTATGTGTGGGTTCGGGTGGCGGTGGAGTCTCGTTGATGCCTCCGTTGACCGTCCGACCAGGAGAAGATGGCTCTGCTCTTTTTTTTGATCTCACGAGCTCGCCCGAAATCTTCCCAAAGTCCAAGAATCCAAAAGTCCCTTCTCCAGTTAAATTCATGTGTTTTATAAACCGAAGAAGCTCCAAATCCGGCTCAATTCTACCCTGAAAAATCGGATCACGGATTATCAGTCCAAAAATAGGAAATAAATAATTGGAAAAGAACGGAATACAACCCGCGGGTTGGCACCTGCGGGATCGCTCCCGCGGGTGGCAACCCGCGAGATCGTTCCTGCGGGTGGCAACCCGCGGGATCGCCCCCGCGGGTTGCAACCCGCGGGAATCCTCCCGCGGGTGGCAACCCGCGGGAATCCTCCCGCGGGTGGCCCCCGCGGGTTGCATCCCGCGGGGTGCAACCCGCGGGTGTGCCCACTTAGCAAAAATGATTTTTTTTTTTTTTTGGTATCTACATAACCCCCTCCAAAGTTTTCGAAGTTCTGTATTGAACCGTACTGAATTTCGAAATACTTTGGATTTTTTAATTTTGGTTATAGACTTTTTAAAAGATTTGGTCGATAGAGATAACTGTTAATATATTTATTTATTCAATAACAAGCAGAGGTATGATTTTAACGTACTCATTAGAGGACAAGCAGAGGTATAATGTTAACGTGCTTATTTTAGGTCAAGCAGAGGTATAATATTAACGTGCTTATTTTAATCATAACCGTTCAGTGACATCTAGTATGACGAATCAGGAAAAGACAGAGGTGACATTAAACGTGTCTTGGAGCTTAACCTATTCAGAGGATCTGGTCGTGATAGGGACAAACTGACTAAACAGAGGTGACGGTTAACGTATTTAGTTTTGGAATCGGACTATCAGAGGTAACTGTTAACTTGATAGGGAGATGATTTTCGTTAGAGGTGATTTTCAACTTAACGATATCAAAAGCACGTTCATCAGAGGTTGTAATATTGGACTTGATGAAGTGTGAATTTTCTTTTCTGTCAGAGGTGATTTTTTTTTTTTAACGTGACAAGGGATTTAATCGGATCTTATCTCATTTGATTTTGAATTATGATGTCAGAAGTATGATTTTAACTTGACAAATATTTTGGAGTGTCGCTTGCTCTGTTGGAGCAAAATGACAAGAAAAGTTTTGCTGTCAGAGGTAAAATCTTAACGTGACAGGAGATTTATCTGATTAGGATTTTTAGCAAACCCCCAGCTATCAACGGGTTTGATTTGTCTTTACCAACTACCGTTTGAGTTGGGCTAGCCATGCTATTCCTCTCAGCATGGTGAGTTGTCAAGGATTTCGTTTGGGTTTAAATGCCAAACTTTTCCTCTTCCCTTTGCCTTAGCAGCTTAGGGCAGTGATGTATTCTTATATTCGGATAAGAATACTGTTGTGACAGATTTGTCGTGGGATTTTTAGCAAACCCCCAGCTATCAACGGGTTTGATTTTGCCTTTACCAACTACCGTTTGAGTTGGGCTAGCCATGCTATTATCCTCAGCATAGTGAGTTGTCGAGAGTTTTGTTTGGGTTTAAATACCAAACTTTTCCTCTTCCCTTTGCCTTAGCGGCGTTGGGTGATTCATGCTTTTTACCTCCAGCATGGTGGGGTTGGCGAGAATTTTATTATCTTCCCGTAGCCTTGTCGGCGTTGGGTAATTTATACTTATTACCCCCAGTATGGTGGGGTTGGCGAGAAATTTATTCTCTTCCCGTAGCCTTAGCGGCGTTGGGTAATTTATACTTTTTACCCCCAGTATGGTGGGGTTGGCGAGAAATTTATTCTCTTCCCGTAACCTTAGCGGCGTTGGGTAATTTATACTTTTTACCCCCAGTATGGTGGGGTTGGCGAGAAATTTATTCTCTTCCCGTAGCCTTGTCGGCGTTGGGTAATTCATACTTTTTACCCCCAGTATGGTGGGATTGGCGAGAATTTTATTCTCTTCCCGTAGCCTTGTCGGCGTTGGGTAATTCATACTTTTTACCCCCAGCATGGTGGGGTTGGCGAGAAATTTATTCTCTTCCCGTAGCCTTGTCGGCGTTGGGTGATTCATTTTTTTTTTTTTTGATGTTTTTTTTTTGTATATATATGGGGGTTTAAATTAACCGCCCTGAGCCCATTTTTTGAGAATTGTTGTGAGCCCAAGTGGTACCTTTAGACCACACACATTAGATGTGTCGGAGTTAGCTCTAACTCTTTTTTTGTTCAGCTTTGAGCTGAACTTCTCCAGCATCAATCAACGCTTGAATTTTATCTTTAAAGATAAAACAATTTTTTGTGGGGTGACCTACAATCCGATGGTACAGGCAGTAATTCGGATCGTTAGTCTTCCCTACTTCTTCAGGCCTCTTGCTTTCCGGCAACTTAAGCATTTTGCGCTTGCTGAGCAGATTGAACATAGTAGCAGTATGTTCATCCTTGAACGAATACTGCTTTTGAAGTCTGGGCGACTTTGCTGTGTTGCTTATAGTTGGCCATGGTTTCTGCTTCGGTGTACTTTCTACAGCCATTGCCATTATGTCTTTCCCTTTTGAACGGGAAAAATGGAATGGAGATTCGTTTGTATCGTCTCTGGTTGCAGACTGTTGCATTTCGAGACGTCGAAGTATCTCTTCAGCCTGTTCACCCTGCTTAAGCAGATCCTTCCATGACTTGGATTCTAACCGAGCCCATCTTGTCTAGGATATCGGTCAACAGGATGTGTCTGCAAGTTTCCACAAGCGTGTCCTGTGTCATGCCATATGGGCATCGAACAGAAAGTTCTCGGAACCGCTCGACATAAGTTTTGACCGTTTCGCCTTCTTCTTGCTTCGCTGCTAGCAAAGATAATATCGAGACTTCAGTATCATCTTCAAAAAATCGGGCTAGGAACTCGCGTTCTACATCAGCCCATGATTTAATTGATCCCTGGGGTAGCTGCATGAACTAGGTAAATGCGGGCCCCCGTAAAGTACTCGCAAATATCTTAGTCATGGTCGGATCATTCCCCATGAGATGTCCTGTCTGCGAGAGGAAGTAGAAGATGTGCTGTTGTGGCGAACCTTTACCGTCGAATGACTGAAGGTTCAACGGTTTGTATTTTGTAGGGTAAGGCACGGTCTCCCATTCTATGGGATAAGGACGGACTACCCCCACCTCTTGCAGTTTCTTTCGATGAAGAAGAGCTTGTAATTGGTTCTCCATCTTCTCTATTTTTTTCACGTGAGGGTTAATGATAACCTTCACTTCCTCTTCTTCTCTTGAATGAGGAAACACTTCTTCATCCTCGTCCTTGCTTTCTTCATTTATTTGGAAGGGTCGTTTTCCTTTCTGCCGTCCAGACGATGAGGATTGGTTCCTCCTAGTTTGAGCCAGCAACTCAATTAAAAGTTGTTTCATTTCTTCTATGGTCTCCTCTTGCTGTTCGAGACGTTTTTCTTGTCTCTCAAGCCTTTCAGAGACTTCTTCTAGAAACGCGCCCTCTGGCTCAATAGAAACTCCTTTTGACCCTGGAGTGACTTCCTTATCTGAAAGGTTGTTCCGACCACCTTTTTGCCTTTATTAACCATATTTGATGAGGTAGCAGGTAAATCGGTTCCAGAGTATGCCTTTTTCACCGTCCGTATTCTTTTAGGTTCGGTGATCCGCTCAAAAACTGATCGTTTTGAATTGCACTGGCAGTTTGATAGAACAGTTGAGATTAACTGTTCGCATTGGCATTGAGGAGTATTTTGTGCAGAGTTTTTCTTCCAATTGAGGTACTCTCTCAAGTCTTGAGATACTTCTTTGTCTCTATTTGCAACATGACGCCTCTTGCGTCGCAAATTTGGTTCATAATACTGGAGAGTTTGCAATATTTCAGGGCTGGGCTCTTTTCCCGAATCAGATTGTTCTCCAACCCTTCTGCGGATTCTTCTAGAGTGTGTGCTGGCCTGCGCAGTTGTACGGGCCTCGCACGCATCTGACTTGTTCTTCGGGATTTGGAGGATTCTATCATGAATATGTTCATCCGTAGAGAAATTTGAAGACCTATCCTCAGGTGAGTTCATGAGCACATCCTTATATTTGTTTGTAGAGGAACGGGATGGTGCACCTGAGAGGGTAACCAAAAAGTTAGATGTGCGTTGTGTGCTCACTGCGCGTGTGCCCGAATAGACACCAGAACCAACCCTTGATTTTTCCTGTGGAGTGCAACCCACGGGTTGCAACCTGCGGTGTGCAACCCGCGGTTGGAACCGCGGGTTTGCACCCGCGATTGCAACCGCGGTTGGAACCGCGGGTTTGCACCCGCGGTTGCAACCGCGGGGTTGCACCTGTGGGGTGCAACCCGCGGTTGGAACCGCGGGTTAGCCCCCGCGGTTGCAACCGCGGGGTTGCCCCCGTGCGGTGCAACCCGCAGTTCCGCCTGCGGATTTTTATTTTTGGAATTTTTTCTTCCCGATGTTTCCTGATCTGGATTTTCATCTTTAGAATTTTTTTCTTCCCGATGTTTCCTGATCTGGATTTTCTGACCGCAATTTTCCAGAGGCACTGTTGAGGTGGGCCCGCTGGGCCTTACGCCTCAGGTTTCTCTTCTGAGAGCGGGTCAGGGACTGGTTTGACTTTTGGCTTGACTTTGGAACGGGCGATAACGCCTCGTAAATTTCAACGGGCGATGACGCCTCGTAAATTTTCATAGGCGATGACGTCTTTTGATTTCCGGTGGGCGATGACGCCTCATCTTTTTTCATCGTCACCCGGCGATGACGCCTAGGCTCCGAATCAGAGGAGGAAAGAAATTCCTCATATTTTTGCTGGTCAACTTCTATGACCAGCGTCTCAACCATTGAGCCAATCGGCACCCGGTCGGACTGCGCCACCAGATTCTCTGTGGTAAACAGATAGGCTCCCACTATGGTCGCCAGTTCTTGTACGCCCGAAAATTGAATTTTTGATTCCATTGCAAAATTGATTGATTACAAGGAAATTGAGTTTACAAAAATTTTGAGGAACAAGAATGGGAATATTAATTTATTCCCTTTTTTATGTGTGGGTTCGGGTGGCGGTGGAGTCTCGTTGATGCCTCCGTTGACCGTCCGACCAGGAGAAGATGGCTCTGCTCTTTTTTTTGATCTCACGAGCTCGCCCGAAATCTTCCCAAAGTCCAAGAATCCAAAAGTCCCTTCTCCAGTTAAATTCCTGTGTTTTATAAACCGAAGAAGCTCCAAATCCGACTCAATTCTCTCCTGAAAAATCGGATCACGGATTATCAGTCCAAAAAAAGGAAATAAATAATCGAAAAAGAACGGAAAACAACCCGCGGGTTGGCACCTGCAGGATCGCTCCCACGGGTGGCAACCCGCAGGATCGTTCCCGCGGGTGGCAACCCGCGGGATCGCCCCCGCGGGTTGCAACCCGCGGGAATCCTCCCGCGGGTGCATCCCGTGGGGGCTCCCGCGGGTTGCACCAGCGGGTGCTCCCGCGGGATGCAACCCGCGGGTGCAACCCGCTGGTGTGTCCACTTAGCAAAAATGAATTTTTTTTTTGGTATCTACAATCACTTCATTAAATCCTTGTTGGAGGATGGCCAATTGAAGTTGGAGAAGATTGAGGATAGTAAGAATCCTGCAGATATATTAACAAAGTTGAGCTATTGCTCAATTTTGGTGTATTTGTGTTGAATGCTGAAATTGGGACTTTGAACGATCGAGGTAAAAGCTTTGGACAGTAGAATTATCATGTATAGAGATTACAATTTTTGCAATAGATCTCTAAGTGGGAGATTATTGCTAATGGAGCCCATTGCCGCAGCGGGTTTCGGTACACCGAAACGGGTCCAAAACCTGCCCAAACTCATTATGATATAATATAAATATGGAGTTGTGGTGCTAGGGTTTGTATGAGCCAAAAAAAAAGAAGCTGGAAAGAAAAAAAAAGAAAAAAAAAGGCCGAGGTTTTCTAAGGGTGGCGGCTGCAAAATTGTTTTGGTTGGCCGAAGGATATAAAATGGTGCGGCTACAAATTCTTTAAGGGGGGCTTTCTTTGGGTTTCTTCGGCGGTCAAAACAAAGAGGAAAATCACTGCAACAAGAGATTAGGGCTTGATCTTAAAATCTTGTGCGATTTCTTTGTGATTTCTCTTGTAGTTGAGAATTAGAAAGTTGTAATCCTCATTTGATATAATGGAAGTTTTTCTATCGTGTCCCCATGAACGTTGGCATATTGCCGAACCACGTTAAATCTGCGTGTTCTTTGTCTCTGCTATTTTTCTCTTCGGTTAACTATTTGATTCCGCTGGTTGTTGCATTAGTATTATTCCGCTATTTTTTCTAACACTAATAAAGAAGTTTATATGCTACTATTATTTGAATATGAGTGTGTTTTGCTGATTAAAGTGATTTATCTACTGCTACTACTATTACTACTGTTTACTAATGTTACTATTGCTACTGCTCATCCACTTTAAGTTAACATATACTATAGAAGAGAAAGACAATATTTTCTAATATGTGAAAGAAGATAGGTACAGTTGATATTTATACTCTAACTTGAGCGGGAACGTTACATTATAAAACTATCTTATATTTGGATTTAGTTTAAATTTACTCTCACATCGCCTATTAGATTGTTGTATGGTATTGAGACGACTATAAATATATTGTATTGCTTGACTCATAATAGATAGATTAGTTGGTTCTGATTATTTTATAATATGAAAAATTTTAGTTCCTAAAAGATTAAGAGAGAACAAGATTAAGAGAGAGAGTTCTTTATCAATCCAAAGTCATTACCAAATAGTTAATAGAAATAAAAAGGATGGCTCTGATTATACTTCCATCATCGCATTCCCCAGAATCTCGTTGTAATCTCTCTTAGATTTGTAAATGTACTTCTTGAGTATTACAATCCACCAAATTTCAATACAAATTTATTTTGTTTTTGCAATAGCATCCTTTTCATTAATGTTGTGAGCGACAAAGAAAGCATAAAAATAGGAAAAACTCTTTTCAATAATAACTTTCCTAGTTAACTTGACAGGATTAAATAATTAGTAAGATTGAAAAACACTCAAGATCCCTGTGGCAACTATCTATTAACGCTATATTTGATATTGTATACTTGCGGTAGTTTTATTCATATCAAGAGAAATCTACTAATGGGTCACCATTATTGAAGGACATAATTATTTCTACTAAAGGGCTGAAATAACAGTGTTCATAGTGTCTTTAGGTATGAAGGTATGAACATCAATTTGTAATAGTTGGGAGCCCTCAGTAAATGAAAAAGTAAAGTAAAAAAAAGAGATTGAATGTCCACTGAATAAAAACTTGCTTTGTAGAACTTCAAAACCCTATATGTGGAGGTGAACATAACCTAGTTTAGATAAGTACATGTAAGAGTACGAGAGGAGTGTGATGCATATTAAAAATTATTCATGAGGGGACAACTATTGTCAAAGTGTCTAAGATATAAAAGTGGACAAAGAACTTAGAATCTAATTATGGAAGATAATGAGTCCTTTAATGAGTTTTATGATAAATTGAATAGTATAGTTAATACATGTTTAATCATGAGAGAAAATGTCTTAACTCTAAACTTGTAAGAAAATTTTTTAGATCCCTTTTGGAAAGATATTAATGAAAAGTCCTCGTTATAGAATAAAGTAAGGATGTAGATACACTAAAATTGAATGAACTAATAGAAAATCTATGAAGTTTTGAGGTAAACTACCACAAGACAAAGAAGTGCAAGAGCACTGCATTGAATATTAAAACTAAAAGTATTTACAAGATATTGATTCTGAAAATGACATGAGGTAGTTGCTAACTTTGTCAAGTGCTACCAGAAATATTTCTTAAACAAAAATTTGGCAAAGAATTTGACCACCTCTAACAAAAAAAAAAAAAATCTATTCCAAAAATAAAACTCAAGCTAGCAAAATGGAACTTAAAAGTGATAAAAAGAACATTGATGACAAATCATATGATCTAGATGATAATGAAGAAATTCATGAAGAATATAACAAACTATTTGAAGTGTCGTTACTTTGAAGTAACAAATTCCGAAGTTCACAAAGAAAGTAAAAAAAAAAAGATGAAAGATCATGAACAAGTAGAATCCAAATTGATATTGGAAAGTAAAAGAAATGATGAGGTTGAGGTGTACAAGTTAAATTTCTTGTCCATATTCATATTTCTAGAAGGAAACAAAATGAAGATGACAAGCAAATGAGATTTAGTCCCAAAAAACAAAGATCTACTTGCAATATGCAATTGGAAATCAACGCAAGTACTCTTAAGACTAAACTGAATAAAACTAATTTGTCTCTCCAATATATAATTATATAGAAGTCTAAACTTGATGAGATTTTTGGAACACAAATGATGGAAAACAAGAGTCAAGAACTAGGATATGTCCAAAAGGAGCTAATGATTAAGCGCATAGTTGCTCAAACTACTTTCACCGTTAAGAAGATAACCAAAGGTCTCAAACCAAAGATATGTGCACTAACACCATTAATGAGTACAACTATCAGGTATGGTTACACTTCTAATGTTTACTTTATAATGCTACAAATAAGTTTATACCCACATGCCACCATTGTGGAAGTTTAGGATATATTAGACCATATTGCTTTGATCTTAAGAATCCAAGTATACCTAACTCTAGTAAAAAGAGTAAAGTAATTAAAATCTGGATCAAGAAGTATAGCCTGAGATGCAATATTATCTTGTCTATCTTAAGTATCAACAAAACTTATTTGTGATACTTAGATAGTGGGTGCTCTAGGTACATGATAGGCAGAAAATTATTGTTTACCTCTTTTGTTGAGTGCAATAAAGGCAAAGTAATATTTGGTGATAGTGCCACTGCACACATTTGTGGTAAAGGCACTATAGAATGTTTTTGTATGCCTAATTTTGAGAATGTCTTATATATTGCAGGCTTAAAAGCAAATTTGATAAGTATCAGTCAGTTATGCAATGAGAATTTTAAGATAAACTTCTCAAATGAGGCATGTACAGTGGTTGATAAAAATTGTGAGAATGAGATGAAAACTCAACTCATTTATGACAACTACTATAGAATTCTATCACTAGGTAAGTTAAATTATGTAACTCTACCATTGTCAACAATATAATTTTCTGAAATCAATGTTTAAGATACATCAACTATAAAAATCTTATTAATTGTCCACTAATCAATTTGTTCAAGTTATTCCAAGGTTAACCAAAATTAAAAATTTTGTATATGGTTCGTGTCAATTAGGAAAACTCAAATATATTTCACATTAGAAAGTGGATAGTCCATACACAATAAAATCGTTAGAACTTATTCATATATATTTGATGGGTCCTATAAAAACTGAAAGTTTAGGAGGAAAACACTATATTTTTCTAGTTGTTGATGATTTTTTTAGACTTTCTTAACTTTTTTGCATAAAAATTTGAAATATTTTATGTATTCGAGTCTTTTTACCTTAAACTTCAAACTAAATAAGAGGACATCATAGGAGGAGTCAAATGTATTAGAACTGACTAGGAAGAGAATTTAATAATGAAATTTTTTTGCACATATACAATATCTATGGTATATGTCATGAGTTTTTTACTCTTAAAATGCCTCTGCAAAACGAGATTGTCGAAAGGAAAAATAGAACTATATAGAAGATAGCCAGAGTCTAACTTTACACAGAGGAGGTGCCTCAAAAATTATAGACTGAGGCAGTAAACATAGCATTTTACCTACTCAATCGAGTACATATGTGTCCAAGTACAAAATGTACTTCATATGAGCTGCGGAAGGATAAGAAAACATCACTGTCCTATCTTCATATGTTTAATAGTAAATGTTATAGATTGTAAGGTTGAGAATATCTTGGTAAATTTGATTTAAAAGGATATGAAGATATTTTTCTTGGGTACCTCCTTAACAATAGAGCTTATTCTGTACATAATTTATTTACTAAACTGTAATAGAATTCGTTAATATAGTTATTAAAAATGCAGGTTACTCATATGGTAATTTTGATGGAGTTTATGACATATTCGGACATGCACAAACTCGTCAGCATATAGCAACAATGAATTCTACTCCCTTGCAACATGTAATTAGAATGTAAGATGAGAAGAAGGAGATACAAGATGTCAAAACCAATAAAGGAGAGGAGAAGAAAGATGACACTGCAACAAGTAAGTTTCAATCCTCTTCACCAGTAAGATTAAATCATCCATATCACAAGCAATAGGTGAGGTAACTTCTAAAATGATAACTCATAAGAAACTCCAAAATTTGGTTAGTATTATCAATATGTGTCAGAATTCTATGATTGAACCCCAAACATAAAGATGCATTGCAAGATAAATAATGGGTAGGTTCCATGCATGAAGAATTAGAATAATTTATTAGGAATGATGTTCAATTAATAAAAAACCAGATAATATAAAGGTCATTGGCACCAAATGGATTTTCAGAAATAAACTAATGAAAATGAGGTTATTCTTAAATATTTGATTGTACAAGGATACATACATATGGAAGAGAGAGACTTCGACGAGACTTTTGCACCTGTGGTTGTGTTAGAGTTTATATGTATATTTATCTCTATTGCTTGCTCTCTTAACCGAAAATCATATCAAATAGATGTGAAAAGTGCATTTCTAAATGGATATTTAAAAAAGGAAGTTTATGTTTCAAAACCCAAGGATTTTTAGAATATTCATTATTTTGATCATGTATTAAAATTGATAATATCCTAATGGGTTAAAAAAAAAACCCCAAAAATGTGGTATGATTGATTGCCTATCTTTTTACATAACTCTAGGTTTTCTAGAGATAGTATTGATATAACTTTGTTTTTTTGAAAAAAGAACTGATTTTAACTTTTTTGTATTGCAAATTTATATAGATGACAATATTTTTGGATGTTCAAATAAAGTTTTGGGTGATGATTTCTGATCTTAATAAGCTCTGAGTTTGAAATGAGTGTTTTGTGTGAGTTAAAAAATTTCTAGGCTTACAGATAAATCAGAAGTCAAACAAGATCTTTGGATTACAAATGAAATATGAAAAGAATCTCGTTAAAAGATTTGGCCAATATGGTACTAACCACGCTAAGGCCTATATGGTACTAACCATGCTAAGTCCCTATGATTACTACTTTAAACTCACTAAAGATGATGTTGGAATATCTATAAAATACATATTGTACCGTAGCAGAATTGAAAGTGTGTTATACTTAACTGTAATAGACCGAAAATCCAATTTAGCATAGGAATATATGCTTGGTTTCAAGCTAATTTCAAAGTGTTCCATTAGAATATTGTTAAATGTATCATTAAGTATATTAATGACACTTAATGGTAAGACTCTCATTAAAAGATTTAGCCTAGATGGTACTAACCTAGGTGTATGTGCTTGGTTTCAAGCGAATTCCAAAGTGTTCCATCTTAATATTATTAATTGATCATTAAATGCATCAGTGGCACTTAATGATAAGAATCTCATTAAAAGATTTGGCCTAGATGGTGGTAACCACACTAAGTCCCCATGGCTACTACTTTAAAACTCATTAAAGATGATATTGGAACACTTGTAAATACACATTGTAGTGTAACATAATTGAAAGTATGTTATACTTAACTGTAAGAAGACCAAATATCCAATTTAGTGTAGGTGTATGCTTAGTTTCAAGTGAATTCCTAATTGTTCCATCTTAATGTTGTAAAATATATCATTAAGTGCATCAGTAGCACTTTCGATTATGGTGTATGGTACTCTTCTGCAATTACTATAGGTTTTTAAATGCTGATTAGGTAAGAAACATTAAGGACAGAAAAAACACATGATGCGATTATTTTTACCAGGAAAGTAATTTGGTGGTGTGACATAACAAGAAGCATAATATAGTTATATCACTATACAATTAAGGTTGACTATATCGTAGTAGGTACGTGTTGTACACAACTATTTTAAATGAAACAAATAGTGAGTAATTATAGTATTGACCAGACTGTGATAATTTTATACTATGATAACTCAACTACTATAAATATATCGAAAAAACTTATTCAATACCCTAAGAAAAACATATTGACATACGCCATCATTTTATACGAGAGCTAGTTGAAAACGATATTGCTCTTCTTGAATATGTTCCAACTAAAACTCATCTTACTGACATTTTCACAAAACCTCTAAAATATATTCATCTTAGGAGTATTATAGAAGTGGTGTATAGTTGATAAATCTGATGTGACTTGATAGCTTAGGATATTTACTTTATGTATATCTTTTTTCTAGGCTGTAAGTATGGCATCCTAATATTTAATTTATTTTGTAATGGTCAATATTATTATTAAACTCATTTATACTCATGTATAGACAAGTTTCATACTTGACATAAAAAGTAAAGCAGCTTAGTTTAATATATACATTCAGTTTCATGTATGATCATACATTTTACTCTCATTTGATGAAAATTGACAAAAATTGATAAAAATATTCAAGAAGAATGTATGTTCATAATGGTGGAAGGACTACCAATATTGAGAGTAACGATTCATAATAATATCATTTCTCATTAGGGAGAAAATCACAAAAACATAAAATAGGAGGTATAAGCTCGTCAAAAATGAGATGGGGAAATAAAAAGAAAAAAAATGAAGGTATAAACTCATCAAAGATTAGAAAGGGTTGATAAGATTTTTTTTAAAAAAAAAATCTTGAATGACATCTTGAGGGGGAACATTATGTAAAAATCATGATCATAATCTGAAACGTAATATATATTGCATGATAACTTGTGAAATATGACATGTGTTTTTATGATCTGACAGTCTCATTTTGTTATGAAAATTTCTAGCATATGAAACTTAAGCATAATTTAGAGCTTATTAACATTTGTGTATCAGTATAATAAATTTAATAGTGACTACTTAAGTTTTGATTACTTTATGTTAGTTTTATGTATGACTCCCTTGTATTTTCTAATGTGGATATTTACGCCATATATTTCTGTCAATTTCTGACCAAAAAGGAAAGTAGTATTCACTTAAGTTATATGGAGTGGAAAGGTGGAGTATATATTCAGGGGGAACAATATTAATTTCAAGATATGCTTGATGTATTTGTAACGTATGAGTTTTCATCTATTCATGTTCTAGTTGTTTTTGTTATATTTCAAGGATATATACACTAGATCTTGCTTTTTTTATGTGCAGGATATCTGGGGTTGTATGCTGAAAAGATAGTTTTTTCACGAAATTACCAAGGAGGAGAATGTTAGGATTCTTGATCCTATATGTCTGGCTAATTGTTTCAAAACTCATAAAAATTCAATCCAAAGAGCATAATCAAAACAACAAGTTTGATAAAGACTAATAAAATGCATATGGCACATATAGCTGATTTGATAGAGGTACAGAGAGAATATTATAATGTTTCAACTACAAATATGTAGAGCTATTTCATTAGTCGTGATGTGTCTAGCGATTATATATCGAATCATGTGTAATTGACTCTATATCATAAGATAACATCTTCCATGTGTTTTTTTTCCTAATTTTGGTTAACCATGTTAAAAATTCTATGTGTTAATTTGTTGGATTGCATAACATATTTTATGTGATTTAATTAATTAATTATTATTAATAATTAGTGCTTGATATAAATCGGATAATCCACACTTTAGTAATTTGTTTTTAACTATTTTAATCACTTTTTTCTACTCCTCCTTCATGTGAGAGGAAATTCAATAAATTGGATAATCCATATGAGATTTTTGGCATGTTTAAGTAATATTTTTTAATACAAACCAATATTCTATTTTAGCTGTTTTATTTTTTAATAACACTATTTATTCGAAGGTATTCAACTTCCGTTCTCCCTACTCTCTAAGGTCAAATAAATCTCAGAAAAAAGTGAGAGAATATGTTGCATTTTGTCAAACATGCTCTAGAGAAAACTTAATCAAGTAAAATGGGGTTATCTTAATTTTTAATTTTGATTTATTAATACTAACTGATAGAGGCATATTCGTTTTCTTAATAAAACTATAGAAGATAGAATTACATACGTTAAAAGTTCTATAACTTAATGAAAAGGACTGCATCCAACCATGTTTTCTATAAAGAATACATAACTTTGAGATTATACTGTACTGCCATTGAAGAGAATAATGTATCATGCTTATCGTTTAAACTCAAAAAATATAAGATACATATTTGGACAATTTTGTCATTAAACTGGTCACGTAGTTGTGAATTAGTTTTGAAAAAATTTTAGCAAACAAAATATTATTTAGATAGTATTTGCATTTTAAAAAAAAAAAAAATAAGCACCTTTCTTTTTTTTTTTTTTAGTGCACTGAAGACAAGAGGCAGGAACTTTGTCAATTATATATATAATACTCTGGATCTACTAAAGTTAAGGTTAAACAAACACTTAGTTTTGCACTAAATATAAGAGACAAATATTATATCGATTATATAATAGTAACTCATGTATACATCTAAAGGTGGTAAAAGGACTCTTAATTTATGCATATTTCTTCAATAAATTCATAATAACTGCTAATAATTTGACTTAGGTTTAGGCTTTTGTCATACAAATCATCATGAAAATATTTTGCACTGGAAATGAGCGGTTTCTATTTTAACTATAACTAACCAACCACTGGTTTTGTAGATATTAGAATAAAAATAATGTTATTCAGTTCTCATAATAATTTTGGAGTTTTGTTGTAGCGGCAAGAAATTCAAAATAGTATTGGAATGACCTAGGTTCTATGTATAGCTCAGTTTCGGTCCAAAATAGAACCCAAATGCCTAAAATAGACATTGAAACAATCTTGATTCCTCTTAATTTTTTAAGACTTAACAACAAGAAATTATCCTTCACATTCCATTATAATATGATATAATATAACAAAGTATATCTAACCAGAATAATTATGAGTCTAACCATTTAAATTAAGCTCATTTTGATTAGTTTTGATGTTACTGTTTTAAATCTTTTGTTAGAAACAGTTCCTACCAAATAGTAACTGTTTAACTTTAAAATATAAAGAGGAGAGTTTAATAAAATAAATAAGACATTTGGGCCTGATATAAATAGGCATCGGTTGCTCATATTTTATTTCAGTTTAGTCTCAATATAAAGAAAATAAATCTGACTAATTATTTTTGGCTCTAAATAAAGTGCTAATCAATCTGGCCGGAGAGTATTTTAGCGTTGCTTCCATGACAAAGAAATGCAAGTCAAATTACGTCTATTTTATCAAACCGTTTCTAGCCGGCAAAGTTAGACAAATTATTAATTATTTATTTTATTGTTATTGAGTTGCTTGATTCTATAAATTTAATTTGTTTTTTTTTTTTTCTAGTTCAGCTCATGAATACTAAGAGAAGTAAATTTATTCAATTAACTAATTTTTTATCGTAACATCTGATCCAATATAATTTCGTATTGGTAAGAATTTATTCTTTTAGCTGAAAATTGCCAAAAAATACCTTTAAAATACGAAAAAAAATAATTTATATTTCTTTCTGTTATTTCACCTTGTATAGTTTTTATTTTGTCACGTTTTCTAATAGATTAGCCAACAAATGGTATATGCCATGCACTAAAATAAATATTGCACCATTCTTTTGGAATTCCTATATATATATATATATATATATATATATATATATATATATATATATATATATATATATATATAGGCAAGCATTTTTTAGGGACATCTCTTCCACTGTTAGGACCAAAATTCTCAAATTGTTTATCAACTGAATAAATCACATTTGGTACCTTGACGTGTATGGATGAGAACGGACAGGTCCAAGAGTCAGCTCTTGGCTTAATCTATTCAAAATTTTGAATTATAAAAACTAAAAAAAATAATTTAAAATTTTGAACATGACCTATAAATAATTAATTATTAAACCAGTCCATTCTCATCCCTATTAATGTGCCATTGTAGGTTCATGAAGATTTACATTGCTTCTCACTGAATTTATTGGCTCTAAAATAATTTCGAATTCTAAACAAGCCTTGCATTCACAATGAGTATTAAAAAATTTCATAAATCCACTTGGAAGGAAAATAGTTTATAATTAAGACTAATCCGGACTTGATAAGTCCAGTTTTGACACTTTGAGGAATCCAGGCAGACTTACTATATTCAGATTTATCTGATACTAAATCCTGATTTTGTAAGTCTAGATTCATTATATCAATTAGTAACATCTACAATTTATTAGTACCGAAAAAGTATTAATTACTATTTAATTTAATTCTATTATTAATAGAATGCATTATTAATTCGTTCTTTCTCACTTTTCAATTGTTAATGGTATAAAATTAGCAAGCCAATAAACTATGAATATTTATTTCAAAAATATTTCATTTTTTTTACTAAAATAGCTTTTAATTTGAATTGAATTTTTCTTTTTCTGCATAGGAGCTAATTATTATTATAGTCTAGATTAACTAATAACTATAATTGACAATATACTTTTGATGAATCAATGAATTACTAAGAAATCTGGACTTTTCATATAATGAATTCAGACTTGGTAAGTGTAGAATTAGCATTTAAGCCAAATCTAGACTTACCAAGTCTGGATAGATCATAATTGGAAATTATTTTTCTCATGATCAATTTATAGAATTTAATATTTTTTATAACTATTTTAGAAAATTTCTCCAGTTTTCTTTCTCTCGAAAATCGAAAAGGCTGTATCATAATTAAGAAAAAATTATGGTAATTAAGTTTCAAGATATTTACAAATAGACAGTAAACTAATTCATTTTGCAAAACAAGACACCCTTCACAATGATAACCATATAGAAACAATTTCTCTTATTTTTTTTTATTCTATTTCAGAATAATCTTGATATTGTATATGATGGACTAAGGCAGCACTATTTTAGTAAAGACTAGATTGTTAGAACTTTTTATTTTTGTTGCAAATGAGCTTTTGTGGGGAGAACACAAGAAGGTAAAGTTGTTAGGTAACAACTCAAACTTTCTATTTCAATTACTATTTCTTTTTTGTTATATTCGATATGACACTATATTTATACTTGTTCGATTTGATGATACTCATACATAAATCCTAAGTTCCAGATCATAGCTACCAACATCTTCATTGTTGCTCACGAGAAAGCCAGACCTAAATTCACTCCTAACATTTCGGAATTCATTTTTTCTTAACCAACAATCTGAGTTTTGACACCGGTGGTTAGAGAGTACGAGCTCTTGATACTAAATATTTCACTTTCTCTTGGATCACAATAAGCTGAACACTAGTACCACTTGTTGGGAGAATACAAGCTCCGTTAGGGAGCGACATGAACCTTAAAAATAATTAAGGTTGAGAATGAATTCAACTTTCTATTTAAATCTACCTCTTTTTGTTATTATATTTGATGTGGGGACTCTATTCACATATGGATTCCTAATAGTTCTAGTATCGAAGTCATTCTCAGTGGGTTAATCTTCCTAGTATATCAACTGAACTCTCCTTGTTTCCGTTTTCTCTGGAAAGTTGTTTAATTTTTCTTGAAAGTTGGAAAGACGGTCTATCATAATTCAATATTTTTCCTTAATAATAAGATTAAACTTCAATATAGAATGGGATAAAATCTTTCTATTAGATAAAAATTAATAAGAGATTTTCTTTCACAACATTTGTGCATAACCATGAGCACTATTTATTTATCCTAAGAAACAGTTTAGGCTATAGCCTAAACATGAAGAGTTAGCAGCGACCACTAACAACTTTCAGGCCCACATAATTTAACGAAGGTCATCTCTCTCAACTACCTAAACCAATATAAATAAATGACAACAATATGTGTTTCCATTCCAACAATATGTGTCTCCATTCTTACATACCCATGCCTTTCCCTCCTCTCTCTCTCTCTCTCTCTCTCCCCCCTTTAATGACTCCCCGTATGATATCTTTATCGTGAGATTATGACGGGTCGTATATCAGAAAACTATTATTATCATTACTATTATTATTATAACGAGAAAATTATTATTATCATTACTATTATTATTATAAAGAAAGTCCATAGTTACTTTGATTCCAATTTTCCTCGTAGTTGATGCAATTGCCACTATTTGCATATAGATGTCAGGCCGTAGAACATCATCTGCAAGAGACAGTGAAGTTAGTGATAGAACTATAGAGGTTGAAATAAGAGCGGCGAAAGACGGGTGGCTCTACAGAAACAACAATGCATGAGAGCTGAGAAGAGGTTATAAAGATGCAAGGTAGCAGCACATGATGGCCAACTCGTACAAAACAGGGACAGAACAGATGAAAGTGTCCATACTCAGATGGTTACCAGAAGAGCGAGAGCTCAACGTTAGTGCTAGCTAGGGAGAAGAGGCTAAAATGTGTCAACTTTGATTGCTACTCAAGCAAAATGACCTTGGAGTGGATTCATCAAGTTTTAAAAGATGACCGACATGAGAAAATGATGAGCTCAACAAAATGAATCCACAAGGTTATATGAAGAAGACAGTTACGATGAACAAAAATGACGGTATCCAGGGCTCAGTGGCGAGCATAATGATCTAACAACCGTTATTAATGACCTGATCCTAGACCTCAGGAGAGGTAAATTTGAAAATGAAGAAGCCGAAATTGAAAGAAATAATCTCCTATTCATGTAGTGGGACCAAAAGGCACCAAGCTGCATGCCATGGCATTGTCATGGGATGACGAAGACATTAATTTTGTCCCACAAGAGAGATAGTACATGATTGAGAGCCTTCCAGAATGATAGCAAATTGGATAACAACTTTGTTTGATTAGGCATGACATAAATATCGAAGAGCCTCCTTGGTGAGTTAAACAAAGAGGTGGAGTGTGGGGACCCCGAATAGGCAACACCGCAACAAGCGATAGATCTTGAGGTAGGAGGAAGAGTGACAGATCTAGATCTAAGTAGAGCCGTAACCACCTTGTATGCTAGTTTTTCTTTTTCTTTTTTTTCTTTTTTTCTTTTTTTCTTCTTCGCATGGTTGTGGCGGCAACAAGAACCGTTAAGTTGAAAAATATATCATACTTAGAAAAAATAAAAATAAAGGCAGTGCTTAACCTATTACCGTTACGAAGAGAAAAACATTGCTTACAAAATGCTTAAATAATCATCCATGTCAAAAATTGCCCTTACGAAGCTGAGGCGTAAGGTGAGTTAAGAGCTCCCCAGTGCTATGCCCGATGTTTGACACGAGAGAAAATGAGTAATTGGTTAAATTATGATAAATTATAAAAAAAAAAAAAAAAACAGAGGCTAAATATGTACAGATTCATAATATCATGATATAAATTTCTCTTGAACGTATGATGCTAAGCATACTGACCACACTATTTTTTTTTTTTTTTTTTCCTTTTTTTGGATTGAGACTGTTTTGATCTTCTTATGTGATTTATTTTATCGTCCATTACATGAAAGAAGTAGAAAGTAAAAAACTAGTAACCTTGTGCAATTCAAGTTCATATGACCCTGTTTAAGTGTTGCAAATACTAATTTTTGAATTTTATTACCATCATTTAAAATGAGGCACTCCAAAATAGATGTTTATTTTATAACTGGCCTTGTATGGTGTGTTTAGCGAGCCAATTCGATAAATATGTATTGTATTAGTTATAAAATTTGTCTATTATTGTTGATAAAATAAATGAAATAAATATATATTATATTACCTATGAGATATTGTTGGTGGTGAAAATTTCCAATTAAAGAAAAATGACAAAATACCCCGCAGAACGTGGAGCTAACTCCGTACTTCTACATCTAGCTAGAAAACTAGCTTCGCATTGAGTAAAACGCGGAGCTAAGTCCAATAGCTCCACATTCAGAGTACTTAACTCCGCATGAACATATTCTTAGAATCATAAATTGATTATGATTAAGATTTGAGTTTATCCTATACCAGAATTGAGTCCAATCAGAATTCAAATTTAAGAGATTTAAATCAAGACAAAGACATTTGATTAGAATTCTTAATAAATACAAAAACCTTCCAATTCTATTCCAATAGAAACTCTCATATCCAACTAAAATATATAAATACCCTCTAAGAGGAGACTTTTGAGATCCTTTCGATCATTTTGAAGTTCAAGTTACGCGTGAGAGTCTTGAATTTATTGAGATCAGTAGAGAGAGAGAAATTAGGTCCGACCATTATCTTCTTCAAATGAAATCTTCACATCGGATCGTCAACAAGAACTACTAGATAGATCCCATCACCACACTAGAATCTACTTTTTATTGTAAAAAAGAGTGATAATATATAAATCCTCTCGTTTGTTTTTCTATTATTCCTCTTTCATTGTAATTATTGTATTCAATGGAAGAAAACAAGATTTTTGTGGAGAACAAACTGGCAACCACAGTAGAAGACGTCTCTTTTTCAGAACAAGAGATCGTGGCACAATTCGATGTGAACAAGCTTGGATCGATTGTGGATGTGCTCATCGTCGAGATCGACCAGCAGAGGTATGAAGTTTTTCTCTCATCTAGGTCAGATAATCTGACTGAAATGCGGCACTATCATCACGTGATCTATAAAACCCATAAATTGGATTATAAGGATTTCTCCATTAATCACGGATCTTTTGACTCCGCGGCTATAGAGCCGTCGTTCGGCCAGAGAATCCTAAAGGAAGATGTTGTTTCTAGTGCTGAAGAGAGCCAAGAGATTGGTCTCACCAAAACTCAACTTCGTAATTGAAATCGTCGAGCGAGGCAGAGAACTCTCAAAGGCATAATGCGAGGATATATTTTACCTTGCAAACTGGCTTGTGTTAATCACAAGACCAGCAAAAATCACGTTAAATGCGAAGTTATCTCTAAGCCAGTGTGTGAGAAAAATTCTCCATGCGAGGCTACAGGTTCTTATAACCAGAAAAATTGTAAGCAACCGCGTAAAATGCGAGGCTACAAATCCTGAAAATAGAAACAAGAAAAATAACAACACTCGCGTAAAACGCAAGGCTAACTTCACAACTGAGCCAGCGTGTGATAAATTTTCTCAATGCGAGGCTACTGAACTTAACTCTAAAACTGGCCAAAGTGCCAAGATTCGCATAAAATGCGATGATAAGCTAGTGTGTGGTAAAAATTCCCATGCGAGGCTACCAAACCTAAACTTGAGCTAAGCGTTAAATGCGAAACCAAGGATTCTTGCGTAAATCACAAAGTTATGTCAGCGTGAGAGGATACTCCCCCACGCGAGGCTAAACAAATAGAAGTTAAATTTTTCAAAAATGCCAAGCCAACGTAAAACACGAGGCTAGCATAAAACGAGAAGCTATGTTCCAATCTCGCGTAAGTGCTCTAAAACGCAGAGCTAATGCTCAGCTCCGCGTGAACCAGCCAATATACAAAATTAAGGCCGATAATCAAAATATTGAGCACCATCTCAACTCCACTAACTCTGGAGAGTTTCAACAAGTACTCGGATCTTTCCAACAGCCAAGTGGGCCCCAACCAAAGCATCACTGAATGTTCGTCATTTCTTAAAGTTCATCATCTCATAGAATACTTGACAAATAAAAAAAATGACTCAAACTCTGTCATGCTCAACATGTCATTGCGAACAGATAATATCAGCAGTATTGAATAATTGTTGTTGTATGAAAAAAATATTTATATTTGATAGAATAACTGAGTCATACCAAAATACTCCAAAGAGGAAAAAGAGTGATTGGAGACTCAAAATCAAAGAAAAGAATTGAAAGCGGTGATCTCGAATATGGTCGGTAAGTGCAAAAAGATCATGGGGAAAAGTATGAATCAGATGCAAATGATGAGGAACCTCATCATTTCACCCAGTTTAAATCAGGCACTATCGCTCCTCGAAACTACAAGAAACTTGCAAAATGTTCTTATGATGATAACAGTGATAATTCGGCTATAACTTCTCCACAATCTTGTGTATCGTCCTGACCACGAAAATCAGCATCGCATGCGATGGACAGGTCTGACAATATTGATCAGAGATTAGAAGTCTAAGAGCAGATGATTCGAAACCAGCAAAAAAACTATCGACGACCTCAAGGAAATGCTCTTGAAAGTGGTTGAGAATACACAAAAGATAGTCGAAGACAAGGCTAAAATCTCTTCCTCAAAACTACCACCGAAGACAAATGAAGAATCATCGTTTAAGGAAAATGAAGAGAATAAAGAAGAAAAAGCTTACTCGGTGCATGAGGAAGATGACAAATATTCTTTCCATGATCCTCATGAAGAGAAGATGGAAAAGTTGCAAAAGCAACTTGCTCAATTAATGCACAAAAAAGAGCTAAAAGAATCAGGGGTTTCAAAACTATGTCCTCTTGAGTGGGACTTCGCCCCATATCCGGAAAAATACAAACCCCTCAAATTGGAACCATATGACGGGAAGGGGTCCCCCACCCAGCATATATATTATTTCTTGTCTTAGGCGGGTCATCTAATGGGAGATATGTCCATGCAATGCCGGTACGGGATGACTCAGGAAACACTAGTGGAGATATGTAAGTATAATTTTAGGACTAACGTGCTGATAAGAATGGGAGCCGTGGAGTCCAGAACTTGGAAAGACTTGCTAAAGCAAGGTGAGCAGTTGGAAGATATAATCCGTCGGATTGAGGAATCTCGTGGTACGAGAAACTCATCGAATCACAGGTCATATCCACAGAATTCTAAGAATAAAGAGAAGGCTATAATGACATCAGACACTACTCCAAATCCGCCAAGTCCGGCAAAACCATGACCTCAAAATCCGAGAGGTGCAGGTCAGAATAAACCCTGACAAGAAAAATCTATACATTCAAGATGGAGCAGACAGAAACTCTATTCTATCTCCATCTCAGAAAGGGCATGTTGGAGCGTCCAGAGGATAGAATACTGGAAGACGCTGGGAAATCCAGTGACCCTAACTATTGCCTGTATCATCAGAATATTGGGCATCCGACTAGAGATTGCTATCCTCTAAAGAACCGAATCCAGGCATTGATAAAACTGGGGTTCTTACACTTAAAGAGAAGCAAAAGAAGGTTTCCGTAAATATGGCAACCTTGGTCGTGGGAACCAATGAGTTTCCCACAGGGATAACACCAGTGCTTGCAGAAAAATTGATAGTAGTAAATCATGACCCTCATAAGAAGGCACAAAAAGGACTAACTCCGCTGACCATGGCGAGAGGAGAGGTCATGTGGGTTCATCCAGATCTCTTACAAGATGAGCAGTGGACTTCATCCAGTACACAAAGAAGGGGGCAGACTAGTAATACCATCTCCGCAAATTTTAAAGAAGAATACATAATTGCCAATGCATTAAAAGATTCAGAAGAGGAGGCCATGATTATAGCCACTCATCAGGATGAAGCAAGTCCATCCAGTACTAGATCTGGCAATGCCTATTTAAAAAATTATTCAAGGGTAGGCCCTATTAAGGAAGTATATGGGGAACCTGCAAAATAGAAGGGGCTTCGTTTTCAAAAAGGTGCAAAGAAAAATAATGAAGCAAAAGATGCTCCATTCCAATTCGACATCACAACTCAGTTGGCTAATATTCTGGCTAGCGTCACACTCTACGAGCTGCAGTGATTATCTAAGTCAACTCGAGAAGCACTTAGAGAAACTTTACCAGACTCTTAATCTTTTCTGGCACAAATCATTGAACCATTCAACAAGGAAAGAGATTATTGCTCTCACTGTCATCAAGTGAAGAGGCAAATTCCACAAATAATTTTCTCGCCAAAAGACATGCAGGTGAGGAATATAAAACATAACAGGCCTTTATACTGTACTGGATATGTCGGGTCCACCAAGGTGGACCGCATACAAATTGATTATGGATCTACATTGAGCATTATCCCAATAAGGCTAATGCAATTATTGGGAATCTCGGCGCATCGTCTCACACCGACAAACACTACAATATTCGGTTTCAACGCTAATGACAGCTGTCCCCTTGGCAAGATTAGACTCTGATGCCAGATCAGATATCTAAAAACAGAGGTCACGTGTTACGTTATCGATGCAAACACGTTGTATAATATCCTCTTGGGGCGACCATGGATCCACGCCTACATGATAGTCCCATCGACTTTTCACCAATGCATGAAATATTGTAATGAGGAAGGAGAAGTCTGGACTTTGATCGTGGATAAACAACCCTCTAAAGGGTTGAAAATTTTTACCGACGCCATGATATATAGGGAAGCCCACGAGATTCCCTAAAAGTATGAAGAACTCTGCGGTAGCTGTAATGAAGCAGATACTGAGCGTGAGTCTTTAGAAGAAGACAGTGGGGATTATAAAATAAATCCCAATATAGATATAATAAAGTTAATGTAACCAATGTTGTTAGTGATGAAGACGAACGGGTCATCAATGAAAACATAAAATTAGTTTATGAGCCTGCTGTTGCTACTGATTTGAAACCCTCTAGCACTACCACAGAAGTAGATGGTTTGTCCGAACTTGAATTTCGGCGGCATATCATTTGCCAATCAGGTCATCTCTTCTCTCTCAGCCCAAAATAATTGGCTGCCAAAATAATATTTTTGAAGTGCCTTCTCAACAAACACATCAAAAGCCTATTGTTCTTGGCAAAATGATGACGGCACTTACTCAAAAATATAGTAGCGAAAGTGATGAGAAAACATCACCTTAGTTCCATCATTATGAACAAAATCCCAACAAATGATGAAAAAAATGTGTTATAACTTAGCCCAGAAATCGGGGTTAAATTTTGGAAAGGGACGGCAAAATCTTCTATTTCCTTTAGGCCAAAGGGAAAAAGCCCTGATTACTATCATAAGACCCAAAGAGAGGTAGGATATGTATCCACCCCTTCCACATTATCAAACAAACTAGAAGGGACATCTTTGACTAACGGTGACATTTATCCGTTGGACCATGATTCCGATCTGAGTACCGGTGCCCTATCTAGTCTCTAGCCGCAAACATGGTTTCTGCCATGCCCGAAAGCGACGAAGAACTAATTGATATTCAAGATGAATCCTGAGCTAAACATATGGATACCCTCTGGGACGTCCGTTTTAAACAACGTAACCCCCACAGAAGATAAAATAACACAAGTTAACATGGGGATTGCGGAGGATCTAAAACCCATTTTTATAAGCGAAGCACTAACTCCTACAGGAAAGGAAGAGCTTATAGCTCTCATTAAAGAATACATAAATGTATTCACATGGAGTTACAAAGATATGCCCGGGTTAGACTCCCAAGTTGTTATGCATTGCTTGAATATCAAGGAAAATGCCAAACCGGGCAAACAATAACAAAGGCGCTTTCGACCAGAGTTAATGGAAGCCATAGAAGCTGAAGTTAACAAATTGATAACTTCTGGATTTATTAGAGAAGAACAGCATTTTGATTGGGTGGCGAATATAGTCCCAGTTCGCAAAAAGAACGTCAAAATTCGGATATGCATTAATTTTTGAGATTTAAACGCCGCATGCCTCAAAGAAGAGTTTCCGTTATCGGTCACTAACATAATGATTCATAATACGTGTGGCTATGAGAGAATGTCCTTTATGGATGGATTTTTTGGATACATTCAGATCAAGATGTATCCAGATGATAAGAAACACACGACTTTCAGAACACCACTGGGGGTATACTATTATACAGTGATGCCCTTCGGACTTAAGAATATCAAAGCTACTTATCAATGCGCAATGAGCATCATATTTAAAGAATACCTACGTAAAACCGTGGAGTGTTATGTGGACGATCTTGCAGTCAAAAGCAAGAATAAAGAGAATTATCATCAGAACTTAAGGACAATCTTCAATCTCGTGCAAAGACATCGTCTAAACATGAACCCTACTAAATCTTTTCTAGGGTTATCCTGTGGCAAGTTCCTTAGATTCGTGGTTACCTCAAAAGGGATTTTTCTTGATTCCGACAAAGTGAAGGCGATTAGAGAAATACCTCCACCTCAAAATCTCAAAGAACTAAGGGGATTATAAGGTAAATTGGCCTATATCCGTTATTTCATCTCCAACTTATCAGGGTGATGCCAGCCATTCTCTAAGCTCATGAAAAGGGAGGTTTCCTTTGTATGGGATGAGGCATGCCAGTAAGTGTTTGATGACCTCAAAGAGTACCTTACAAAATCTCCTTTTCTCATGGCCCCATATCGGGAAGACCATTCCTCATACATGTGAGGGCTATGGATCACACATTAGGTGCGTTGCTTGCTCAACATAATGAGCATGGTCATGAACACGCTCTTTATTATCTGAGCCAAACAATGATGGAGGTAGAATATCAGTATAATCCAATCGAAAAGGAGTGTCTAACCCTAGTGTTCGCTACTCACAAAATGCGTCACTATCTCTCCAGACAGACAATCCACGTCATATGCCAAGTCAATCCACTAAAAATTCTAATGACCAAACTAGATTTCTTAAACGACAGATTAGCAAAATGGGCATTGATTTTATCCCCATACAATATTCATTTCGTATCTTAAAAAGCCATGAAAGGACAAGCGATCGCCGACTTCATCGTAGAAAATCCGGTGTCAAAAAGCTCAATACTATTGGAGGATATTCCAGAGTATTCAGTAGAAGTCAATGCAATTAATAAAGAACAGGCATGGCAGTTGTTATTTGATGGAGCTGCAAGACGGACTGCTGCAGAAGTGGGGGTGATACTTATATTACTACACAAATATATAATTCCTAATGGTTATTCACTTACAGAACCTTGCACAAATAATATAGCATAATACAATGCGCTCGTTATTGGCCTAAAAATGGCCTTACAACTGGGGGTGAACTATTTAGAGGCATATAGAGACTCTAAACTCATCATCAATTAAATGACTGCCAAGTACAAAGTCAGACATGAAGCCGTCATCCCATATCATCATTAGCCATTGAATTGGCAAATTGTTTTGAGCAATTCTTTATTAACCATATACCTTGATATGAGAACATCTATGCGGATGCCCTCGTAGCCTTAGCCGCAACACTGACACTTCCAATAGGATCCACTAAGAGTGTCACTATTGGAAGCAGGAAATTTCTCCATGCTGATATGGTCCTACAAGCTAAAGAAGTATGCCAAGTTGGCATGATTCTCGGACCACGAGATTGTTGATTTCTATCTATAGATTATGCCTTACATGGAATACTGCCCGAAGGTCCTAAAGAAGCTACTTCAGTCAAGAAGAAAGCTCAAAAGTTCTATTATGATGCCGCACTCCAAACTTTGTATAGAAAGTCACATAACGGTCTTTTATTACGATGCATCTCAAAACAGGAGGCCAGTGAAGTGCTTAAAGAAACGCACAATGGGACATGTGGAGCACACTAACCCGGCCCAAAACTCAGAGATCGTATAAGAAGATTGGGGTATTATTGGCCCAAAATGATTACTGAGGCAGTGGCATATGCGAAGCGTTGCCATGAATGCTAGGTGCACGCTGACTTCATACATCAACCTCCTGAATACCTGCATGTTACTGTTGCCAGTTGGCCCTTTGAAGCATGGGGAATGGACATAGTGGGGCTAATTATCCCCCACCATCATCCAGAGGACGTCGATTTATACTTACAATAACCAATTATTTCTCAAAATGAGCTGAAGCTATACCCATAAGAGAAGTAAAAACTACTGACGTGATTAAATTTATCAAACATCACGTGATTTATCGCTTCGATGTCCCTCGGAGAATTATCCATGATAACGGGCCATAATTTATTAGCTGGAGGTTTTCGTGATTCTGCAATAAATTCAAGATCAAAGATATCGCGTCAATGTCGTACAACCCTGCATCTAATGGTTTAGCCGAAGCTTTCAATAAAATAATTATTAAGCTTCTTCGAAAGTTCATCTCTTCCAATAAGAAGGACTGGGATAAAAAATTAGGAGAGTGTTTGTGGGCTTATAGCACTACAGTCCGCACTCCTCCTAAAGCTACACCTTACTCCTTTGTGTATGGAAGTGAGGTTGTTTTGCTCTTGGAAATCCAAATACCCTCGTTGAGAGTAGCTTTAGCTGTAAGAATAACAACAGAGAAAATGCACCAGTAAAGACTTCAAGAACTTGAAGCACTGGATGAGAAGTGTCTCCAAGCTCAACAATAAATTGAATGGTACCAAGTGCGAATTTCGCGAGCGTTCAGCGAGAAGGTCAAACAGAGGACCTTCAAACAAGGGGATTTGGTTCTGGCCGTCAGAAGGCTAATGATCATGACCCATAAAACTAAGGGTAAGTTTGAATCTAAATGGGAAGGACTGTTTGTCATAGAAACGGTTTATTCAAATGGAGCTTATCACCTAATAAATAAAGACGGTGATAGAATAATGATGCCTATTAATGGCAAATTTCTAAAGAAATATTATATGTAAGCTTCGGCTAAAAAATAAATCTGTCATATTAAACTCTTATCTCTGATAGTAAGATTTGAATTACTACTATTTATTAAAATCTGTCATGTTAAACTCTTATCACTGACAGTATGATTTGGATTATTACCATCTCTATTCAAATTATGCGAGAGAGCACTTGAACTATCCTCGCCTAGTTACCAGGTATGTGCAATTAGATGATCCTGACCCCAATCATCTTGGCGTGTCCAATTACTCGCCTCCGCCAAACTATAGGTGTGTGCAATTAAGCACCGCCGCCAAACTACATGCACGTGCAGTTAGACACTTCTGTCGAAATCGATGATCCTGACCTGATCATCTTGGCATGTGTAGTTTAAGTTATGCGAGAGATCACTTGAACTACCGTTGCCAAAATTCCAGCCCGAGCACATCATCACTTGTTGTTCAAAATAAGATTGGAATTAAAGAATCAAAGAATCAAAGAATTTTCTTTATTCATAAATTGAAAGAATGAAGATGAAATAGCAAAAAGCTAAAAGAGTTCAAATCAAATTGAACCTCTTCATTTATTACAACAAAAAGCAAAGAAAATAAGAAGATACAAGGAGGTCAAAATTATCCCAGAAGTTTCAGCTTATTCTCCATCTGGTTGATAACTTGACGGTAGGTCTCTTCCACAGAGTGTAAAACCCGACGATGCAAATCATCATCGTTGATAGCTAGTTGTTGGGTCAACCATTGACGGGCTTCTTCGATGGATTGACTCCTCACTACGCCTTCTTATTCGAGTTGTCCTTGTTGTAGGATCAACTCCTTCCGTCTTTTCACCGACTCCTTTAACCTAGACTCATTGGCTTCTAAAATGATCTGAGCTTTGGCGATAGTCTCCCAAGCCCGGAGGATCGCTGTCTGGCTCCTCTCAATCTCAAAATCTACTTTGTCTAACCCCCTAAGAACTATCTCCTAGTTGGCTCGAAGTTCCGCTAACTCCCGAGACCAGTTCTCCTCGTGGCGTCTCAATTCCTACTGATGAGCATTTAATCCACTCGAAGCCGCACGACCTCAATTTTAGCAATTTCTTCCATATCCGCTTGGTGAAGAGTATCTAGCGTTTGTACTTGTTCTTCTAAGACTTCTAGGTGGGCTTGATAGGGCGCTACTCGCTCACAACCTCCGATCCTCTCGATGTTGTTCAAATAACTGACCAACATCGGGCGACCAAATTTGATGAAGTTTCTCCCATCTAGGATCATGCCAATGCGTCGCCTTAGTAGCCGCATGAAATCATTGACACTGTGATTAAAAAAAATTTTAATCGGATTGACAGTGTCTAAATTAAGGGCAGGCATTACTGAGTACGAAGTAGCGGCCAAGGGTATAGCTTCCATGGGAATTGAAAATGGAGGAGCTTGTCCTTGCTCCAGGTTCATTACGTGCAGGGCCAGTAAAGCCAACAATGAACTGGCTGAACTGGGGACCCGAGGAGAGGTCTCTCCACCGCTGGTCGTTTAAGCGATCGGGCCGACAGGAGAAGACTATGAAGAAGCTATGCCATGAGAAGTTTCCCTAGCTATGGAAGTAGCCTCAATGAGAACTTCAAATTAGACTCTTCTCCGCTAGCTGGTAAACGAGCCGATGTAGGTGTGAGAACAATCGGAGCAATAACAGCACAATTGTTGAAGGCGTTGTTATAGCAGACTGAGGAATTGATGGCACGCCAACTATGACCGGGAAGGTATCCTCAGAGTAGACGACCAGTGTTGGAGATGGCACACTTGGCTTTGGGGAGTTGAGAGCTTCTCGGGCCTCGAGAGTAGCAATCTTTGTCCTATCATCACTCTCTAGCTCATTAACCGGAGGAGTTGAAGCAGGAGCAGAGCAAGGAACTGGTGTGAAGTAGTCCGCATCAAACTCCTCTACAGAGCTACCCAGTCTACCCACTGACCCTGTCGTACCAGCATTATCCACCATCTCTTCTGACTCTACTCTGGTAGTTGAATGCATGGACAAGTGAAGATGACACCTAGATCTCAAAAGCAGACAAAGGTGTCAAATATACAAAAAGGTCATAATCATACCAGTAAGGACAAGTATCGTAGTTGGAATGGATGGAGGAGCTATAGAAGTTTCCAAAAGCGCACCCGTCTTGCTACCTTGAAGATGCATCGTAGTGTGTGTTCGTTGCAAAAGTTTCTTCGCTTCCTTCCATTGAATACATCTTAGATTACAATAGAAGTAAACAAGAGATAAAAAGAACAAACGAGAGGATTTTATATTTCAATCTCTCTCTTTTACAATATCGTGGGATCTGTGGCGATGGGATCTGTCAAGCAGCTCCTTTTGACGATCGGTACGCTGAAATCTTCTCTCTTGAAGATATCAGCCGACTATAGATGATCTTCTCTGGTTTTGATTTGTTCAAGGCTCTCTCGCGTAACTCGAACTTCTCAAGAACTCCAGAAAGAAGATGGTGATTTTCTCTGATCTTCATGAACTCAAGGCCTTGTGCGTAACTTGAATTCTCCAAGATTTCAGAAAAATATCTCAATTGCCGAAAAGATGATGATCAGCAAAGGCTTCAAGGCTCTCTCGCATACTTGAATTGCCAAAGGATTGATAGAAGACTTCCGATGCCAAAAAGAAGACCCCTAGGGTTTCACCAGGAAGGTATTTATAGCCCCAGGTTAATGCAAGAGTTTCTATCTAAATAGAACTCGTCATTATCAGGGATTCCAATCAAATATCTTAGTTTTGATGGAATTCTGATTAGACTTTATTTGGGTATTTGGATAGGCCCAGAATCATAATCTCAATCAATTTGAGATTCTGGTTATCTGCTTACGCGGAGCTTTTAATCACATCAAAACGCGGCGCTAAATAACCAAAATGCGGAGCTAACGCGGAGCTATTGATCATCTCTGAGTTTTACTCAAACGCGAGGCTAATACAAGCCAGACTGCGGAATCAACGCGGAGTTATTAAACATCTCCGCGTTTTATTCAAACGCAGGGTTAATATTACCAGACGTGGGGCTACTGAATTGGCTCCGCGTTCTGTTGTGGAAAATCCTTTTAACTTAGAAATTTTCACTGCCAACAGAACCCCCTCCAAAGTTTTCAAAATGGCTTAGACTTCAGCAGATTTTGAGATACTTTGGATATCTAAACTGAAACGCGGAGTTAGAATACCAAGTCTATCTCGCTTTATGCTCACTTACGCGGAGCTAATCAGCTTCACTTCGTCTTCAGTGAAATGAGTAATTATGTCATTAATTACCCTGAATTTCTATGCCGAATACCAAGCGACGAAAATTCTGTTTAAATAGAGCTCCCGGCTCATCTTCTTCTTCATCCGGAGATTTTAGAAGAGCTCTCAACTCCTGCAACTGAGTGAGCGATGTCAATGAGCGATCTTCAATTGATCTCCCTTTAATTCTTCATAGATTTTCATCGTTAGGATGTCACTTCAGAAGAGTTTTGCTAGACGCACGTTGGCCGGCGTTAATGGCAGCGGCCGTGGAAGTAGACGCAAAGGCGAACCAGTCTATGCAACGTCTTCCGAAGGTAAAAACCTTAACTCTTGGGCTTCTAAGAACCATCTTGAGATGTTTTGACTTGGTTTAATCCGGCCAATTGTTTATTTTACCGGCAAGATCACCATTCTCCGGCCGTAAGGCTTAAAGGAGAAGGAGGAGTCATAGAGGAACTCTGTTCTTTTTCCACGCGAAGTTATGCGTCATCCCTGCGCTTAAAATGCGGGGCTTATCTGACTAGTAGTCTCGATGAATCTGCGAGGCTATCTTTGATTAGCAGTCGCGATGAATTGCGAGGCTATCTTTGATTAGCAGTCGCGATGAATTGCGAGGCTATCTTTGATTAGCAGTCGCGATGAATTGCAAGGCTATCTTTGATTAGCAGTCGCGATGAATTGCGAGGGAAGGAAAGAGCAGAAAGAAATCTTGTCCCCCTTTACGCGAAGTTATCGCATCATCCTCTGTGTTTAAAGCGCGAGGCTATTTCTTCAACTGTGCGCGGAGTTAGCTTAGCTCCGCGTTTTCACTCCTTTGGAAACTCTATTCCTTTTGCAGTAAGTCCAATCCTTTCTGAAGAGAAATGTATACTGGTCCATCGATCTTCATCAGCAAAAGTAACTCTAAGGAAGTCAGAAGCATATGCTTTACAACATAGTTGCAGGTTTCAAGCTCTGGCTCCTGGAAATGGACTATCGAAGGAGCTCCAAGCTCAAGTGAGGGCCTGCAGCGCTTGCAGTTCAGAATTGCAGCACTTGCAGTTCAGAATTGCAGCACTTGCAGTTCAGCTTGTGCTTCGATGCAGCACTTCCCTTTCCTTTCGTGCTTCATTTCAGATGACAGGTCCAAAATGACATTTGCAGAGGAGATCTTTTGCCTGTGAATCAGGGAACTGAGCTTCAACACCCCGTAGAGAAATCTGGAGTTCTTTTGCATGTGAACCGGGGAACTGAGCTTCAACACCCCGTAGAGAAATCTTACTGTTTGGTTATTGATGAGTTGATCATGTAAAAGCTTTTGGGAGAGCTATAACTCCCTCTTTGTAATCTCTTGCTTCATGAATAAAGATAAATTATTTTCCTCTCTATCTGTTGGCTTCAATAATTTTGCTTGCTCAACAAACATATGGTTAATAATTCTGGTAAAATAATCTAAGGCTCTTCTGCGTAACTTAGATCATTAATACCTGAAGAGATCGGACAGGGATCATCTTCAACTTAGCCAAAAATCCAAGTTTTTCATGAGAACGCGAAGCTAAAATACCAAGTTATCTTCACGTTTCTCGGAGTTGCGTGGAGTTAATATCTTCACTTTTTCCTTTATCACGCGAGGCTAATAGCTCCGCGTTTTGGAGAGTAACTGACCAGTCATTTCCTCCGAAATCCGCGCCGAACTCTAAGAGGCGGTTTTCCTCTTTTAAATAAAATCTCTATTCCTTTTCTTCTCACTTTACTTGAGAATTTTCCAGAAACTTAGAGATTCAGGCGATCACAGTTCAGGCGACCCGAGCTTCTTCCGACCGAGTTTCCTCCCGAATTTTCAGTCGATTTTCCTCAGCAATGGCACTCAAACTCGTGCTACTTCTCGCGCGGCTCCATCATCGGCAACTGGCGCAAGCAGTGGTGGCGGCGGCCATAGCAGCGACGCGCCAGCCCACATTTCGCCTATCGAAGATAAGAATCTCTCCATCGAGACTTTTTAGAACATCTCTAG
Source organism: Dracaena cambodiana (assembly GCA_036321105.1). Taxonomy (NCBI): domain Eukaryota; kingdom Viridiplantae; phylum Streptophyta; class Magnoliopsida; order Asparagales; family Asparagaceae; genus Dracaena; species Dracaena cambodiana. Next base: position 18,642,640 of record JAYEPQ010000012.1, on the reverse strand, counting down.
AGTGATTTGGCTTGATTTTAACTGATCAATCAACTCTTTCACCGGCGAGACCGCCGTACTCCTGCTGTAAGGCTTGGAGAAGAAGAAAAGTCTCTGACTTTCTTCTTTACGCGAAGTTATCGCGTCATCCTCGCGTTTTGAAGCGCGGGGCTATTTTGAGTAGCAGTCGCGTGGAAACGCGAGGCTATTTTAAGTAGCAGTCGCGTGGAAATGCGAGGCTATTTTAAGTAGCAGTCGCGCTGAAATGCGAGGCTATTTTAAGTAGCAGTCGCGTGGAAACGCGAGGCTATTTTGACTTCTGCGCGGTCTAATTTTTAGCTTCGCGCGTCCATACTTAGAGAATTTTTCTGTCTTATAGAAACTTTTCTCACTCTGGTGCTTCTTTTTTTTTTTGCAGTAGGGTATTCCATGGAAGCTCTTCCTCACAAGAATTACTTCGGCTTTGCTGGGGGTTCTGATCCCTCAGGCCAATTTCGCTTCACCACTATCTTGGCTTCATATAAGCCAGACCCGAAGGAGCGCAAGGAGAAGTTGATCAAGTACCATCCCACTACTGCGGGAGAAATCATAACCGATACAGCCTTCGAAACTTTGAATAGAGAGGAGATGGAGAAACCCGCCTTCCTCTTTGGAGACCAGATGGATCAATCAGATGAGATCCTTTCTGAAGAGGAGTGTGTTTGGTTATATAACTCAGGCGAAATGCTGATGTTTCTGCCTAGAATGGCTCGTAGCTATCCTCTGGTCTATCTTCAGAGGCTGGCGACGCCTCGGGAATTAAAGTGGGGACTGACTCAAGAGCAAGATGGCGTCCCGATAGGCAAATTTGGTGCAAAAGGGGTTTATCAAGATGGTCCCCCCAGATGCATTACTGGTTTGCTTCCAGGCCGATTTGGCAAGGAGCTTCCAGTGAGAGAAGTCCCATCTCGTGCCCGAACTTTCTTAAGTGAGTTCCTGGCGAAGGATGGTCAGTACCCGACTAGCGACTCCAGGATGCCTGGCTGGGTTCATTCTTCTAACAATATGTGGTGGGCCCGCCTCGTTCAGTACATGCTGGATTCCCACGAGCCCATTTTAACGGATATTGGCTTGTATAAAGCTATCAGGAATGTCCAATTCGGGTTTCCCCAGAGTGCCTATCATTTTTACTACCTCTTGGAGATGTATAACCCTGAGACTTGTACTCTCTTTACACCAGTGGGTGAGCTAGGATTCGCTCTTCACGAGATGTTCGAGGTTTCCGGGCTTTCCATGGGTGAAATCCCCTATGAAGAGTATATCCCCACCACCAATGAGCTGAATATGCTACTGGCGAGGGATGAGCGCATCTATGCCACATACTGGGAGATGATGTGCCATTATCATATTTGCGCTGACTTGACGGGTGCGCGTAACCACGGTATCGGTCATAAGAAATGGGCCGAGTATCTCTTTGCCAATTTAAACTCTAAGGATAGCTCGGCCACTATCCATGGCCATCCACCCATCTATGGCTCAGAGATTGATCACTGCATTGCTAAGGGCTGCCACCTATTGTATTATACTACTGAATCCAATGAGAATGGATACGGTCCTGGCACTTCATTCAAGAGTTACCATTATCAAGCCCAGTTTCCGATTTCCAACAGAGGTCTCATTGCCGGGTTTCTGATGTTGTGGCTGAAGAGATGTGTCGTGCCGTCGTTGCCCAAAGAAGCAATTGCGGTGACTGTGGTATATCCAGCGGTTCTTCTAGCATATGGCCGACCTCTTGGACTTCTTCCCGCCATGGTATGCAATTTGCAGTATGGACTGAGGGTGTTCTGTCATGATTTCCTCCCCACTATTAAGGTCAAGGGGAAAGGAAAGGGCAAATCGAAAGAGACTGCCCAACCGAAAACTCCAAACCCTAGGGTGGAGATGCCCTACACCTATTTGATGGCATGGCTCGTCTTGCACTGTCCTTCTTTAATGAGTGCACCAGAGCGTCGTTCGGGCGAAAAGTGCTTCTTTGTAGAGCTGTATGAACGCTCTTCATGGAAGCAGAATTATATGTCTCAAATTCGGAAGACTTTTCATAGTTTTCAGAACTATGAGATCTTCAGGTGTTTCCCCGACTTTCCCGACGGAGGATATAGAATGAGGCTGAAGGCCGCCGTGGGAGCAGATAAGTTCACTACTTTATCTACAGGAGCGTTCTGGTGGCTTCTCAACATCCATCCCGGACACTTGGTGTATCGTCAAGATTTCGGGTGTCGGATCGAGCCATACACTCCGAGTCGCTTTGCTCGTCAGTTTGGCTACTCCCAACTTTATGTGGGCAATCCAAATAAAGATCTCGCTCACGAGGGGAATTTATACGAAGGCGCTCGTGGCTGGTTCCATTTTGCAGCAAGCGGAACCGAGGCTGAATTCTCCTTGCCCCAGAATGCGCCAGAATTGGCCATGACCCTCAGCTTCTGCAACTGGTTCAGTATTGCGAATGCTGACGTGCCCGGCTTCTCTCTCAATCGCAGTTATTGCAAAGAGATTGAAGCCCTCTACATTAGCCGCCAGGGTGCTTCTAGAGTGAGAATAAAAGGATTGGAAGAATTCCTTGGTGCCGCGGCTGAGCCTTCAGACGCCAGCGAGTCCGACGACGATGCCGGTGATGACGATGACAATACTGGTACTGGTGGAGTTCCCCAGCCTGTTGTCAGTCGTCCCTTGAGTCCAGCTCTCAAACGCCGCGGCACTTTAAAGAGAAGACCGGGTAAGAAGCAAAAATTGGCTCAGGAAACTTTGATAGCTCCCCAAGAAGTGGCTGTCAAACTTGCTTCAGACTTGTTGGCTTCGGCTCTACCCCCAACATCGGCAAGGGAGGATGAACCTGCTAAAACTTCAAGTGTTGTTGAGGTTTCGGCCCCTTTGGCCATAGGGCCTGTGGCAGAACCTGTGGCGCAACTAACGGGTAGCGAGACGAGTACGTTGCTGGAAACGATAATGGCTCCCCCTTCAAGTCCGGCAACTGGACTTGTATCGCCTGGTATGGCCCTTAGCATTTTATCTTTTGCCCGTTATTATTTTAACGTAACACTGCTTTTCTGGTCTTCCGAAATGCAGGTGATCAACTTCTCTCGCCAATGCATTAGACTACCCAAGTAGAGTCTGACGATAGGATGGACCATTCCGGCTCCGTTGGTGGTGTGGGTAGCTCTGCTGGCGAGTTTGCGGCTGATTATTCCACACCGGCTCCTGCCTCTGTTCCCTCTTCAATTCCCCCAATTGACGAACTGGGAAGTGATGAGAGAACTGATGTCATTATCGTAGCTGCTGCTAGGGAGGCGACGCCTTCTCCTAGCATGCCATCTCCAACGCCAGTTTGTTCCACTGAGACATTTCCCACGGTCGTTGGCGTACCTTCTGTTTCTCAGTCAACGATTCTAACTCCTTCTATTATAATGGCTGTTGAGACACCTGTAATTCCTCCAGCTTCTAATCTTCCAGTCGGGGATGAGGAGAACTTAAAGTTCTCATTTGAAGCTTCTTCTGCCATCGGAGGAACTTCTGGTGGAGATACCCCCTCATCTTCTCCTGTTGGTGGCGCTCCCCGGGCGACTTGTATTAGCAGCCCTCCTTCTCAGGTTCCTAATTCCACCAGATCTGCATTGGCTTTACTGGCCCTGCATGTCATAAACCTGGTACAAGGACGGGCTTCTCCTTCGACACCGGCAGCCACTGCTCCCCTGTCCGTGACATCTTCCTTATCATTACTTGCTTTGTCTGTTGGCACTGCAAATCCTCTTGAAGAACTTTTCAACCTCAGTGTCGCCGATTTTATGCGTTTGCTAAGGAGATGTATCGAGATGGTCCTTGCTGGCCACGATTTCTTTAACTTCGTACGTCTAATGTTATTCCGCTATCTGGAAAACATCGAAGAAATTGGGAGACGAGATCGAGCAGCTCCTTACCGGACCCGTTTTGGAATTTTGGAAGAGCAAATGAACATACTCAACACAGTTCGCCAAGTGGATGTTGAGTCGATTACTGGGATCGAATGGGCTCGTCTTCGGGCGGAGTTGGTTGCTCGTCGAGAGGAATTGAGGCGCCAAGAAGAAGAGTGGTCTCGAGCATTAGTAGGGTTCCAGGCTAGTCGGGAGTCCATTCTTAGAGGTTTGGATTTGGTGAACTCTGAAATTGAGGGGAGCTAGGCTGCCATTTTCAGCGCCCAGGAGGCTATTGCTAATGCTCGGGCGATCTTAGTAGAGAGCGAGCTTCAACTAGGGGAAGCCGTTAAGAAGCGGGAAGCGCTGATCCTTCAACGGGAGCAAGTTGATCAGGAGGAGACAATAAGAAGCCGTACTATGGAAGAGTCTCGCCAGCATCTCATCCAACAAGTTGGAATGAATGATAATGATCTGCTCCGGCAGGCTCAACACTCTATAGAGGCAACTCGTCGTCTAGTGGTTGACGAAGCGATGAGTAAGTTAAAGCATCTCGGAGATCCATAGTTTTCTTTTGTTCTTCATTCCTTTTTTTTGTAATGAGAACTTGTAATAAAAGAAAGAACTTTATTAGTACTCAGACTTCTTTTGTAACTCCATTCTTTTTAAATGATGAATAAGGATAACTACTTTTTGATTCTTTTATTAGTTGACTAGGAAATCTTCTTGCACAACAAATAACTTGCCATCAAGAAGTAGCTTTCTCTACGAAGCGTTCCAAGTCGTACTTTCAGAGGTAAGAATTTATCATGACAGGTTTTATGGGATTTTTAGCGAATCCCCAGCTATCAACGGGTTTGATTGGCCTTTACCAACTACCGTTTGAGTTGGGCTAGCCATGTTATTCCCCTCAACATGGTGAGTTGTCGAGGAATTAATCTCCTCTCCCCCTTTTGCCTTTAATCAGTATTGGGTAGTTAATCTCATACTCTTACCCCCAGTATGATAGGGTTGGCGAGAAATTTGTTCTCTTTCCATTGCCTAGTCGGCGTTGGGCAATTCATACTTTTACCCCAGTATGATGGGTTGGCGAGAAATTGGTTCTCTTCCCATTGCCTAGTCGGCGTTGGGCAATTCATACTTTTACCCCAGTATGATGGGTTGACGAGAAACTGGTTCTCTTCCCATTGCCTAGTCGGCGTTGGGCAATTCATACTTTTACCCCAGTATGATGGGTTGGCGAGAAACTAGTTCTCTTCCCATTGCCTAGTCGACGTTGGGCAATTCATACTTTTACCCCAGTATGATGGGTTGGCGAGAAACTGGTTCTCTTCCCATTGCCTAGTCGGCGTTGGGTAATTCATACTTTTAGGTCAGAGGCGCTTAATTACACATGCCTAAAAGAAAGATTGGGGACTGTTCAAACTTGAGAACTGAGCACACCAGGTTTGGGTCAGAGGCGCCAAACTGCGCATGCCCAAGAAAAGACTGATGGTGGTTCAAACTTGAGAACCAAACTGGAGGCGGTTCAAGGCTCTCTCGCGTAACTTGAACTGGGTACTCCAAACACACCAGGTTTAGGTCAGAGGTGCCAAACTGCGCATGCCTAAGAAGAAGACTGGAGGTGGTTCAAACTTAAGAACCAAACGCACCAAATTTAGGTCAGAGGCGCCAAATTGCGCATGCCTAAGAAAAAGACTGGAGGTGGTTCAAACTTGAGAACCAAACGCACCAGGTTTAGGTCAGAGGCGCCAAATTGCGCATGCCTAAGAAAAAGACTGGAGGTGGTTCAAACTTGAGAACCAAACGCATCAGGTTTAGGTCAGAGGCGCCAAATTGCGCATGTCTAAGAAAAGACTGATGGTGGTTCAAACTTGAGAACCAAACTGGAGGCGGTTCAAGGCTCTCTCGCGTAACTTGAACTGGGCACTCCAAACACACCAGGTTTAGGTCAGAGGCGCCAAACTGCACATGCCTAAGAAGAAGACTGGAGGTGGTTCAAACTTGAGAACCAAACTGGAGGCGGTTTAAGGCTCTCTCGCGTAACTTGAACTGGGCACTCCAAACACACCAGATTTAGGTCAGACGCGCCAAACTGCGCATGCCTAAGAAAAAGACTGGAGGTGGTTCATAACTTGAACTGGGCACACCAAGTTTTTAGGTCAGAGGCGCTCAATGCGCATGCCTAAGAAGAAGAGTGGAGGCGGTTCATAACTTGAGAACCAAACACACCAGGTTTAGGTCAGAGGCGCCAAACTGCGCATGCCTAAGAAAAGACTGGAGGTGGTTCAAACTTGAGAACTAAACACACCAGGTTTAGGTCAGAGGCGCCAAACTGTGCATGCCTAAGAAAAGACTGGAGGTGGTTTAAACTTGAGAACCAAACACACCAGGTTTAGGTCAGAGGCGCCAAACTGCGCATGCCTAAGAAAAGACTGGAGGTGGTTCAAACTTGAGAACCAAACACACCAGATTTAGGTCAGAGGCGCCAAACTGCGCATGCCTAAGAAAAGACTGGAGGTGGTTCAAACTTGAGAACCAAACACACCAGGTTTACTGGGTTAAAATCACCAGAATAGAAGAAGTCCAAGTGCTCATCTGCGTAACTTGGATAAGTTGGAGGCTTATACTCTCAGGAATATTAAGCATAGTATTTCTTCAGAAATTTACCATTGATCGGCATCATCATCCTATCGCCGTTTTGATTCATTAAGCGATAGGCTCCATTGGAGTATACAGTCTCTACGATGAACGGTCCTTCCCACTTGGGTTCAAATTTACCCTTCGTCTTGTGGGTTAGTACCATCGGCCTTTTAACAGCCAGAACCAAGTTTCTTTGTTTAAATGTCCTTGGTTTAACGTTTTTATTGAACGTTCGCAAGATTCGGGCTTGATACAACTCAATCCGTTGTTGGGCCCTGAGACGCTTTTCATTTAACACCTCTAGTTCTCGCAGTCTTTGTTGATGGCGCTCTTCTGTCGTCATCTTCGTGGCTAAAGCCACTCTTAATGATGGTATCTGGATTTCAAGAGGCAAGACAGCCTCACTTCCGTAAACCAAAGAGAACGGGGTTGCTTTGGTTGGGGTGCGAACGGTGGTGCGATAAGCCCATAAACATTCTCCCAACTTTTCATCCCAATCTCGTTTATTAGATGAGACGAACTTCCGAAGGAGTTTGATGATCGTCTTGTTGAAAGCTTCTGCTAACCCATTAGCCGCAGGGTTATATGGTGTAGAAGCGGTATCTTTGATTCTGAACTTGTTGCAGAATCTGGAGAATCCCTGACTAATGAATTGCAGACCATTATCATGAATGATCCGTCGAGGGACGCCAAATCGGTAAATTTCATGGGCACGGCTTCGGCCCATTTTGAAAAATAATCGGTTATTGCAAGAATAAACCGATGTCCTCTGGATGACGGGGGAGTTATTGGCCCCACAATGTCCATTCCCCAGGCCTCAAACGGCCAACTAGCGACGGTATTGTGCAAGTATTCTTGGGGTTGATGAATAAAATTAGCATGAACTTGGCATGCATGACATCGTTTAGCATATGCCATTGCTTCCGTGATCATGTTCGGCCAGTAGTATCCTAGTCTTCTTATACGGTCTCCAAGTGTAGGACCGGGCTGATGAGCTCCACATACTCCATCATGTGTTTCTCTCAGCACTTCTTCTGCTTCCGCTTTTGATATGCAGCGTAGTAGCAGACCATCTCTTGACCTTCTATATAAAGTCTGAAGTTTATGGTCATAATAAAATCTTTGGGCCTTCCTCTTTATAGAGGTGGCTTCCTTAGGATCTTCTGGTAATATCCCATGTAAAGCGTAATCCACAAACGGAAATCGCCAATCACGGGGCTCCAGGGTTAGGCCTACTTGGCACACTTCTTTATTTTGAAGAAGAGTATCTGGATGAAGGAGCTCTCTGCTTTCAATGGCGATGCTTTTAACCTTACCTGGCGGGATCGCCAATGTTGCAGCTAATGCGTCAAGGGCATCTGCATATACATTCTCATTCCGAGGTATATGAGAGATGTATAATTGTTCAAAATAGCCAGCTAGTTCAATGGCTAGCTGATAATAGGGGATGAGGGCTTCATGTCTGACTTCATACTCACCTGTCATCTGGTTGACGATGAGTTTAGAGTCTCCATATGCCTCTAGATGGTTCACCCCCAATTGCAGAGCTATTTTAAGCCGATAATGAGCACGTTGTACTCCGCTACATTATTCGTGCACGGTTCTGTTAATGAGTAACTGTTAGGCAATATATGTTTATGTGGGGATATTAGCACAACCCCCACTCCAGCAGCAGATCGTCTCGCGGCACCATCAAAGAACATTTGCCAAGGCTGTTCTCCGGTAACTGTGTTGACTTCTGATGTCTGCTTTAATTTGGACCAAATTGGATGATCTGCAAGGAAATCGGCGATTGCCTGTCCCTTCATGGCCTTTTGAGGGACAAAGTGTATGTCATAGGGCGATAGTAAGAGCGCCCATTTTGCCAATCGGCCATTTAAGGATCCTGGTTTGGTCATCAGGATCTTCAAGGGGTTAACCCGTGATATGACATGAATTGTTTGCCCCGAAAGGTAGTGTCGCATTTTCTGAACAACAAACACTAGGGCTAAACACTCCTTTTCAATTGGGGTATACCGTTGTTCGGCCCAATCATTGTTCTACTTAAATAGTAGAGGGCGTGTTCATATCCGTGCTCATTATATTGAGCAAGTAATGCTCCTAAAGCATTATCCATGGCCCTTACATATATAAGGAAGGGCTGCCCAGGGGCTGGTGCCATAAGTACAGGAGGCTTAGTAAGGTACTTCTTGAGGTCATCAAATGCCTGCTGACATGCCTCATCCCATATGAAAGACACTCCCTTTTTCATAAGTTTTGAGAATGGCTGGCATCGTCCAGATAGGTTGGAAATGAAGCGTCGAATATAGGCGAGCTTTCCCTGTAATCCCCTTAATTCCTTAAGATTACGGGGAGGTGGCATTTCGCTAATCGCTTTTACCTTTTCAGGGTCGAGAAAAATTCTTTTTGAGGTGATTATGAACCCAAGAAATTTCCCGCTGGATACCCCCATGAACGACTTGGTAGGATTCATCTTCAGATGATGTTCCCGCATAAGATCGAAGACCACTCTTAAATCATGAAGATGATCTTCTTTGTTTTTGCTTTTGACTGCTAAGTCATCCACATAGCACTCCACTGTTCTGCGCAGGTGTTCTTTGAATATGACACTCATTGCGCGTTGGTAGGTGGCACCTGCGTTCTTTAATCCGAATGGCATCACCGTATAACAGTATACCCCCAGCGGCGTTCTGAAAGCTGTATGCTTTTCATCATCCGGGTGCATTTTAATTTGGTTATAACCTGAGAAGCCATCCATAAAGGATATCCTCTCATAACCGCAAGTATTATCAATCATCACATCGGTGATGGGGAGTGGAAACTCATCCTTGGGACATGCAGCGTTCAGATCTCGAAAATCGATGCATATCCGGATTCTGCCATTCTTTTTGCGAACCGGCACTATGTTAGCCACCCAGTCAGGATGCTGCTCTTCTCGGATGAATCCGGATTGTATAAGCTTATTGACTTCAGCCACTATCGCCTCCATCAGTTCCGGTCGAAAACGCCTTTGCTGTCGTTTGACAGGCTTAGCGTCTTCTTTAATATTTAACCGGTGTGTGGTAATTTGAGGGTCAAGCCCAGGCATATCTTCATAACTCCATGCGAACACATCTATATACTCTTTGATAAGAGATATAAGTTCCTCCTTTTCTAAAGGACTTAGTTATGAAAATGGGTTTCGGATCTTCTTTCGTTCCCATGTTAACTTGTATTAATTTGTCTTCTGTGGGTGGGTCATGCTGTTCAAAGCGAACATCCCAGAGAGTGTCCATATGCCTGGCCCAAGCATCATCTTGGACGTCAATTAGTTCCTCGTCGCTCTCTGGCGCGGATGAAACCATATTGACAGTCAAACATTGAAACCAAGCACCGGTACTTACATCCGAATCATGATCGGGTGAAGATGTTTCTTCTTTGGCCGAAGAACTCTCTTCATCTTTTAATGGTGAAGAAGGTGGGGTAGATACATAACCCAACCCCCTGCGGGTCTTCTGATAATAATCAGGACTCTTTCCTCTCGGTCTAAACGAGGGTATGAGATTCCGTCGCCCTTTTCCAAAGTTTAATTCCGGCTTCTGGGTAAAATTATATCCCATCTTTTCCATCATCTGTCGGGATCTTTGCTCATACATATGAAATTGGGGTGATGTTTGCTCATCACTTTCACTGCTTTGTTTTCGCCGAGGTGACGTAATTACCTTGCCGAACATAATCGGCTTTTGGGATCCTCTCCGAAGAGGCACTTCAAAGTAGTGACCTTTTTCTTCAGCTATTTTAGACTGGGAGAGGAGGGATGACCTAAGTGGCAAATGATATGCCGCCAGAACTTCAAGTTCGAATAGGCCATCCACTTCAGTGGAAGTACAAGAGGGTTCAGACTCAGTAGCTACAGTATGCTCGTAGACTAACTTTACATTTTTATTAATAACCCATTCACTCTCTATTACATCCACTATATTATCAAAACTAAGAGTAAAATCTAGGTTGGGGTTAATTTCATAATCACCCCCATCATCCTCTTCAAAAGGTTCATACTCCGTGTCTGCCTCGTTACCACTTTCATCAGGGTTTTGAGGCTTGTCAGGATCATCATTGGAGATTTCATGAGCTGGTTTGTAGAGTGAAGCATCTATGAAGTAATTCTCCAGTCCTTTGAAAGGTTGCTTATCTGCAATTAGTGTCCGGACTTCTCCTTCCTCATTGCAATATTTCATGCATTGGTGAAGAGTCGACGGGACGATCATGTAAGCATGGATCCAAGGTCGTCCTAGTAGAATATTGTAGGAGGTATCTGCATCAATAACATAGCATGTAACCTCTGTCTTTAGATCTCCAATTTGGCATCGGAGTCGGATTTTCCCGAGGGGGCTGCTATTATTGGCATTGAACCCATATATTGACGTGTTGGTTGGTGTCAGACGATGGAGGGAGATCCCTAGCAGCTGCATCAACCTTCTGGGTACGACACTTAGTGCAGAACCCGGATCAATTTGAATTCGGTCCACTTTTGTGGATCCGACATATCCGGTGAAATATAAAGGCCTGTTGTACTTTATATTCCTCACCTGCATGTCTTCTGGAGAGAAAACTATTTGTGGGACCTTCCTCCTCACTTGATAACAGCGGGGGCAAGAATCCTGTTCTTCATTAGTCGGCTCGACAATCTGAGCTAGGAATGACTCAGAGTCTGCCAAAGCTTCTCTTAACGCCTCACGAGTTGATTTTGACAATCGTAACAACTCGTATAGCGTTACTCGAGCTGGAATATTTGCCAGCTGAGTTATGATATCAAATTGGAAGGAGGTATTCTTAACTCCTTCATCTCTTCGCGGATTCTTCTGAAAACGAACACCTTTTTGCTTTGCAGGATTAGTAGTTTCCGCATATATATCCTTCGGATCTACTCTGGTGTAGTCTCTAAGATATGTTTTCCCAGACCGAGTGCCGGAAGGGCCTGCCCCATCTTGATGAGTGGCCATGGCTTCGGGCTCCTCTTCAGAGTCTGTGGGTATTCCTGCAATATATTCATCCTTTATTTCCGCAGAGATAGCATTGCTAGTCCGCTTTTTCCTGTGACCCCCTGTGTTTGTCCACTGCTCGTCTTCTATCAAATCGGGGTGAATCCACATAACTTCCCCTCTTTGGGTCGTTACAGGGACAAGTCCTTTCCCCTCTTTGGGTCGTTACAGGGACAAGTCCTTCTTGGGCTTTGTTGTAAGGATCAAGATTCTTTGTGACTGCCTCACCCTTTGGGATTGGGGTCACTCCCGCGGGGAACTCGTGGGTTCCAACCACTATGGTTGCCATATTGGCAGTGACCTTCTTCTGCTCTTCCTTAAGCGTCAGAACCCCAGCTTCTATTAGTGCTTGGATTCTGTTCTTAAGGGGAAAACAATCCCGGGTAGGGTGCCCAACATTCCAGTGATAGAGACAGTAGTTGGGATCTTTAGTCTTACCAGCGTCTTCTGGCTTCTTATTCTCCGGAAGTTTTAGCATTTCCTTTTTCTGGAGCAAGTGAAAGAGGACAGGTGTCTGTTCAGCTTTGAAAGTGTAATTCCTTTCTACCTGCGGTCTAATTTGCCTTGACCCTCGCTGACCTTGAGACTTCGGCTCTGGCGGAGGACTGGTTTTCTGAGGAGCAGCTTCTGACGACATCGCTGCTTTCCCTTTATTCTTATTGCTGTTATTTTGGGTATATGACTTATTACTCCCAGCATTTCTTGGCCCGCGGGACTCTTCAACTCGACGAATCAAGTCTTCAGCTTGCTCTCCTTGTTTGAGCAGGTCCCTCCACGTTTTGGACTCTACGGCCCCCATTTTGAGGAGCACATTGGTCTTAAGATTGTGTCGACGGGTCTCTACTAGAGTTTTCTGGATCATTCCGTATTTGCAATGTACGGACTTCTCCTGGAACCTTTCTATGAAATCTTTAACCGTTTCTTGTTCTCCTTGTCTAGTTGCAAGGAGGGAATGAACCGTAATCTCGGTATCATCCTCAAAGAATCGTGAGAGAAATAATTTCTCGACATCAAACTAGGCATTAATAGATCCTGGGGGCAACTGCATGAACCAAGTAAAGGCAGGCCCTCGCAAAGTACTCGTGAATACTTTTGTCATAATCGGGTCATTACCCAACAGATGTCCTGCTTGGGACAAGAAATAATAGATGTGCTGACTGGACGATCCCTTCCCGTCATAAGGCTCTAACTTGAGCGGTTTATACTTCTGTGGGTATGGTATCGTATCCCATTCAGGAGGATACGGTCTTGAGACCCCTGATTCTTTCAACTCCTTTTTACGCATTAAACCTTCGAGTTGATTCTGTAATTTTTCAAGCTTCTCCTCATGCGGATCATGGAAAGAAAATCTATCTTCTTCCTCATAAATCGAGTGGACTTTCTCCTCATGTTCTTCTTCATTTGGATTTTCCTTGCCCTTTTTGGCATTATCTTCAACAAATCTCGATAGCATGACTTTAAGACCTTCAATCATCTTTTGCTGCTCTCGAATCATTCTTTCTTGAGCTTCAAATCTCTGATTGATATCATCAGATTTATCTGCCATGTGAGATGCTGACTTCTGTAGTCGAGACGATGCAGAGGAACGAGGTGAGGCTATAGCTGAATTATCGTTGTCCTCATCATAAAAACCCCCTGCGAGCCTCTTATAATTTCGAGGCGGGACGGCTCCTGATTTAAGTCGAGTAACACGATGGGGTTCTTCATCGCTCGATTCTGAATCATCATCCGTCTCTATAATTTTCTTCCCTTTTCCTACCATGTTGGAGGTTACAGCTCTCCCTTGCTTCAGGGAAGTGGTTCTTGTCTTTTTAGCAGGATTCTAGTTTGACTCGTTTAATCGGTCGAACACAGATATCCTATTCTTGCTGCAGCCACAGTTGTCCATCACGGCTGATACCACCGTCACAAGTTGCTGACAATGACAGACAGGCTCAACCTGAAGTTGGTCTATGCCTCTCTTCTTAGAGAGATATTCCCTGAGATCAGCGCCTTTAATCATAGAGTCAAGAGGTCCATTCAACTCTTGAGAAGATCTGGGAACCCACTGAAGCTTCTTTGTCTGATCAACCCTGACTCTGGGGTTGGACTGATCCTCGCGTGGCTTAGGAATAGCCTCGCGTTTCACATTGCGCGTCTGAAGAATAGCTCCGTGCTTATCCACACTAGCCTCGCGTCTCTCGCTGGCTTGGTATGTCTTTAGAAGTTTAGCTTCTGGAATAATAGCCCCGCGTGAAGGAAAGGTCTTACACGTTGGCTTATCTTTATGATTAACGCAGATCTTAGCTTCGCGTCTAGCACGATTTTTACGACTGACAACTATTTGCCAATCGTCCTCGTGTTCCTCGCGGGTATCAGAAGTCTTGCGTTTATTGCGAGTATTACTGGCCTCGCGTCTCTCGCTTAGCTCAGTATCAGCCTCGCTTGGAGAATCACATGCTGGCTTTGAAGAATTTTTATACTCGCGTCTCTCGCAAGTGTTGGGTATTCTGCGACTAGCGCAACCCTTACTGGCTTCACGTCTCTCGCTTAGCTCAGTATCAGCCTCGCGTGGAGAATCATACGCTGGCTTTGAAGAATTTTTATACTCGCGTCTCTCGCGAGTGTTGGGTATTCTGCGACTAGCGCAACCCTTACTGGCTTCGCATCTCTCGCTAGGCTCAGTAATAGCCTCGCGTGGAAAATCACACGCTGGCTTTGAAAAATTTTTATACTCGTGTCTCTCGCGAGTGTTGGGTATTCTGCGACTAGCGCAACCCTTACTGGCTTCGCGTCTCTCGCTAGGCTCAGTAATAGCCTCGCGTGGAAAATCACACGCTGACTTTTCCTTGCTTTTAAGGCAAGTTGTATCTTCACATTTAACGCGGTAGAGACTGGTCTTGCGGATAGTGCGAGCCAGTTTGCGAGGGACCATAGCCTCGCGTCCTCTAGAGTTAGCTCCGCGTCCAAGGCGGGCTTTGAGGGCTCTATGCCTCGCTCTCCGGTTCCTGTTCCGGAGTTGGGTCCTGGTCAGTCCAGTCCCTAGGTCTTCTTCGGCAGTCGGAAGCTCATCCTTGGCTAGGATTTCTTGTGTGAACTCTGGCTCTGTAGCCGCAGTCTCCAAGGATCCCCGTCTCTCGGTGGATACCTTTCTACCCGTCACTTGGGCATTGGAGTACATGCGATGATAGTGCCGTGTCTCATCCAAGTCACCTGATCCGGAGGAGAGGAACTCCTCGTACTTCTGCTGGTCGATTTCAACGACCAGCGTGTCTACTTCGGATCCGATCAAGTCAACGTCTGATTGCGCCATAATCTCTTCATCAGTGAAAGAGATGGCTCCCACTGTGGTCGCCAGTTTGTTCGTCGCAAAAGTTTCTTCGCTTCCTTCCATTGAATACATCTTAAATTACAATAGAAGTGAACAAGAGATAAAAAGAACAAACGAGAGGATTTTATATTTCAATCTCTCTTTTTTACAATATCGTGGGATTGTGGCGATGGGATCTGTCAAGCAGCTCCTTTTGACGATCGGTACGCTGAAATCTTCTCTCTTGAAGATATCGGCCGATTATAGACGATCTTCTCTGGTTTTGATTTGTTCAAGGCCCTCTCGCATAACTCGAACTTCTCAAGAACTCCAGAAAGAAGATGGTGATTTTCTCTGATCTTCACGAACTCAAGGCCCTGTGCGTAACTTGAATTCTCCAAGATTTTAGAAAAATATCTCAATTGCCGAAAAGATGATGATCAGCAAAGGCTTCAAGGCTCTCTCGCATACTTGAATTGCCAAAGGATCGATAGAAGACTTCCGATACCAAAAAGAAGACCCCTAGGGTTTCACCAGAAAGGTATTTATAGCCCCAGGTTAATGCAAGAGTTTCTATCTAAATAGAACTCGTCATTATCAGGGATTCCAATCAAATATCTTAGTTTTGATGGAATTCTGATTAGACTTGATTTGGGTATTTGGATAGGCCCAGAATCATAATCTCAATCAATTTGAGATTCTGGTTATCTGCTTACGCGGAGCTTTTAATCACATCAAAACGCGGCGCTAAATAACCAAAACGCGGAGCTAACGCGGAGCTATTGATCATCTCCGAGTTTTACTCAAATGCGAGGCTAATACAAGCCAGACTGCGGAATCAACGCGGAGCTATTAAACATCTCCGCGTTTTATTCAAACGCAGGGTTAATATTACCAAACGCGGGGCTACTGAATTGGCTCCGCATTCTGTTGTAAAAAATCCTTTTAACTTAGAAATTTTCACTACCAACAGTGTGCTCTATAGACTCAGGAGCAGGTAGATCTGGGGCATTAGCAGCACTTGTAGATTCTGCCAGGACATCCTCTTCGGTCAATGCTGTTGGCAGAGTTAAAGCCAGGAGATCAGCTGCAAACTGGACCGCTACCCCTTCAGGAATAATCATCGTTGGTAAGGTCTGCTCGGCTGACTTCTTCCTTTTTCAGGCTAGCTCGCCTCTTGACACCCGGCGATGTTCAATAGATGGACTCCGGACGTGAGTATCCTCATCCCTAATGATCAGGGGAGCATCTCTAGCGCCGATGTCATCATCACCGTCAGCATCATCGTCATCTGAGTTACCACCATCAGAAGGTTCGGCCTCCATATCAAGAAATTCATCCATTCCTTTTATTCTTACCCTCTTGGTCGCTTTTCGGTGAGAGTAAAACGTCTCTATCTCCTTACAATAACTATAGTTGATAGAGAAGTTGCGCACAACTACATTGGCGATGTTGTACCAAGTACAAAAACTGAGCGCCATGCTGAGGATTAGAGACTTTTGAGGTAACGCGAACTCAGATCCAGTCCCGCCAGCTACGAAATGGAACCAACCCCGAGCTCCTTCGTAGAGTTTTCCTTCATACGCCAACATCTTGTTCGGATTTCCCACATAGAGTTGCATATATCCGAATTGACGAGCAAAACGGCTTAGTGTATATGGCTCTATGTAGTACATGGTGTCTTATCGATACATCAGATGCCCGGGACGAATGTTTAGTAGGCACCAGAATGCTACCAAGGACAGAGCAGAGAAGTTGTTAGGACTTAAGGTGTCTTTGAATTTCAACCCATATTCTCCTTCTGGAAAATCTGGAAAGTACCGGAAGATTTCATAATTTTGGTGATGATGAAGCGTCTTCCGAATTATTGACAGATAGTGGCTCTTCCAAGTGGAGCATTCATACATCTCCATAAAGAATGGCTTGTCAATTGGTCAATAATGTACAGCACTCATTAATGAGGGACAGTACATGACAAGTCATGCCATCAAAATGTGTAGGGCATCTCCACCCTAGGATTCGGTGTTTTCACCGTAACTGCTTCTTTAGCTACTTTTGCTTTGGCAATTACCCTTGTCCTCAGGGATGAAGCCGTTGTCGAGTGCCCGAAGTTTACTCTAGAGATTGCTTACCATAACAAGGAGAAGTCCATATGGTCGTCCATAAGCCAGTAGTACCGCTAGGTAAACTACATTTATGGCTATGGCATCCTTTGGGAATGATGGAACAACGCACCTTTCAACCATAACATCAGGAACCCAGCATTTAAACCTCTGTTAGAAATAGGGAACTGGGTCTGGTAGTGGAAGCTTTGGAAAACCGTGCCAGGATTGAATCCTCCTTCATTCGACTCTGTAGTGAAGATTATGGCTTCCAATTCTGCAACACGTTTGTTGATTTCTTCAATACCAGCAGGCTTGAGTCTGCAGACCATAGGCAAGCTCTCTTTTAAATTCAAAAAGAGGTAATTTGCCCACTTCTTGTGGTCGATTCCCTGGTTACGCACACCTGCCAAGTCAACACAAATGCGATAATGGCACATCATCTCCCAATATGTCTCGTAGATGCGCTCGTCCTTGGTCTTCAACATGTTCAACTTCTCAGTAGTAAGAATCTATTCTTCATAAGGAACTTTGCTGATTGGAAAGCCTGAGACTTTATGCATCTCATGGAAAGCGAGTCCCAGTTCACCCACTTGTATGAAGAAAGTGTCGGTCTTAGAGATGTACGTCTCTAAGAGGCTAAAGAGATGATAAGAACTTTGGGGAAGGCCGTACTAGATATTTCGAATGGCTTTATACAGGTCAATCTCCTTCAAGATTTGTTCATGAGAATCCACCATATACTTGACAAGGCAGAACCACCACATATTGCCTGAGGAGTGAACCCAGCCAGGCATCCTAAAATCATTAGCTGGGTATTGGCCACCCTTCGCCACAAACTCGCTAAGGAAGGTCTTTATGCGAGTCGGGACTTTCCCTACTTGATGTTCCTTAGTAAATCTGCCTGGAAGGAGTCCAGTAATGCACCTAATGGGACTATCTTGATAGGCCCCATGTGCGCCAAATTTCCCTATCGTGACTCCATCATATTCCCGAGTTAGTTCCCACTCTAACTCACGACGGGTTAATAACCTCTGAAGGTATACCAGAGGGAAGTTTCGCTCTATGTAGGGAAGGAACATCAGCAAGTCTCCAATCTGATGAAGCCACTTGCTTTCTTCTTCATAAAGAATTTCATCTGAATTCTGCACCGCATCGCCAAATAGGAAGACTGGCTTCTCCAGAGCTTCTCGGTTCATGGCTTCAAAGGGAGCATCAGTAATGATCTCCCTTATGGTGGCGGGGCTGTATCCCAATAACTTTTTCCGGCGTTCCCTAAAACCTGGCTTGCACGTGGGGAGTTTGGTTGTGAAACGAAATTGGGTTGCTCGATCTGTGCCTCCAACATGTTCAAAATGTGCCTGTGAGAGAGAGGAACCACTGAATAACCAACTGCAAAAGAAAAATCAAAGTTAGAAAGCAACTGAAAAATGCTAAATATTGAAATGCAGAGTTAGAAATAACTTCGCGCAAAGATACAAAATAACCGCACGTTAATCAAAACGTAAAGATACAAAATAACCTCACATTAATCAAAACGCAAATCAACAAAATAACTTTGCATTTGGGGAAAATACACGAAACTAATAAATATCCTTGCGTCAAAAGCTAAAACGCGAAGCTAAATCCATAACTTCGCCAGAAAAGTGCAGCAGTCAGAGATAACCTCACGTAATAAGCATTTGATGCGAAGCTAACGCAGTAATTTCGTGTAGAAGAAACCAGAGGTCTCTTCTTCTCCAAGTCTTCTGACTGGAGTACAGCAATGACTTCGCCAGTGAAAACGGCGATTGACCGGTTAAAACCGAGCCAAATCACCCTAAAAAGAGTCCAAAAGTGAGGTTTTTTTTACCTCCGATTGGCGCGCCAAAACTGAGCCGTTGCTACTAGTACCAGCCAACAACAGAGACAAGGCGTGCGAAGAGGTGTTCTTATTAGGTGCCATTGATCTCGAAAACCACGAAGTAAATTGGCAAAAATGGGGGAAAATCGTCGATTGCAAGGATCTCTGAGAGCTTTGAGTTCTTGAAGTTCTTGAAAATCTCTGAAAGAGTAAGGAAGAAGAAGAAGAGACTCTATTTAAATGAAAAAAACCTGCCCTTTGGTATTTGGCGAGGAGATCGAAGTCATTATTGTAGTGCGACGTGAGGCTATTTAGTTTCGCGTATTGAAGCGCAAACGCGAAGATAAGGCATGGGCTAACTTCACCTTCAGATACACTAAACTAGAAATCTAAAGTATTTCAAAATTTGCTAAGTTATAAACTATTTTGAAAACTTTGGAGAGGGTCCTGTTGATGGTGGAAATTTCAAATTAAGAAAAATAGCAAAATGCCCCGCAAAACGCAGAGCTAACTCCGTAGCTCCGCGTTTGGCCAGAAAACTAGTTTTGCATTGAGTAAAACGTGGAGCTAAGTCCAATAGCTCTGCTTCAGAGTGCTTAACTTCGCTTGAGCAAATTCTTCGAATCTTAAATTGATTGTGATTGAGATTTGGATTTGTCCAATACCCGAATTGAGCCCAATCAAAATTCAAATTCAAGAGATTTAAATCAAGAGTAAGATATTTGATTAGAATCCTTGATAAATATAAACACCTCCCGATTCTATTCCTATGAAAACTCTCATATCCAACTAAAGTCTATAAATACACCATAAGAGGAGACTTTCAGGATCTTTTCGATCGTTTTGGAGTTCAAGTTACGCGTGAGAGCCTTGAATTCATTGAGACCAGCAGAGAGAGAGAACTTAGATCCGACCATCATCTTCTTCAAAGGAGATTTTCATATCGGATCGTCAATAGGAACTACTAGATAGATCCCATCGCCATACTAGAATCTAGTTTTTATTGTAAAAGAGAGCAATAATATATAAATCCTCTCGTTTGTTTTTCTATTGTTCCTCTTGCGTTATAATTATTGTATTCAATAGAAGGAAGTAAGATTTTAGCGGAGAACAGATATTAACTTCCAATTATACTTAGACTACCTATAATAGATTAGCACAATTATTGGAAAATACTTGCATAAAACTTTACCCTATGATTCAATGAAATTAATTCGAGGCAGAATATTCTCTTTTCTTTTTCTCACGGTATCAGAGTAGGGAACGTTACTTTACCTCTCTGTCTCTTTTGTTCTTTCTTTTGACTTTTGTTGTTTCTCATCATCATGACTCATGAGCAACCTTTGATTGGAGACAAACTCAATATTGCCAATCCTTATTTCATCCACTATTTCAAAATGGTACTTGTTTCCAAGCCTCTCAACAGGAATTATTATTCGACTTGGTATAGAGCTATAGTCATCTCTTTGAACATAACATCTAAGTTGGATTTCACAGATGGGACCACCACAAAGCCACCTATCACAAACAAACTAGATGAGTATGCATTTTCAAAAAAAATAAAATAATACGGTTTTGTAATGGATCTTCAATTCACTGAACTCATTTTTTTTTTTTTTTTTATTGTTGTAGATAACTATTCTCGACCCACAAGGGCTTTCTTTATGCACAACAAAAGTGACACACAATATTTGCTTGCCAATTTTTTTACTTTTGTCCAAACACAATTTGATGCTTCTATAGCTAACATTCAGGCTGATAATAGAGGGAAAATTCTCTTGTATGCGAGATTTTTTAAATAAAAAGGCATAATTTATCAACATTCTTGCATTTGTACTCTCCAACAAAACGGGTTGTAGAGTGCAAACATAAATATATTCTAGAGTTTGCAGAAGATCTTCACTTTCAAGTCTATCTACTTTTGTGTTTCTAGAAGAATATGGTTTTACTTGTTGAATTCATGTATGTTTAAATATTGAATCTTTGAACTAATTCACTAGTTCAAAAATAAATGAATTAAGTGAATAAAAAATGGTTTCGAAGAAGAGTACATAGCAAAGAGAACAAAAAGAAAAGAGGAAAGAATAGTCCCACATTGGATAGAGTGTTGCTAGGATGTGGGTTTATATAGGATTGTTTGTTCCATATTATTACTTATGTAAGAAGAGGAGAAACCTTGGGCACCACGGGTGGTGCTACGCACGCGCACGTGTGTGTGCGAGGGCGAATGGGCATTTAGAGCGCATTGGGCACTTTAGTGGCACACTTGGCACTTCCACCCGTTAAGAGTCTAGCCATTAGGATTTGGCCGTTGAACCGTTACCGTTAAACGGTCACAACTGTTAACAGCCAACCATTGTGACTGTTAGCCCAGAAGCCTATAAATAGGCCTCTGTCCAGATCTTTTTACATATAGAAATTTCTTTTTTCCTTCTCCCTTCTTCTGCAGACAGAAACTTTTTCATTTTGAAAGAAAGTTTCTGTTTTCTAAAGAATAGTTTTTTCTCAATCCTGCATTACACCATATAGAGAGTATTATTTATCAGATTCGCTAGAGCGACAAAATTACAGCTTCCTTCCTGTTGCAGACGGATCGTTGTATCATAGAAGACCGACGCCCACAGTAATCTAGAAGTAGAAGGTGGAGGGCGAATCAGTTTTAAGGAGATAGTGTCCAACACTAGTCTCGATCATCTTCTTGTTATCATCAGATCTGCATCAATCTTTAGTATACGCTCATCCTTCAATCCGTAAAGTCTTTCTAATCAAGTAATTCTTTTATTCTGTTTCTTTCTTAGGATAGTAAGCAAGTTAAATAATTTCAGTTTAAATAAATTTCGGTAAACAACAGTAGGTAATATGATTTATATGTCTATATATTTCTAATTCAAATCTAGAAAATATAGGCTACTCTTATACACATATCAATTCGTACTTCTTCTTTAATATTGTCTAATATTATTTCTGATATATATAACAAATCTGTTAGTTAATTAATAATAGTAGTAATTCTGTCCTTATTAATCTAAAACATTGTTAATAGCCAACATTACTACCGTTCATATCATTAATCGATTACCCACACCACTTTTTTTCGACAAACCCCTTTTGAATGGCTTTACATCAAGATTCTTAGTTATCTCATCTTAAGGCTTTCAGATATTTTGCATACGCTACTAATGTGTATGTTTCTCACAAATTCAATCCCAAGTCAAACATGTTGTCTTGATTATACAGTTGGACAAAAAGGTTACAAACTTTATGACCTCACAACCTATCAAGTAACCATTAGTCATGATGTTGTTTCTTACAAAATTATTTCTCCCTGAATCAACTCCATCTAGCCCATCTTCTTCCTAAAACTCACCACCTATGATTCCCATGGTTGTATCTGATTCTTCCACTTCAGAACCTCTTTCCAGGTTCCAAAAACACCACCTCTAGAACCAACCACATTTGTTTCCTTCAAGCAGCCTTTTTCCACTACTCCTCCTCCTGCACCAGCCTTATGTCGTGCTCAAAGACCCTATCCTCCTCCCACAACTTTATTCAAATATGTTTGCAACCAAGTGGCATCTCAACAACAACAACCACAACAACAACTTAGCCTTTTATCCCAAGTATTTGGGGTAGGTTACTTGAACCAAAAAAAGAATCACGTCGGATCGATCACTTTGATAGTCCTTCTCTATTCATTTCTATCAAGTAATATCTCCTCATTTAAACCTCTAGAATCCATATCTTTTCGTATCACCTCCATCCATGTTTTTTTTTGTCTTCCATTCGTTCTTTTAACTTGTCCTACATTGATAAACTCCCCTCGTCGAACTGGTGCATTTGTAGGGCTACGTTGCATATGACCAAACTATCGTAAGCGATTTTCTCGCATCTTCTCATCGATGGGAGCTACACCTAGCTTAGCACGAATATCTTTATTTTTTCTAGTGTTGCCGCATATTCAGTAAAACATGCGCATCTCTTCTACACTTATCTTCTGTAAATGACGTTTCTTTATAGCCCAACATTCCGTGCCATATAATACCAAGTGACATCTCCCGAATGATTATTGCCTTTGTCATCTGGTCCACGAAAAGGTATCTAGTATCATCCAAGCAATTTTCTCTCTTACCATCGATATTCATCAAAACACTATTCCTTTATTGTTGCTATCACTAAGGATATCGAGCCTATGTCCTATGCGAAAGTAACTTCTCATTCCCACTGGCAAGCAATGATACAATCTAAAATGGCCGATTTCGAAGACAACCACGATTGGTCTCTCAATTCTCTTCCTCCTAGCAAGAAGTATATAGGTTGTTTTTGGGTTTATAAAATCATGCAACACTATGATGATACTATTGAGTATTATTGATGCAATAAATCTACTACAAGTGCATAATATAAATATAACACTTCATAGGTTGTTCCCATATAAATCTAAGATATTTTGCAATCTTACTAATTCTTTAATCCTCGTAAGCTAACTATGAGATTCTAAATTGGTTTTTTAGTTATTCTAAAATTAGCTTAGGACATCAAATCCACTAGTTTACAACCGAGCCTTTTTTTTATTATCTTCCTCCTATCTTTCTAACATAAGCAATTGCAATTATATCAAAAATATAATCTTTCTAATTTACCTTTTATTCAAATCACCCTAAGCATGAATTATCAAGTGTTGTGTAACCATAACTCATCAAAGTTAGTAACTTTTCATAAAAGAAAACTATATCAATAGAGATTTCTACAAATAAAATCAAAAGAAATAATTCCAAACTCTAACCAAGCATAGGTTATAAAAAACAAGCTTACGTATAACCTATCAAACTAGTAGATCTACAAAATATTATATTAAATCTTATCATATAAAAAAATCATGTATTTTAAACTCTTTTAGAAAGAAGAATAATAAAAATTATATTACGGTTGATCCCTTGCTTCATCTAAATCCTAGAACTAAGAAAAATTAGCTATTTATGTTTTATTAATCAAATTGATATTTTTATGTATGAGAACTATTAAAAATCTAATTTTTACTACAAAGAAAGTAAAATCCTAAATAAGAAAGCAATAAAATTAACTTAAAAACAATTAAATAAATTTATCAATTTAGAATAGTAATGACAGCAAGAAATAGCCTTAGGAGCTCTGGTATGGCAGCCATCGCTCCTAGGGTTTAACCCTCTAATTTTATTAATCTTAATAATACATAGAAAACCCTCATTTATTAGGACACGACTAATATATAGGCCTCGGGCTCACAAAATCCTAATCCAGTCAAAATAATAAAATCAGAAAATTATAACAAAGCGCTCATAAAATTTCTAGATACAAACTCATTACTTTTGCTGCCAACTAGCAACGTTGACTGCCAAATATGAGTGATCAATTTTTTCCAATAAAATCTTACTCCGCGTCTAAGTCAGCACAAGTGAGCTTGGCCCTAGTGGCCCCCTTTTGCTGCTAAATAGCAGCAATTGCTACTATTTAGTGGCAAAACCTGCAAACTAAGTCCTCATCTTTTGACTGTGTGATAATTTGACTCTTCTCTTCTCTTGTGCAAAACGGATTCCACTTTGATAGTTTATAACTCTATGTTTCAATAGTTTTCTTCACTTTGCTCTTTTCTAGATTCGGTTTTCCCGATCTTCATTTGATTTCATATCATATCCTTGTAGTAATACGCTTTACCTAAAATATACACTAAATATGCCCTTATATACAAAAATAGCTAAGATAAGAGATATAAATATGCAATATATGACACTCATTTATTATAAATCTCGTTTAGTTGTGAAAGGTTACACACAACTAGAAGGCTTTGGTTATCATGACAATTTTTCTCCTACTACTAAAATGATTGTTGTTCGTTGGCTTTTGGCCTTGGCCGCTTTTCAGAATTGATCTCTTCACCAGCTTGGTATCCACGATATTTTTCTCCATGGTGATCTCCATAAAGAAATTTATATGTCTTCACCTCCTGGTCTTCGACGACAAGGGGAGAACTTAGCGTGTCACCTCAATAAGTCGTTATATAGTTTAAAATAAGCCTCTTCGTAACGGTTGGCCAAATTCTCTATCGTCATCAAAACTGTTGAATTTATTTAATCCAAAATAAATAACTTGCTATTCACATATCAGAAAGGCAAATCATTTATATCTTTGTAGATATATGTCGGTGTAGGCTATCAAAATTGTATTCGGTGAAATTTGCTAAAATCCATATGTTAAGAGCTAACAAAATGGATGTTTGACTCCATAAAAAAGATAGCCCCGTCAGAAGCTGGTCGGCCCCACCAAAATAGGATTAGCCTCACCAGCAAGTTAGCCCCACCTGAATCCAAATTCACCCTGCCAATAAGTTTGCTTCGCCAGAAGCTAAAAGAAAGTTAACTCCATCTGACCAAATTAGCTAGCTTCACCAAAATCTAAAAGAAAAGTAACTTCGCCAGATCAGGTTAGCTCTGTCAAAAAGGAAACTTAATCTTGCCAAAAATAACCAACCAGTCTTATTGATTCACCTCGCCAAAGAGGATTCGAGCACATCTTTTGTGGGCAAGTAAATACTACAATCTCTGCAAATTAAGAGAACGGTTATGGCACGCTCTCAACCATGAAAATGATGCAAGCTTCCAAAGAAAGGGGAGCGAAAAATTCACGGAGAAAAGAAAAGAGAATTCGAGTGTTTTTAGTCCTTGCTGGATTATTAACGAAAGTATAGAAAGATCGATCTGATTATACTTCCATTGTCACACTCTCCAGAATCAAAGAATCCAAAAATCATAACCTTCTTTTGATTGTAAAGAAAGTAGTCTTGAGAGTTGCAATTACAAATTTCAAATTTTGTTGTGTCCTCTATTCTCAATAGCAAATTTCAACTTTGACGTTGTAAATAACGGAAACAAACTGGTGACTCCGCTAGGGAGTCACTCCCCTCACATTGGAGAGTTCGTGCCGCAATCCAGTAATGTAGCGGTGGACGCTACAGTCGACACCCTTATAATTAAATTTGACCAGGCCAAGTATGAAGAATTTCTCTGCAATAATAACTCTATCTCTCCGTCCAAGACTGGTTATTTATGTAGGGTTAAGAGAGTAGAGGCCCAATCCACATCTACTAGCGAATTTGCCTCTTTGGTTGAAGGTAATCAGCATAGCAAAACTGGTGCAACTATTATTACTACCAGTGCCATGGTGAAAGCGATCCAAGTGAGTTCATCTTCCTCTGCTCTAGTCACAATACCTAGAACTAATCCTCTCAGTTACGAAGAGAGGAAGAAAGCCATATACCAAGCCATCATCGCCAATCGCAAAGCTAAGAAGCAAGCTAATTTGACTACAAGACTAGGTGGGAACACTAACAAGATCCCTGAAATAAATGAAGATCATGTTGGCAACAGTGAAAAGTATGAACTCATCCATGGCGCCGTGGGTGAGAATAGCAAAAGGCCTCGTGGACCTAACAAGTCCAGCGAAGCTATGAAGTATCCTGGCATAGTTATAACTTTGCCACTTTCAAACGACCCTATAGACCAAATAAGTCCGACAAGGCTAAGGGACATTCTGGCAAACTTAGTAAGCACATAGGTGGAACTAAGAAGCCTAGCAAAGTGATATTTATGCTGCCAAACTCCAAAACGAAAGCACAGTAGGCGATAGGATCAACAGGGAACACAAGTCTGCTCTGCCCGTGGAAGACTTACGTAACCATCTTGACCGACTATACGAAGCTCGGAAGAATACGAACGAAGGCGATTTACCAGCTCGGTCTTCCGTCTTCAGCCGGTTATCATCAAACTAGCCTATTCTAAGGTCAGTAGTGACTATTTCAGAAAGATAACATTACTACTTCAAAAGGTTTCGAAGAAAAAGAGAACTGGCTCATGCAACCATCAATAGGTAGGATGGGGAAATCCGACAGAGGGAAATGCAAGCTCCTCCCTTGGCAGTTACTCTAGTGATGATAGTGATGGTGTATACCGTCACACCCGGTCCCGAGCCAGATCAACAGGCATGGGTCATAATGTTTTTACTCTGCCCGATGAATCGCAAGAAAGGGAGGATGATACCAACCAACATTCTGCATAAGCATCATCCGAGACGTCCGATTCATCTTACCAGAGGAGTGCTTCTATTGACGTTGTTGGCAATGACATTGGAAGCCTGCTACAAAGACTAAAGGCGCAAGAAGAGTTATCCAAGTAACAATAAGTACCGTTAGAACAACAGAAAGCGAACCATTAATGACATCTTGACCCAAAGATAGCAACTGACGAAAATGTTACCAAACGAAAACCTAGATGCTAAGACTAGATCAGAATCCAAAGAAAAAGCAAAGAAGATAAAGATCATTAGGATAAAGAAGATGAGTTTGGCTTCCATATGAATACGATAAGATTAAAGATAAAGTATTGGAGGACATTCAAACAAAATTGGATGCATTGACTCACTACAAAAGGTGGGAGTCACGCGTCCATAACCTTTCGAATGGGACTTAATCCCTTTTTTTTGACAATTTTCGAGCTCCGACCATTGATAAAAACTACAGGAAGGGATTTCTAAATCAATACATTTACCATTTCCATTCATTAGTAGGAAATGTTATGGGAAATGATGCACTCATGATATGGTTATTCATAGGGTCCCAAAAAGTCATTGCCTTTGGCTGGTTACGAACTTTACAGATATGGTCCATCAATTTATGGGCAGATCTTAAGGCTTGGTTCCTCACTCGTTTCTACAAGGATGACACCAAAGTATCTATGCCCACATTGATTGAAGTAAAATAAAAGAAAGGAGTGGCGGTAAAAGAATTCACTGAAAGATTAAGAAATATGTCTCTCAGATGTCCTGAAGGAATGCAATTCTCCACGTTACTGCAGACTTGTAGACATAATCTACGTGCCAAGATTGAATCCAATATGAGTGTTGTTCGGGTCCATATATAGAAAGAACTTCAAGAATAGCTGAAATCATTGAAAAATCAATTTTGACACTCGGCAGAAGATAAGGGTAAGCAGAAGGCAGAATCCACTTCAACATGGGCACCTTCTAAATTCAAAGGTAAGAATGTGCTGGTAGTGGATATACAAACGGAGTCTAAGAAGAATCCACCGCTTTGGCAAAATACTTCTCTGGCCCAATGAACATAAAAGAAGTATTCGTTCAAGGATGATCAGAAGCTCGAAATCTTCAATATGCTAGACAAAAATAATAAAATCGAGCTACCTGAACCAAAGAGACCAGAAAAGGTTGGGCATACAATGACCCAAAATTTTATCACTAGTATTGAATAATAAGTCATCCCACCATAGATTGTTTTATCTTGAAAGACAAGCTCCAAACTTTAGTGGAAGCAGATGTACTTCGATTAAACAAAGAAAAGAAGTAAATACAGATAACCCTTTATCGTGGGCTCAGAAAAAAGATGCCCAGTGAGAGATAAGGTTTGAGCAATGGGAACCTTCTACAGATGATCAAGTTATCTAAGTAAATATGGGAAGTGATCAAGATCCAAAACCTATATTTATGAGCGAAAATTTAGACCAGAATAAGTTGCAAAATTTGATCGAATATATTTACGAATACATGGATGTCTTTGTATGGAACTATGAAGATATGCCAAAATTGGATTCAGAAATTGCCCAACACCATCTCAAAATTCAAAATGATGTTAAATTGGTGAAACAACAACGAAAGTTCAAACCTAAAATGCAACAAGCGATTGAAGCTAAAGTTATGAAACAAAAGACTTGCGGATTCATTCGTGAAGAACAACATCCAGACTAGTTAGCTAACATTGTACCAGTCATGAAGAAAAACAGAAAAGTTAGGGTTTACATTGACTATAAAGACTTGAATGATATATGTCTGAAGGATGAATTCCCGCTTCCAATCACAGAAGTTATGATAAATAACACATGCAATTTCAAAAAAATGTCTTTCATGGACGACTTTTCTAGCTACAACCAAATCAACATGTATCCTGATGATGAAAAGTATACATCCTTCCGAACACCGCAAGGGGTGTACTGTTATACTGTAATACTTTTTGGTCTAAAGAATGCAGGAGCAACATACCAAAGGGCTATGACAACCATCTTTCGCGATCACTTGCAAAAAATTGTAGAATGCTATGTTAATGATATGCAGTGAAGAGTTAGAATAAAGATGATCATGTTCAAGACTTATGGACAGTATTCAACTTAATGAGGACGTATCAATTAAAGATGAATCTTATAAAGTCCTTTCTGGGGGTGTCAAGTGAAAGAATTTTAGGGTTCATGATAACTTCCAAAGGAATCTATTTAGATCTGGATAAAGTAAAAGCAATCCAAAGCATGCAACACACAAGAAAAATTAAAGAATTGAGGGGCTTACAAGGGTGTCTAGCATTCATCCGCCATTTTGTTGCTAATAGCAAGAAAATACTAGCTGTTCTCCAAATTAACGAAGAAAGGTGTGTGTTTTATATGGGACACTGAATGTCAGAAAGCTTTTGAGGATATCGAACAATATTTGACTAATCCACCAATGTTGGCGGCTTCAGTTTCTAGTGGATCATTTATTTTCCACATTAGAGCAATTGACCATGCCTTAGGAGCTTTGCTAGTTCAAACTAATGAAAAAGGATATGAACAAGTAATTTGCTATCTCAGTCGAATAATGGTTGGTGTTGAATACAAGTACAGTTTAATAGAAAAAGAGTTCCTAGGTTTGAAGATGGGACATTACCTGGTGGGGCAAACTACCCATGTAATATCCAAAGTAAATCCTCTAAAAATATTAATGACACAACTAGATTCGTTGAACTCAAGGCTAGCTAAATAGGTAATGTGACTATCACAATATGATATGAAGTTTGTACCTCAAAATGCAGTGAAAGGACTGGTTATAGCAGTTTTTCTGGCTGATCACCTAGTACTTGAAAACTCCAAGTTGTACGAAACCAACCCAGATGAAGTCATAATAGCAAACTCTACTTTACAAGAAAAAGTCTAGCAAATATTCTTCGATGGTGCTACAAGAGTGGGACCGAAGGAAAGAGTCATTGCTGAAGCGGGGATAGTCTTTATATCTCATTGATGAGTGCCATATATTGCATATTTATAGCCTTCATATTATCTATTTTGTATATAAATAATGCTACTCGGGTATTTTTAGTGTCTTTTTAAGGTAATCCGATTCATACAAAGAGATGGCATGAAATCAGAGCTGGATTAGGAAATCAAATCCAGAAAAGAGTTCAAAGAGAGTAAAGTTACAAGATTAAAATACTTCAGAGATTCAAAGTCCAATACAGTAGGGAAATAAAACTGACAACTCAAGAACTCATGTGGAAGAAATTTCAACTAATTTTCACAATCTTTAGCCGCCAAATAGCGGTAATTTCAGCCATATAGCGGCCCAATTGTGGGCCCATGCATTGAGTTTTTGTCTTTGGTTTTGATGTAATTTTTTAATTTTTCAGTTCTGCTAGAATTAGGTTTTGATTTCTGAAGCCATATATTGGCCGTATCCTTATATTCTAGGGGAATCCTGAAGTTTTGTACTCGTTTTAAATTAATAAAATTAGTATTTTGTTGAAGGGTGACGGCCACAATACCGTGCTCCAGAAGTAAGCCATTGCTTTTAGTTCTTTATTTGTTTTCTAGATAGAGTTAATTGCTTTCTAGTTTAGGTTTTATTGATTTCTAGATTAGATTTTATTGTGTTTATGAATAAAAATTCAATTTTGCTTATTAGGAACATGAGTAGCTAATTTTATTTAGCCCTAGGATGTAGATGAATTTAGTTTAATTGATGTAACATGGATTTATCTCTTCTTCTTCCTAAAAAGAAATAAAGTTATGAGTTTTCTATATTTAAATAAAAGATAGAGTTCACAAATCATAATTTTTTGATAGATTATGCTCAATAATATTTTGATAATCTATGCTTAGATGAAGTTTGGAATTTTTATTTTTTGTTTATTTTTAGGATTATCAATAAATATTTTCCTATAAATAAATTGAATTGGATAAACTTATAAATCTAATTTCTTCAGTCTTTTGATAGCCTATACTTATATTAGGGTTTGAAGTTTATTTTCTTACTTTTGTTTATAAGATTTTCTACTTAATATGATTTGTTTTTAAGAAAAGTGTTATCTTTGATGGTCTATACTTTCACATCACTTGATAGGTCATACTTAGGGGCACTTAATTAAAATCAAATTAAAAATATCACATTTTTTAATATGTTACTTAACCGTGCATAATTAAAAAGTTAGGAAGAAAGAGATAATTCATTATTAGGCTATTATTCTAATGGATTCGAGATTCTAGGCTAACCTCTAGAACTTAAAACTAGCCTTCTCTCGATCTAGAAACTCATAGTTAATCCGTTGGACTAAGGAAAAAGTAACAAACATAGAAGCACCTTAAATCCCTGTGGGACTACCTGTATAGCGCTACACCGATACTGTGTGCTTACAGTAAATATCACATCAAGTTTTTGGAGCCGTTGCCGGGGATCGACGGTGTTTTTCTTGCTTTTTCTAAAGTTTTACGTATTTATAGTGTGTGTCGAGTGTGCAAAGAATAGAAATTGCTGATACAGGCAGACAAAAGGATCAGAAAAGCCTCTGAACTAAGCAAAAAAAAAACCAGAGAGTAAACCTCTCTGGTTTAGCCGCTATTTGGCAGCTAAACCTACTATTTGGCAGCTCATCAGGTACTAACTGAACCCAAATTTTCTCCAGTTCTGTAATTTGGTTCCCTGGTTCTGTAAAAAAAAAAAAAAAATTAGAAACAGTAGGAATCACATTTTTATTTGATCATATCTATTCTACCGTTTTATCTCTCCACCATACCCCACTTCTTACATTAGTTTAGGAAATTCGAGCATATACTCACGGTCGCTGATTCATGCCACGTTGGACCCGTGATCAATTTGGCCGACTTGTGAGATTAGATTTGTTCATTGGAACCAAGATGGACCAACCGATCCCGATCCTTCAAGATCGATGTTACCCGTTGTGCTCATCATTACCATCATGCATCAAACTTCTACACACAGCGGGTAATAACTATGAGTTGAAGCCGCAATACATTAGTTGCTTCCTAAATTCACTAGTTCTGATTCAGAATATGCATATCTCTTTATCAGTGAATTTCAGGAAGTATGTGTAATGATTAAACTGCAGCACTTATCGGAGGACGCAATTAAGCTCCGCTTCATCCCCTTTGCACTTAAGGATAATGCCAAGAAGTAATTGTACAGTATGCCTACTGATTCAATCACTACTTGGGATGAATTCGTTACGGTATTTCTTAAGAAGTATTATCCCACGCATAAAACGGCAAGGGTACGAAATCAAATTAATCAATTCCGTCAAGTGCCGGGAGAACCCTTCTGGAAATATTTGGAATGGTTCAAGGACTTATTATCTCAGTGCCCCCACTATGCGATAGAAAAGTGGCGGTTGTGTCAAATCGTGTATGAAGGACTCTATTACACATCCAAAACTCTTCTTGAGTCCATGTGTCAGGGGGAGTTCATGAGAAAGAATGAGGATGAAGCATGGGACTTTCTTGAGGACCTATCGTGGAAGACTATGCAGTGGGAGAGTCCCACTGAGAAGCCCAGTGCATCAATTTCTGCACATAAGAGTGGGATCCATAGCGTCAACAGCTCTATAGCTGCCGAAGCTAAGATTGCAGCCCTTATGAAGAGAATTGAGGTATTGGAGACTCCTAGTGCTCCACCGGTGGGTCAGGTAAATCAAATTTAAATTTTCACATATTTTAATTGCATAACTTCGAATCATGTTATGGAGGAGTGTCCATTATTAACGAATCTCATGGGTCCCATACTTGAACAGGCTAACGCCTTGTATCAACAATCCATGAACAATCCTTACGCTCCTACATACAATCCTGATTGGAGGAACCATCCAAATCTATCATGGGGTCAAGGGCAATATCAGGAGGCCTCTAACCCTAACACGCAGCCTCCAGCCACTGGACAGTTCCCAAAACCAAATATGGGTGCTTATCAACACCCAAACGCTTCAAATCATGAGAAAAACCAGAATAGACTACTTATACAAAACCACTCACATCCACAACAGGGGTCTAATAATGATCAAGCAAAGCGATTTCAGTCACTTGAGAAAAATATTGAAAATCTTCTCAAGTCTCAGTCCAACCTTGACACGTACATACAAAATCTTATAAAAGTGTCAAATGACTTTATTCAGAGTACAGATCAGCAACTGCTCGTGAACTCTTAATCTATAACGAATATAGAGCAGCAGGTTGGACAATTAGTGAGTCAGATGAGTGAACGTGGCCAGGGTACCTTCCCAAGTCAACCCATAACGAACCCTAATGCCAGTTCCTCAAACTCCAATTAGTCGCATGTTCACCAATGCAATGCTATTCACACGCTTAGATCTGGCAAGCAAATAGACAATAATGTAGCCATGCCCCCTGATCCCACTCCTATTATCTCGCAGGTTATATCATCTCTTCCATCCCTTTCTCCACGATCATCTCCATCACCTCAATTACAGTCACATGATCATTTGGAAGAACCTGTTCCTAAGCCGAAAGCATCATATCCCAATCGGCTTAGGAAGCCTTCACCGCAAGTAGAAAAGATTCTTAAAATATTTTAGCAAGTGAAGGTTAATATTCCACTCCTAGATATTATACAACAGGTTCCTACTCATGTTAAGTTCCTCAAGGATTTGTGTACCAAGAAACGAGAAAGAAAAGTTCCTGAGAAAGTTTTTCTTACTACAAATATATCGCAAATCCTCTCTAACTCCTAGCCTGTCAAGTACAAAGATCCAGATTCCCCTACAATCCCATGCACCATTGGAAAATACTATATTTGATAGGGCATTACTTGATCAAGGGGCAAGTGTCAACTTACTTCCTTATACTGTTTATCAGCAATTGGGGTTAGGAAAATTTCAACCTACCAAAATTACATTACAGCTAGCTGATTGTTCGATCAAGAGACCACTTGGTATGGTTGAAGATGTGCTCATTAAGGATGACGAGTTTATCTTTCCTGTAGACTTCATTATCTTAGAAACTGAGCCGATCTCCAATCCACGGAATCAAATTTCAGTAATCTTTGATAGACTTTTCCTTACAACATCAAATGCATTAATTGATTGTAGGAGTAGCCTCATGAAGTTATCGTTTGGGAATATGACAATGGCATTGAACATATTTAATATGAATGAACACACAACGAGCTCCCTCATTGAGGCAACATAATTCATAATTTTCACTCTCATTCGACCTCTTGTACTAATAATGAACCCTCATTTGAGTAATTGTTCAAAGATGAGCTCATATTATTAGATAAATTAGCACATACTGATTCTATGTATGATGATACTTGTGCAAGTGTGCCATTGATTTATGAGCAAAATTTTGGGATTTGTTCGCAGAGGAGCTCGCATTACTTCATGAGTTAGAAGAGCCACCACCACGTTCACTTGATCATATAGCACTCTTCTCACCTCATGATGTTTCTACATGTATGCTTGTTACTAACTATGATTGGCAGGTTTATAATAAAGAATTCTTTAACTCAATTGTTAATGCTTACATGTGGACAAAGAAAAAACAAGGGCAGCATAAGTTACAGACAGGTAATTTCGTGACTTGTAGGAGGTTGATGAGATATAATAATGCACCCACTTCACGTTTAAAATGCACACACTATGAAAGTGGGAAGCGATCGAGAGGTTGTAACTGCTTTCCATACATTAATAGGGTGATGATATTGAGATCGTAACTTTTGCGACTCTCATTATTTGTATAGTATTTGTATAATAGTTTTCATATTTATTTTACTATACTTGATTTGTGTATGACGGCATATACAAGTTTAGGTGTGGGGGAGTGGATTAGGAGATTTTTTTTTTTTAGGATTTTTAGGATTTTTTATTTTTTATTTTTAGATTTTTGAGTTTCTTTATTTTACATTTTGGATAGTTTTTAAGGTAACTAACTGAAACAAATAATTAAAAAAACTGAAAAAAAATTTAAAAAATAATTTATGTATTTTTATCAATAGATCAAGCTAATTACAGATAAAAAAAAATAAATTTAGATTTAAAATTGGATAGGAGAGTAGATTGGATGATACACTTTGAATTTTATGAAAAGATCAAATCCGAAAAATAAATACTGCTAACAGTAGTTTTGAGGCAAGTATACATCTATTTTTTACTTCACAATAGTTTATTAGGTTAAGGATAAAAATAATAACGATTGAGTAAGTCTTCTCTCTCTAAATAAAAAAAGTGAGAATAAAATAATGGGGTGAGCTTGGTATTAAGACAATAGCCTCGAGAGTGATAAAATAATGGGGTGAGTCTGGTATTAAAGTAATAGCCTCAAGAGTGAAAAAAAGAGTATGATATGAGTAATCGAGTACTTTGCGCCTAAATAAGCGTAAATATTCGTATGAAAGGTAAAATATTTTAAAAAAAAAAAGAAAAAGGAAAAGAAAAGAGTATGAACCAAGTAATCGGGTATGTTGCGCCTAAGCAAGTATGAATATTCGCATGAAAGGTAAAATATTCTTAAAAAAAAGAAAAAAAAGAAAAAAAATGTTATGAGAGAGAGGATGAATCATGAGTTAGAGTTGGAGTCCAAGGCCGAAGTAGACTATCACACGTGCACGTAATTATATAGGAGACAATGAATTATTTGTTAGTGGGCATTGAAAGATAGGATTTAAATTTTTGATTAAAAAAAATAAGTGTATCTGATATGATGCTCAATTTGAAAATTGATAATCTAAATACGTTCTTGAGTTTTAATATTGTGAGATTAATTGATGAAAATATTAAAAAAAAATATTTTTCTTTCTTTTGTATAAAATTTTTATTTTTCTTGATTTTCGGTTATCCTTATTTTTCTTTTCTTTATTCCTTAACCTATTTTCTTCATGAATTTTGTGGGAATATTCACTTCAAATCCTCACGAGACAACACTCGTCCACTAGGGTAACCTAAGGATTTAAAGGCTTGTTGCACGTCTAGGTGCAATCGCGATTCCTGCGAAAGTGAGTTAGGATTTTTCTTTTTCTTTTTAGGTTTAGGTTTTGCTCGAGAACTAGCAAAAGATAGGTGTGGGAGTATGATGAGTGTCATATATTGCATATTTATAGCCTTCATATTACCTATTTTTGTATATAAATAATGTTACTTGGGTATTTTTAGTGTCTTTTCAGGTAATCCGATTCATACAAGGAGATGGCATGAAATTAGAGCCGGATTAGGAAATCAAGTCCAGAAAAGAGTTCAAAGAGAGCAAAGCTATAAGATTAAAATACGGCAGAGACTCAAAGTCAAATACAGTCAGATAAATCAAACGTACAAGTCAAGATACTCATGTGGAAGAAATTTCAACTGATTGCCGCTAATGGCGGTAATTTCAGCCAAATAGTGGCCCAATTGTGGGCTCATGCGTTGAGTTTTTGTCGGTGGTTTTGTTATAATTTTGTTTTTTAGTTCTGCTATAATTAGGGTTTGATTTTCGAAGCCTATATATTAGTCGTATCTTTATATTCTAGGGGAATCCTGAAGTTTTATACTCATTTTAAATTAATAAAACTAGTATTTTGCTGAAGGGTGACGGCCACAATACCGTACTCCAGAGGTAAACCATTGCTTTTAGTTCTTTATTTGCTTCCTAGATAGAGTTAATTGCTTTTTAGTTTAGGTTTTATTTCTTTCTAAATTAGATTTTATTGTGTTCATGAATAAAAATTTGATTTTGCTTATTAGGAACATGAGTAGCTAATATTCTTTAGCCCTAGGATGTAGATGAAGTTAGTTTAATAGATGTAATATCGATTTTTCTCTTCTTCTTCCTAAAAAGAAATAAAGTTATGATTTTTCTATAAATAAATAAAAGATAGAGTTCACAAATCATAATTCTTTGATAGATTATACTTAATAATATTTTGATAATTTATGCTTAGGTGAAGTTTGGAATTCTTATTCTTTATTTATTTTTAGATATATCAATAAAGATTTTCCTATAAATAAATTGAATTGGATAAACTTGTAAATTTAATTTTTTTGATAGATTATACTTAAGTTCGGTCTTTTGATAGCCTATACTTAGATTAAGGTTTGAAGTTTATTTCTTTACTTTTGTTTATAAGATTTTCAACTTGATATGATTTGTTTTTAAGAAAAGTGTTATTTTTGATGGTTTATACTTACACATCACTTGATAGGTCAAACTTAGGGGCACTTGATTAAAATCAAATTAAAAAGATCACCTTTTTAATATGTTACTTAACCGCGCATAATTAAAAAATTAGGAAGAAAGAGATAATTCATTGCTAGGCTATTATTCTAATGGATTCGAGATCCTAGGCTAACCTCTAGAACTTAAAACTAGTCTTCTCTCGATCTAAAAACTCATAGTTAATCCATTAGACTAAGGAAAGAGTAAGGAACACAGAAACACCTTAGATCCCTGTGGGACGACCTGTACAGCGCTACACCGACACTGTGCACTTACAGTAAATATCACATCACTCATGAAAATAACATCTTGCCTTGTGCGAATTCGCTGACAGAGCCGTGCTCAAACAGCATGGCCAAATTTAATGCTCTCATCATCGATTGTAAATAGCTAAAGAAATGGGGATGAAATACTTTGAAGTTTATGATGACTGAAAGTTAGTGATCAATCAAGTTTTGGTATAAAGACTTGATTCCATACCATCAAGCTACAATATCCTTAGCAAAATTATTCAAAGGATTTTTCATTGATTATGTACCCCAATAAAGTAATATACATGTAGATGCTTTGGCACCTCTGGTTGCTACCTTAGCGTTATCACCCAAGATAGAACAAAGAATCTCAGGTGCTAGTCAAAATTTTTACCATCCAAAACAAGCCTTGGAAATTAATAAAGGTGGCAATCCAGGCTCAAAGAATAAAGAAGCCTATAAAGCCTCATCAAGCTTGGAACCTAGGACTAGAGATTTCCTTTTCTAGACTTTGTGCTTTACTGCATTCTCCCCGAAGACCCAGAAGAAGCTACTTCCATTAAAAGAAGAGCAAGTTGTTATTTCTATAATACGACTATCAAACAGTTATATCGAAGATCATATGATGGGATTTTACTCAGTGCTTATCTCGTAAAAAAGCATAGGTGGCGTTACGAGAAGCCCATGACGACATATATGAGGCCAACCAACTTGGACCCAACTTTGGGATCAGTTATGAAGAATGGGTTATTATTAGCCGAAAATGGTAACAGATGCCATAGCTTATGCCAAGCAATATCATGTGTGTCAGATTCATGCTGACTACATTCACAGACCGTTAGAATACTTATATCGTACGGTCGCATTGTGGCCATTTAAAGCATGGGGTATTAATATAGTTGGACCTATCTCCCCTCCTTCATCAAAGGGTCATCCGTATATTCTCACGATCATCGATTACTTCTCTAAATGGTCAGAAGCCACAACACTGAAAGAAAAAAGCTTTTGACATGGTTAAATTCATAAAACACCACATTATATATCAATTTGGCGTGCCACGAAGGATAGTCCACAACAATGGACCCCAATTTGTAAGCAAGTATTCTACAAGGTATGCAACAAATTCAAAAGCATTGCATCAACGGCTTATAACCATGTTGTAAACAGTCTAGCAGAAGCATTTAATAAAACAATGATCAAAATATTAAAGAAACTTGTTCAAAAAAATAAGCGAGATTGGCATGAAAGATTGGGAGAGTGCTCCCGGGCATATCGCACAACTGTATGGACTCCCACGAATGTAACTCCATTCTCTTTTGTGTATGGCTGTGAAGCAGTCTAGCCTTTGGAAACATAATTACTGTCACTCTGTACTGCCTTAGCATTGGAGATGACTACCGAAAATAACCAAAAATTGCGCCATCATGAATTGGAAGCGTTAGATGAGAAGAGACTTCAAGCTCAACAACGCATCAAACTTTACCAAGTCAGAATCACCAGAGTATTCAACAAAAAAGTTAAAGAATAGATATTTAAACAAAGGGACTTAGTCTTGACAATATAACGCCCTATGATCGTTACCCACAAATCCAAAGGCAAATTTCAACTAAAGTAGGAAGGACCCTTCATGTTATAATCTGTCTACTCTAATAGAGCTTACAAATTAACCAAATCCGATGATGAAATTCTAATGGCATCTATTAATAGGAAATTCCTTAAGAAGTATTACCCTTAGAAATTTTCAGTAGTAATACATTTTTCTTGTTCGGTTGGGAGCTATGGGGCAATACCCCAGTAACCCAATACTGAGTAAAGAGAGTTAACTGTGTCGGTTTAGATTTGTAAATCAATATTCCAGTACTAAACAACAATTGAAAATGCACCAATTGTGTAGATGAATAAAATTATTTTATTAATCTTTTATATTGAAGTATTACGTCCAAAATTCAAGTTACAATAGTTGCTTTAAGCATTACAGTAAATTCATGTGTTCTAAGCATCACAATGAATCTATAATCTGACTAATTTAACACAAGTCGTACAAGAAAAAAAAGGATTCAAGGAGTTCAAGCAGACTGTGGATTCAGTAAGGACTATAATGTGAATTTGAAAGCGAACCACTTCCTTGTAGGAGTTGTTTCTGGGAGAGCCTCAACGCATACTTCAAAACACTCGACTTCCAACAAGATGCCATGGCATTTTGAAATGATGACATGCTACCCAAGGAGCCTGTCAAGATGCCCATGGAGCCCTGGCAAGAGGAACCCCTACTAAGACGCAATGGCATTTGAAAACCATCACACACTTCATAGCCCAGTGAAGCTAGAGGACTCGTTGGTGGAAAGGTTGTGGCTACCAACCAATAATGCTGCTATAAGTATGGAAATTGGACTAGAAAGGTGATCCTCCTACCAGGCCATGCTATGACAACACTATTAGTTGGTCCACACATTAGAAAGGAACTCATCACTTCCTAACGATATGAAACTTGGAGTTGCACTGCAAAGCTGAGGGCGCATGAATGTTAGAAAAGACAAAAAAAAGAGAGAAGTAAAAGAAGAGAAGAATACAAAAGTAGCAAGAGAAGTCTTACTCAAGTGGTACAAGTGTGGAACCTGACCAACTAATCTTTATTCAGAGTTGAAAGTTTCATCACCTTCATTATCTATCAGAGGGTCTATAGAGATAGAACCAATCCGTCAC
This sequence comes from Dracaena cambodiana, assembly GCA_036321105.1. Lineage (NCBI taxonomy): Eukaryota > Viridiplantae > Streptophyta > Magnoliopsida > Asparagales > Asparagaceae > Dracaena > Dracaena cambodiana. The sequence goes on along the minus strand of JAYEPQ010000012.1, from coordinate 18,602,611 downwards.
ATAAAAGAGAAGGCCGGTCAGAATCTTGAACAACAATGAATGCTAAGAACCTTTCGAGAGAAAAGGAAGAGTCTGATACTGGAAGTGCCCAGATCACCCCAGGGATATTTATACTCGCTAGAAGGAGAATCCAGAAGCCCTAAGGCTGGGCCCCTTGGCGCAACCAATGAAGATATGCTACTAATGTTAAATCATTCCCAAGCTGGAATTTTGGCGCGACGCTCATCCCAGAGAATGAAGCAACGTTTGACGCTTTGATTCCTGTGAAAAGATCTGGTCCTCCTACAAAATATCTAGTCCTTTGTCAATAAGCTAGCCCTGCCAATGGGTTAGCCCCGGGTTGGCCCCACTGGAATCTAAATTATTAAAATTAAAAAGTGAGTTCAAAGTCTCTAAAGCAGTGGATAGAAAGAAATTTTAACCTTTAATCCCAGAAAAAAAAAAAACTCTTGCCAACTCATCATATCGAGGGGAATGATGTGGCTAGCACAATTCAAACAGTAGTTGGTAAATGCACTTCAAATCCGTTTATAGTTGGGATTTTGCTAGAAACTCCATAAAAATATATCATGTGCAAATTTTGTTTGATAAAGCATCTAGACCACCAATGTACAAAATAAACAAGAATGAAATGGCAATTATTTGGTCAAGCACCATGCTCATGTTGCACCTCTAGGCATAAATACAGTAAATTTTTATCAAGCTCCTTCTATGATAGATGCATCGGCAAAACAAATGACCAAAATTAACCCCGGATAAAATTAAATCGACAAGATTTATTAAGTTATCCTTATCTTCCTACTAAAAAAATTCAGCTAAGTCCTCTAAGTTCAATATCACACTTCTAAAAGACTTTGCATGCATTATCAAAAAGTTAAAAGTAATAATAACCTGACAATCAAAGCTCGTTAAAAGTTTGAAAATACACTTTCAATGCCACAGAGAATTTTGACAGATAGATCATGATCATAAAACATGTCTCTGACAGTCTAAAAAATCCATAAAGAAAGTTCAATATGAAACCTATTGTCAAAAACACTGTCAAAAAACAAGTTCAATATGAAATCTCTGGCCGACATAACAAATTACTGTTCAACATCATACTCCCGATCATCAAAAGTTAGCTTGCTAAAAAATAATAATAAAATAAATTATCTTCAAACTATGATAATAAAAATTAGCTAGTTAAAATTTTTATTGAGACCTCTGTTTGAAAGTCTTCAAGCGCTCTTCAAAGAGCTGCTAATTCACTTTGCTTTCAATGGAAGCCTTAATCTCTCCCATGATCTCTATCTCTTCAGGAGATCCAGAAGGAAGACTATCAATTCGGGTTTGGATAGCACTTCTCTCTTTCAAAAACTTCTGACTGGTTTCATTAGATTTGTTAAAACGTTCTAGTACCTCTTCTCTGCTGGCCATCACAGCATTCTGTTTGGACTCCTATTAATGGATCTTCTTTAAAATCTCCTCTAAAATTTGACGTGAGTCAGCAATCCGTTGATTGAGGTTAGCAATCTCAAAATCTTTCACTCAGATCTCCCGGTCAGCAAGTTGATGGGTTTGCTGAACATCCTCCAAAGATTTGGTAACCAAGTCTCATTGCTGAATTAGCCCCACCCTTTGTTGCTGAAACTCTTGCATTAGGCTCTCTTTGAATATATTCACTAGAGGACTCATGGGATCTACATGAAAACTTCTCCAAGCACTTACTGAGTGATGAAAGCTTTAACATATTTCTCAAAAAGAGCAACCATCTCATGCCCTGCCACATAGCTAGTAAATGCATAAGAACTAGTCAGTATATCTCCAATAGTCTCCAGGGGAATCAAACCATCCCTCATAACCTCACCCACACAGTCTTGCACTGTATCATAAAATGTGAAAATAATCCCCTTCAAATAAATTTCACTAATTTTATCCTGCAAAAGTGATGAAGCCGAAGGAGCAAAGAGCTCAAAAAGGGGAGAGAGGATATTGTTGCAAAGACTGGAAAATCCCAAATACTAGTAGTCAAAGGTGGTGCCTGAGTAATCCTTGGTGAAGGAATGGGTGCTTTCCAGGGCCTCAAACCGATTGAAGAAGACAATGCTGAAGCAGAAGATACTTCGACACACTGAGGGTTGCCACACTGGTGGATGGAATAGAATCAAACCCCGAATCCTGAACCAGGTGCTATCATGATCATGCTTCTCTGAGGAGTTAACGAGGCCACTAAAAGAAAGCAGAAGAAGGATAAAAAGATATGTTAGTAAGATATGTAATTGAACAGAAGCTCAGATGCACACAACATTAACCCTCATGAGAGAGGAAGTATAAAACCACGATTCCAAAGCAGATGACGTATCAAGTAAATAGTCAAGATCAAGGTCCGGCCAAATGATTGCCATGTTACCTTAATGTGAAAGAACCGATATGTACAAAGAAGCAAGTTCTAATAATCCAAGTTTGGCCCGATAAGTATTAGGGTTTAAATAATACTTGCATATCATGACTACAAGTAATACACAAAGATGATGGTGAAGCAAAACTATATACACACGCACACATTAAAAGATACAAGTTGGTACCTAAAGCGCGGACGATTGTAGAGATCTACAGAATCCTCATCAATGTGGGTAGTATTCCCTTTAGATATTGAATCAGGAGGAGTAATGAAACCCTCACCATCATCATCAATGGTTATTGGTGTCCCAGCATCTTCAACCAAAGCAGAAGTTTTATCAGTGCCAACTTAACTGGAAGATGCTTGCATCACTCTAAATGATAAAGTGAATTCCTTAGGCATTACTAAAACCTCCGCTAAAGATGTCAGGTCAATAGGTGGAGAGTCAAGAAGACACGGATCAGGAATAGCTGCACTGATACTCGAAATGTGGATGGGAGAATCAGTTGATAAGTTGGCACCCTCTTGCGCCACAAAGTTTAGCAACTCAAGGTTGGAAGGTTGTTAAGAAGGGAATATATCAGAGATATTTTCTTCCTGATGATCCTAGGGCATATTGTCACTTGATGGCTCATCATTCACTGCCCTAGCTTCTCTATCCTTAACCAAGTCTTTTGACAGACTAACGAGAGCATTTGTTGTTTAATTTTGAAGCATGACATCAACTGACTGTCCTTCATCTGCCACATTCACTTCATCACTAGTGGTAGATACGTGTTGTTGTTTAGTAGTAACTGCTATCAGCGAGTCCACACTACTAGAGGTAGTGAAGTCACCACTAGACACCTCTTCAAAATACAAATATGATGCTCTTAGATCAGGGAGAGAATCGGCATGTGTAGTGCTCAATACTGAAGAAATGATGGCGAAAGTGGATACCCTATCCTGAGTCATTTTATCAAGTTGATAATCTATCATCTTATCAAATGATAGGGGTATAGCTCTAGACACCGCAGGTACTTTCAAAGCAAAAGAAAGCGAAGTTAGAAGAGAACCACTAACAATCGATGTTGTCGATGACAAAGTAGAGACAGTACCTGATAAAGACTAAGAAGACATTGAATGGCTGATAACCGCATCATTAGAAGAAGTTAATATATTAGAAAGGTTAATTAGATGCTTTCGCCTTTTAGCCAGTAGTGAAGTTGGAGGGATGTCCACTGGAGGAAATGTAGCAGCAGGAGACAACGGAATAGATGAAGAGCCTATCTTCCTCTTCTGTCGAGTCATAGAGCCCCCTGCCAATGTTGCTTCTCCTCGATCGTCTCCTGGATCACTGACAGTAACTGATGATGAAGCTCGTTGATGTACCCTCCCACCTTGTACATATTTAGTGATTCCAGTTGCACGAGAAGGTCGTCAACCTGCTATACGTCGACCTGCTATAGCTGTCTCCCTAATCAATTTCTCGTATCTCTCAACAATTAGACCCAAGCATGATACTTCGGGTTATATGTAGAAATTATAGTGTTCGTCCTTGTATATATCGGCGATAAAAGGTCATTGTCGTCTACAATTCGGGTACTTTACTAGTAAGCAAAAAGAAGCTCCGGTACACCTTATGACAAAGTGTCGCCTAGCTCAGGCCCCATCAACTAAACTTTCACGAAAAACTAAAGTAGTACTAGCGTTTCCTACATACAGCTGGTCATAACTGAATTTTCAAGCAAAACGACTTGCGGCATACGATTTTAGCTTGCATGAGTTCCCACTTCTCTACTAAAGATGAGAGAGACGAATACAAAGCAACAAAGAGATACTCCTCTTGAGAGATTAGAGTATGACTCCCCAGCATCTTCAAACAAGTCCCCAAAGGAAGTTGATCCAAAAAGAATATAAAAAGTGATGGCTAACAAGTCATCGGGTATTCACCAAATACTCTGAAGTCCACTTCATATTTTCATATCTACTTAAATTATGAAGCATCTCGCTATCTGAGGTGGCTGAACCAGCAGAGATTAACCCTTGCCAATGAGATGCAAACCAAGCCATTAAATAAGTGTAGGGTAAATCAATACGAGGATTTAGACTGGGTTCCTTTAAAACGACTTCGAAAAGTAGCCTCAAATCATATTGTATACGACAAACCATGGCTGGTAGAAGACCTAGTGGATGCCCATACACTAACTGGACCACAGGATACAGAACCCTAATCGAAACACACTCCAGTGAGAGCAAAGGGATAACACACTTATTGAGCCAATGGGTGAGGTAAGTTGCAAACACAATAGTAGGAGATAACTCACAGTTTGTCCAACTATGACAACTCAGGAGCATTGTCCCAGCAGAAAGGTCATCTTCAGGCTCCCTCAAAATGCATCACCGACCTTAAACTTAGATATCTTTAAAATGATATCATATACACTAGCAGGATGTTGAAAACCAATAGCTCCCTTCCCATCTAAGTTGATGAAGAAATAATCAGCCCACTTCTTATGCCATATTGCACTCTTCTTCGCGTTAGTCAAGTCTAAACAAATGCGAAAAAGATAAGTTAAATCCCATAAAATATGGTGCAAAGCACTATCTCGGGTGGCTAAAATCTCAAGCTCGTTCTAGGGAAATTCTCCTAATATAGAATATCTCTAATTAGAAGCCATGAAATCTGCCACATCTCATGGAGAGTAAATTTTGAGATAAACTCATAAGAAGAGTAGGTGCAAAGACTTAATTCTCCTTAGACTTGATTCTCCTTTGTCTTTAAGAGATACAAAAGACAAAAGGATACGAAGATCCAGTCCCCTTGATAATAAATGCCATTATAACAGGCAGGAAAATAAATTGAAATACTCATTGATGCGGGCGAAAAAAAAGCTTAATAGTCGTAGGTGAGAGAGTGGTTGCTGAAGAAGAGCCGCTCACCCCAACTATCTGTGCATCCGACGATTGCGTCGTCTGTTTGGGTACAATAAATCTGAAAATCCCTGAGAAAAGAAAAGAAGATTTCTAAAGTGAGAAGATTTCTAAAGTGAGAACAAGAGCCTGGATATTTAAAACAAAGGCTAGGAGTAAAAGATAGGTGAAGTGGTTTTTCGCCTTTACCTGAAACAGTTTTCATCTTTACTCGAAGCATTTATAGTAGACATCATTAGTCACGCGGTGGTCGAAGCACTGTGATGAGATGTTTAGTTCCACCAGACCAACTCCACATATTAGCCTCATCGGAAGCATACCAAATAGCTAGGCTAGGGCAAGGTCATGCCGATTATGTCGGAAGCATACAGTCAGAGCAAATTTGACATTCAAAATACCTGATGGTCAGAAGAAAAGAAAAGGAAATTCAAAGTATTTGGAGATTTAAGTACAATTTATCTCAAAAAATTTGAAGGAGGTCTTGTAGGCTATCAAAATTGTATTTGGTGAAATTTATTAAAATTTATAGGCTAAGAGCTAACAAAATGGCTATTGGCCCCATCGAAATAATAACCTCAGAGCTAACAAAATAGCTGATTGACCTCACCGAAATATAGCCCCGCCATAAACTGGTTGGCCCCATCAAAACAGGATAGCCCTGCCAGAAGGAAGTTGGCCCCACCAAAATAGGATTAGCATCACCAATAGTTAGCCCCGGTAGAAGTCAAATTCACCCCGCCAATAAGTTTGCTTCAGCGAAAGCTGAAAGAGAATTAATTTTGTCTGATTAGTTTAGTTAGCTTCGCTAGAAGCTAAAAGAAAAGTAACTTCTTCAGGCCAGGTTAGCTCTACTGAAAAGCAAAATTAACCTCGCCAGAAACAACCAACCGATCTTATCAATTCACCTCGCCAAATGGGGATTCAAGCACATCAGATCATGGGCAAGTAACTACTATGATCTCTGCAAATTGAGAGAATGGTTATGGCACCATCCAAACTATAAAAATGACGCTTAGCTTCCGAAGAAAGGGATCGAAAAACTCATGGAGAAAAGAAAAGAGAATTTGAGTTTTTCAAGTTCTTGTTGGATCGTCAACGGAAATAAAGAAGAGTCACTTTGATCATAATTCTATCGTTACACTCCCAAAATCAAAGAATACAAAAGTTGTAACCTTGCTTTGATTGTAAAGAAAATAAATTTCGAGTATTACAATTCAAATTTCAAATTTTGTTGTGTTTTTTGTTCTCAATGGCAAATTTCAAGTTTGATGTTGTAAACAACGGAAACAGTCGACAACATCCTTGTTATGGATAATGATCTCACTACTATGTATGATTTTAAGTAATTTCTGCATAACCATTTTCATACTAAAGATTTGGGCAATTTGAAGTACCTTCTGGGTTACGAACTCTCTTGATCAAATAAATGTATCTCTATCTCTCAATGGAAATACTCTAGAAATTCTGAAGGATAGCGGTTTTTTAGGTGCTAAACCTATGAACTTTCTAATGAAGCAAAACGTAAAGATTTCATATGGAGAAGAATTGCTTAGAGATCTATCTCAATATAGATGGTTCATTAGACGTCTAATTTATTTGACAATTATCCAGTTGGATATCATTTATTATGTACATATATTGAACAAATTCATGCATGCACACAAACCACATATAATAGCTATCTTGTGTGTGTTATTGTATTTGAAAAATAATCTAGAGCATGGTTTATTTTTTTCATTCTGAGAATGATTTATCTTTACGAGATTTTTATGATTCTAACCGGACAGGTTGCACAATTTCTCATAAATCTACTATGGGCTATTGCATTTTTTTTTTTGAGTCTTATCTTATTTTCTAGCAACATAGAGATAGAAAACAATATCCCAATAGAAGTTGAATAAAGAGTCATAACATGCGCATGTTATAGGTTATCTTGGCTATGTTTATTATTAAAGGATTTACAAATATTACATCTAAAATTGACATTGTTGTATTGCGACAACGAAACAACCTTACATATAGCAGTCAATCCTTTTTTTCATGAAAGAACCAGACATTTAGAAATGGATTGCTATTTTATTTGCGACTGTTTAAAAACCCTTCCACTGCACCAAAACTTCGAAGTTGAAGTGAGTGTTGGGTAGAAACCTGGGTTTTAACGATTTTTTTTAAAACCCGCAATTAAAATGCGCGCCCAGCAGGAATCGAACCTGGATTGCTCTGATACCATGTTGAAAGACCCTTTCACTGTACCAAAACTTCGAAGTTGAAGTGAGAGTTGAGAGAAATCATTTTATATTTTAACACGCGCCTGCAGGTTGAAAACCCATTTTTGGGTAGCAACCTGGGCTTTAATGCTGCGATATAATTTTCAACCTGCGGGGGCGTGTTAAAATATAAAATAATTTCGCTCAACCCTCACTACAATTTCGGAGTTTTGGTGTAGTGGAAAGGACTTTCAACATGGTATCAGAGCAATCCAGATTCGATTCCTGCTGGGCATGCATTTAATTGATGGTTTAAAAAATTTTACCGCTACATTAAAGTTCAAGTTTCTATCCAAAAATGGATCTTCAACCTGCGGCGGCGTGTTAAAATATAAAATAATTTATGTACAGAATGTTCAGTTGTAACCAAATATGTTACTTCTGCAAATCAATTTGTGGTTGTATTCACCAAGCCACTAGGGAAGGAAGTTTTCTTGACTATGATAGACTATCTTGTTGAGAGAGTCAATGAAATAGATATGTCTGTATTAGTTGTGAAATATTAGTATTCTATTATACTTAGATTACATAGAATCGATTAGTACAATTATAAGAAAATACTTATATAAAGTTGTATCTTTTGATTCAATGAAAATCATTCCAATAGAAATCATAGAAGACAAAATATTCTCTTCCCTTTTCTCATGGTGGAGGAGAACAACATATTTTTCAGAAATTAGAAGGATATTCTAAACGAAGTAGTCTCATTTGCCAATTCCATAATATCCATCTCCAGAACAACTCCCTTTGACGATGAAAATATATAAGATTCTCAAATTGAACATTCATTTCCATTGAGGTGTTATAAACAATTTTTCCATCTTTTTCTCATATTATTTTTTCTTCACAAAATTTATTCTTATTGAATTCTAGATTTCAACTGCTTCTAATTTTACTAGCAAAAGGCTACTTTTAATTTTAATGACATAAGTAGATTTCATACTTTAATAAATGACAAGTCCCAAAATAATATACCAGTACCCTATAGGAAGTATTTAAAGTGAAAAGAAGAAGCACAAAGACCACCCTTCTTTATAAAGAAATGATAGAATTACAGCAGACTTTACATACATTTGCATCTTACAAATAGAATTGATACTAGAGCTTGCATACATTAGCATCTTACAAATAGAACTGATACAAGAGCTTGCATACATTTGCATTACAAATAGAACTGATACATGAGTTGGTTAACAAATTTCTTCAGTTGTTCCATTATTGCATAGAGCACCAAACAACCCAGGATAAAAACTATTTCCTCCCTTTTCTTTTACTACGAAAAAGAAAAAAATTATTTGCAAAATATATATTTTTTAAACTTTTAGATTGACATTGGAAAAAAGAAGATAAAAGGAAAAAAATACTAAAATTCTTAGACCTTTTATCCAATTTGAATCTTAAAAACGACATTAATTATTTTTTTAGTTACATGATGAAAAAGATTGCCAACACCAAGACCACATAGACTGAGTGTTGAATTGTCTTTCAATTTTATCAGGTGTAATTTCATATACAAATAGAGTTTCAAGTAACATTGCTCTGAGTCCACTGTAGCAGACATTGTGGATTTATGATCCTTAGGCAATTAATCAATCATAAATCAAACTCCGATGACTTGCCTTTTTAAACTTTTTTTTGCGAATGTTAAGAGCTCAAAGAAAAATATAGTTAAATTAGGGAAAAGTTTATATATGTTTTAAGCCAATATTAGATAAGGTTGGTGATCAACACAACCAAACTCTCAGTCACAAAAAAAAAAAAAAAAAAAAAAAAAAAAAAAAAAAAAAAAAAAAAGGAATAAGAAGAAGAAGAAGAATAAGCAAAAACTAACTCCGGTTGCAACTCCCATCACGCAACCCTTGTACTTCTTCCCTTCTCTCTTCCCCAAAAAAAAAAAACAAAACAAAAAGACAAAAACAACAAAAGAGTTAAGATATAACTTTTTTTCTTCCAAAATAAGAAAGTGGTTTTTACATATATGTCCCTTACATCTTTAAAAATTTAAATTTAGCCTCCCAAATACTTAACCTACTTCACGGTAGTCTTCTCAGTAACTTCCGTTAGGCCAACTATATTTTTGGCCTAAATTTTTCATTATACACCTGAGTTATTTCACTTTAATCCTCATTTCTCTCTTCTTCCTCTCTTTCTTTTCTTTTTGGGTTCCCCTCTCCATTCTTCTCCTCTCTCTCTTCCCTCGCAGTTAATCTCCATCTCTTCCTTCTTTCCTTCTTTCTAACTGAGAGAGAAGAGAGAGAGAAAGAATGGAGAGGGGAGCTCAATAAGAAGATGAAAAGAGGAAGAAGAAAAAATGGAGAACTAAAATAAAATAATTCAGAGGTATAATAAAAAATTCGGACTAAAAATATGGCTGGTCTAAGGAACGTTATACAAGGGACTAAAATAAAGTAACTTAAGAGATTTGGAAGAATAAATTCAAAATATGAAGATTTGAAAAACTAAATTCAAATTTTTAAAAATTTAAGGGATAGATACTTAAAAATCCAATAAGAGAAAAAAGGAGGGTATGCAATATAGAGAATGGGAAAATGAATCTTTGATGTTTAAATAGCCAAAGATCTGATATTTGGCGTTATATGCCAATGGAGAAGAGTTAAATGAATTGGATAGTACGGAATTGGGGAAATTCTAAAAGATGGTGCTCACTAGTAAAATATGGTGTGCATTTTGAATTTCCCTGAATTGATCGGTGGGGGGTAGTTGGGAGCTACTACTAACTCTAACCACTACTCGGACGCCGCCCCTTCCACACCCCCAAACACACCCAGCCATCCACCCCCACACACACACCCCTCTCCCTCTCTCAGTCTTCAAATAGAGTAGAGGGCAGGTATCACGTGGCCCTTCTCCTTCATCTCTCTCATTTAAACCCATTAATATCTTCTCCCTCTGTCTTCCCTCCTCCCACATACTCTTTCTCTCACATTTCACGCCCAATTTCCAATCTTGCTCCCATTTGGGCGTATTAGTCGCTCTCTGTGATCGAAAAGGGGGGATTTTGACTCGATTCCTGATCTGGGTCTTGCTTTTTTCTGGAGATCTTGGCTTCTGTCGGGTAAAGTTTCAATCTTTAGTCTCCCTAATTTTCGCATTTTTCTCTTCTCTCAATTGTATTTTCTTTTTACTAGAACGAACAAACGTCAATTCTCAAGTTATTTTTTTACTGAATTGCTGAAATAATTCTTTATAGAAATTCTATATAGGAAGAGAGACCATCTTATGCTAATTATTCCCTAAATTGATTTATAGCAAGTCCCAGTAATTATGATTAGCAAATTAAATTTCTGGTTTGATAATTTAATTTGTGGCTGCTACTCCTACAGTTAGTTTACTCCTACGTGTGAATTGTAGAATTGACACAAATTTTCTTTTTACTAGAACGAACAAAGGTCAATTCTCAAGTTATTTTTTTTACTGAATTGCTGAAATAATTCTTTATAGAAATTCTATATAGGGAGAGAGACCATCTTATGCTAATTATTCCCTAAATTGATTTATAGCAAGTCCCAGTAATTATGATTAGCAAATTAAATTTCTGGTTTGATAATTTAATTTGTGGCTGCTACTCCTACAGTTAGTTTACTCCTACGTGTGAATTGTAGAATTGACACAAATTTTCTTTTTACTAGAACGAACAAAGGTCAATTCTCAAGTTATTTTTTTTACTGAATTGCTGAAATAATTCTTTATAGAAATTCTATATAGGGAGAGAGACCATCTTATGCTAATTATTCCCTAAATTGATTTATAGCAAGTCCCAGTAATTATGATTAGCAAATTAAATTTCTGATTTGATAATTTAATTTGTGGCTGCTACTCCTACAATTAGTTTACTCCTACATGTGAATTGTAGAATTGACACAAATTTTCTTTTTACTTGACATTAGGTTTATCTGATGAAGTCCAAGACATGACAATTACAATTCGTATATTTTATTAACTGTATCTGTTTCTGTAATTTTGTAGCATCTGTAAGCTTTAGGATCGAAGGGGATTCGATTAGCCATGGCGGAAACTTGGCGTATGAATGGGGTTGCAGTTGGAATGGGTCAGGCCAGACACGCGTCTACATTGTCAGAAGTTGATGACTTCTGCAGGGCTCTTGGTGGGAAGACACCCATCCACAGTATTTTGGTGGCAAATAATGGTATGGCGGCAGTTAAGTTCATGCGAAGCATCAGGACATGGGCGCTCGAGACCTTTGGAACCGAGAAGGCGATACTATTAGTAGCCATGGCAACTCCAGAAGATTTGAGGATTAATGCGGAACACATTAGAATTGCCGATCAGTTTGTGGAAGTTCCTGGTGGAACGAACAATAATAACTATGCTAATGTTCAACTCATTGTTGAGGTTGATTCTGTTTGCAATCTGTTTCGTCTCCTTTTGATTGGTTAGGTGATTTATGAACTGAACGTCTTAATTTGGTTTTGATTTGGGAACCTGATAGATGGCGGAGATAACAAGAGTCTCTGCTGTATGGCCTGGTTGGGGCCATGCGTCGGAAAACCCTGAGCTTCCAGATGCATTGGATGCGAAGGGGATAATTTTTCTAGGGCCTCCAGCTGCATCAATGTCAGCGTTAGGTGATAAAATTGGTTCTTCTTTGATTGCGCAAGCAGCGGGAGTACCAACCCTTCCCTGGAGTGGCTCGCATGTAAGCCTTCTAAACTTTTTTTTTTTACATGTCATATATCCACGATACCAAATTAAATATCATCTATACTCATTTGAACTTATTTCACAGGTCCAAATTCCACCGGATAGTTGTTTGGACACTATTCCTGAGGATATCTACCGGAAAGCTTGTGTGTATACTACAGAGGAAGCACTGGCTAGTTGCCAGGTAGTCGGTTACCCTGCAATGATCAAGGCATCTTGGGGTGGGGGTGGTAAGGGAATAAGAAAGGTTTGTCTCCTTTTTCTCTTTTATCTTTATAAAAAGAAAATGAGAGCATTGAAAGAACTATATTCTGTGCATGGTGAGCTAATATGAGCTAGGACATTTCATGGTTTTCAGTATTATGTACAACTCTTTGCCCTAACAAAGAATAGGCAAAACCTTGTTGCATGATACTGTGAGTGATTGCGAAATATCAGTTTGACCTCCTTCAGTTAGTGTTCAGACCAATGTTGAAAATAGCACGTTATGAAACCCGTTATACTACGTTACGTAACCTAACGGAACCCCAACGCTACGTAACAACTGAAAATAACTCAGTGCACCGTAACAATATGTTTTTTATGCTATTTTATATTATATTACGTAATGTTACGTTAAGTTACGTTATGTTACGTTATTTACAATTATTTTTTAATAATTTTTATATTGTTGTTGATTATTATTTTGTTTATTAGCGAATTGTTGTAATATTCTTGATTAGTTATTTGCTTATTTGATTTCTTATGAAATTGCTAACTTTTTAATTTGCAATTATTTCCTTATTCACTTGTTGTAATTTCTTTCCGGCTGCTGAAATATCTTACTTATTAATTTTATTGAATTTTTAACTGAACTGAAATCAACAATTACAAATAAGATAAATTGAACATTACAAAATATAAATTATAACAATTATAATAACTGGATTAAAATAAAAAATTAAAATCTTGTTTCTTGTTTAAATGATGACTGGAATTACGGTTGGAGCCTTAATATAATTTATGAAGATAAACGTGAAAATTATTATAAAACTTAATATAAAATTAGAATAGAATATATATTATAAAATGGTTTTATATTCTTTTTTAGATATTTTAAATTTATTTTTGAATTTATAAAAAATATTTTATATAGTTTTACATTTATTTTTAATTAAATAAATAGAAAATTGCATAACTTTCGTTATGCGTTACACTATATGCGACATAACCTAACAGAGACAAAATGTTACGTTATCGTTATTGCTATTTTAAACACTGGTTCAGACTTCTTTGTACTCATGACATCATTGTTCTTGCAAACGTGCTTTCTTTACCTTTTGAATCACTCCAATCAGGTCCTTCGTTAATCAGTTTTCCATTATTTTGTAGGTTCATAATGATGATGAGGTAAGAGCATTGTTTAAGCAAGTGCAAGGGGAAGTCCCTGGATCTCCAATATTTATAATGAAGGTTGCATCACAGGTGAGGCTTTTTCTTCATGCTAAACTATTGGAATTTCACTTATGCTCATCAATTAATTTTTCACAATCTATTAGTTAATGTTTCTTGTGTTGTGAGCATCATAGAGTGTCTGCCTTTTTTCAATCATTAGCAACTTTCCTCTTGAGTGTATCTGTTGGGAAATCTCTCACTCGCTATGAGTTGTGGAGATCTTCTCAACATTACAAAGTTTACATTTGTATGAGAAAAATGATAACATGGAGACAATGCAGTGGACATATTTTACTTCAAAGTTGCATATATCACAGAATGCTTGCAATACATGTAAGACTTTTCTACCCGACATTGAGCATTTTTTTAATTCTTTTTGTAGAGCCGGCATTTAGAAGTTCAGTTGCTTTGTGATCAATATGGTAATGTTGCTGCTCTTCACAGTAGAGATTGCAGTGTCCAAAGACGGCATCAAAAAGTACGCATTCTCAAACTTTCAGTACTTAATCCTACATTGCAATCTTCTCATGCTTGAAGCTTTGTTTTTTCTACTTCGACCTGTATTTCTTGAATTGTCTCATGATTGGATGGAGTCACTAAACATGGTTTCTAGAAGGAGGCCTTTTAGTGTTATTCGTAACTTTCTCAACCGGCAACTGATTGTTTCCACACAGATCATTGAGGAAGGTCCAATCACTGTAGCCCCACTTGAGACAGTGAAAAAGCTTGAGCAGGCAGCAAGGAGGCTTGCCAAGTCCGTGAACTATGTTGGTGCTGCCACCGTTGAGTATCTTTACAGCATGGAAACTGGTGAATACTATTTTCTAGAACTCAACCCAAGGTTGCAGGTTGGTATTTGCTTTCAACCAGTAGAGTGTACATTCATTTGATGAAAATTCTTGCTTGATTTCTCATCAGAGTGGGTCCTTTTCAGGTGGAGCATCCTGTCACTGAGTGGATAGCTGAAGTAAGCTTACCAGCAGCTCAAGTATCAGTGGGCATGGGCATCCCTCTCTGGCAAATCCCTGGTAGGAGCATAATGTGACAATTGATGAATTGGGGATCTCTTTATTCTATTCTCTTTTGATGGATTCGTTATGCTCCATAGAAATTAGGCGTTTCTACGGAATGGAACATGGTGGGGGGTATGATGCATGGAAGAAGACGTCGAAGGCTGCAACTCCTTTTGATTTTGATAAAGCAGAATCCATAAGGCCTAAAGGGCATTGTGTTGCTGTGCGGGTTACAAGCGAGGATCCAGATGATGGCTTTAAGCCTACTGGTGGGAAAGTGCAGGTTAGATTTTGAACTAATTGAGGGTTGGTGATTTTGATAATCTCTTGCATGGAGGATTAAAAATTGACTTATTTTGATTGAATAATTGCAGGAACTAAGCTTTAAAAGCAAGCCGAATGTATGGGCTTACTTCTCTGTCAAGGTATGACATTTAAGCAATGCCTTCGAAATTTCTTGAGGCTTGGTATCGTGTTTACTGTTGTTTTTTTATCATTCCCATGCTTTAACTGGCTTATACCATGATATACTGAAGGAAGATTGAATATATTAATCACTAGGGGTTTTTACATATATGTCCCTTAAATCTTTAAAAATTAGAATTTAGTCCCCCAAATCTTCATATTTATAATTTAGTCCCCCAAATCCTTTAAGTTATCACAATTTAGTCCCTCAGCCATATTTTTGGCCCGAATTTCCCGTTATACCCCTGAATTACTTCATTTTAGTCCTCCCTTCTCTCTTCCTCCTCTCTTCCTCTTCTTATTGGCTTACCCTCTCCATTCTTCTCCTATCTTTCTCTTCCCTCTTCTTATTGGGTTCCCCTGAGTTACTTCACTTTAGAAATTAACTGGGAAGGAAGAGAGAGAGGAGAAGAATGGAGAGGGGAACCCAATCAGAAGAGGAAGAGAGGAGGAAGAGGAAATGAAGGATTAAAGTGAAGTAACTCAGAGATATAACGGGAAATTCGGGTCAAAAATATGGCTGGGGGACTAAATTGTGGTAACTTAAAGGATTTTGGGGACTAAATTATAAATATGAAGATTTTGGGGACTAAATTCTAATTTTTAAAGATTTAAGGGACAGATATGTAAAAACCCGTAATCACTAATCGAGATTCAAAAAACAATGATTCTTGAATGCTGCATATTGTTACCTAAAGTAAAATGCCTTCAAGAGACCTGCCTCTGATTTACTTTAGTCAAAATTCTCGTTCAGCAGAAAATTTCACCCACCATACTACCAATTTAACTGTCTAAAACCACAGTGGAGTATTGCAACTTTTCTATTAACATAAAGTTGTAGCTCTAGTGGTTGAAATCACCCTGTAAGGTGATCTTTGGCAAATTGGTAGACCACATACATAAATGTCTCACCGTTAATTTTGTGCACCACAGGACGTATGTTTCACATGGCCAGGTGCTTTCCTAGATCATCTATAGAAGCTATCCCTGCTTTAAGGCAAAATTTGTATTGAAATATTAACTATGCCACACTGTTTTCTTCATGATTTTGAGCTTCCTTTTAGCTCATGGCAAAAGGAGTGTTGGACATATTAAATAATGGGACCTCTGAGGTTCTTAGGGGTCTTAGGTAGAAAACTTATTAAGGACATGCAAGCAACTACCGAAGTCACTCTATGTACTCTGGGATTTCTCCTCCTAGGAATTTGGAGCCTTAACTGTCAGGGAGGTATAGGGGAAGGGGAATGGGGGTGTTGTGAGATTATTGTGAAGACTATCGACGCATCTAATGTAATGGCAGAATGTCTCCTCAGTTTTTTTTTTTTTTTTTTTTTTGTTAGTAAATTTCGCTTGTTGTCACCATCAACTAACACAAGGATTTCCTTATTCCCTCTTTCTTAAAACCTGCAGTCTGGAGGTGGCATTCACGAGTTCTCTGATTCCCAATTCGGTAATTATCCCTGATAATGATTTTATTCGTTGTCATGAATTTTGTAGTTCTGTCCCTTTTGAACCTTTGATTTCTATCACAGGCCATGTTTTTGCTTTTGGAGAGTCCAGAGCATTAGCAATAGCCAACATGGTTCTTGGTCTGAAGGAGATTCAAATTCGAGGGGAAATTCGCACAAATGTTGATTACACTGTAGATCTCTTAAATGTAAGCTAATTGGCTTTTCTGCAGAGGATCCTGCCATTGAAAATCGAATTGAAATTCTTATCTGCTACTTTTTCAGGCCATAGAATACAGAGATAACAAGATCCATACAGGTTGGTTGGACAGCCGAATTGCTATGCGTGTTAGAGCTGAGAGGCCTCCTTGGTACCTTTCTGTTGTGGGAGGGGCTCTTTATGTAAGCCAAGCTACTTTCAGCCATCTACAAAGATGATAATTTTTCCTATCAACTTCTATTTATTTCTACTTATCGTGTCCTGTGCTTTTGCATCTTTAGAAAGCATCAACAAGCAGTGCAGCTATGGTATCTGACTATGTTGGCTACCTTGGCAAGGGACAGATCCCACCTAAAGTGAGACTCCTTATGCGTACACTAGGTTTCACCCAAAAAGCTGAACAATTGCTCCTTTCTTAGTAGCTTCATCTTATGTTTGACCATGTTCCGTTGCAGCATATTTCTCTAGTGAATTCTGTTGTTACGTTGAACATTGAAGGAAGCAAATACATGGTAAATTTCTACATGCGTGATGTTACAGCATTTTTATGTGTAAAACTTGTACCTAATTCTACTACAATTCATGTATGATCATACCTAGATTGACATGGTAAGGGGAGGTCCTGGTAGCTACAGGTTAAGGATGAATGGATCTGAGATTGAAGCTGAAACTCATACATTACGTGATGGGGGTCTTCTAATGCAGGCAAGCTTTCTCTCTCTCCTCTCTCCTCTTACCTCAAACTTCAACTAAAGTTTGGTGGTAGTTTTTCAAATATAGGGATTTGGTTATCAGCATCGTCGTCACTCCCTATTGTTCGTCCTTTGTACTATTCTATCGTCTTTGCTTTTTTCCTCTCTTTTTTAACTTTTGCTTCTGGTTGATTATATCGCCGAGACTTTATAAATGGTAAACATGTAATAATTCCTTGCACCTCAAGGTAATGGGAGTTTCTATTTTCTGTGGATCAAGAAGGATCTCGTGCCATCATTCCTAATAGAGACTAGGAGCAGATAAAAGGAGTCCCACTATTGCATAAGTTGCTGGAGGTGCAAATTGGTATCCTATTTCAACTAGATGAGGGTAGAATTCCAAGAGATCTCAGGGAGGCTGTTAAGTTTTCACATTTAATTTGTGTTCTTAATGATACTCTGGAACATCTAGCACTTTCAACAAATAAGGTTCTTTAGAGATGGAAAATAAATTGCTCAGTCATGGCTCCTTTCCTCAAATTCTCTTGCCACCAGAGATGCACATGGTTTATGAATTTAACTGTCATAGATCAAGAATGATAGTTTTCACTCTCAATAAAATAATCGGCTGTCTACATAATATATTCTTGAATGCTGTTTACACTAGTATCGTTCAAGTATCTTATCTCCTGTTAATGTGAGTTTTATGCAGTTGGATGGAAACAGCCATGTAATATATGCTGAAGAAGAGGCTGCTGGGACTCGACTTCTAATCGATGGAAGGACATGCTTGTTGCAGGTACTAGCAACTGTTTGCTTACAGATTCTGTTACTATGTTAGTTTGTAAGCATAAATCTCTTCCAGTACTTGCCTTGTTGTCAGAAACTTTCTGGTTATTTCGTAAATCTCTTGTTGACCTTCGTTTATCTTCTTTACTTGAAGCTGTATTGTACCGGACACGTATCTGACATGATACTCCTGTTCTGTGCATACTTTTTTAAGAATTTTCTGTGTATTGTGTCGTGTATGTGTAGGCATGTCTGTGTCACTGCAATGTAGCTCACTAGTATTAGGATATTCTTTATTCTTTAGGCCCTATTAGATTAAATTCTAAGAATGAGTTTCCCTCCGCCAGAACGATCATGATCCCTCTAAGTTGGTGGCAGAGACACCTTGCAAGCTGCTTCGATTCTTAGTCCAGGATGGTAGTCATGTTGACACTGATGCACCTTACGCCGAGGTTGAGGTTATGAAGATGTGCATGCCACTTCTCTTGCCTGCTTCTGGTGTGATTCATTTTGTAATGTCCGAAGGCCAAGCTATGCAGGTAAATTTCTAGTTTTTAAAGATCTGCTCTTTTGAGTTTTGATACTGTTTAATAGTCTTCACTCTTCATGTCCTAAAATCATTGTCGTTTCATGACAGGCTGGAGACCTCATAGCAAGGTTAGATCTGGACGACCTATCAGCTGTGAGGAGGGCAGAACCATTCCATGGTACTTTCCCAAAACTAGGGCCCCCTACTGCAGTTTCTGGCAAAGTCCACCAAAGATGTGCTGCAAGTTTAAATGCTGCAAAGATGATTCTTGCAGGCTATGACCATAATATTAATGAAGTAAGAACCAGAGAACTTGAAGCATTAGTTTCTTTTGTTCCTCTTTTTCATTTTCTCTTTCCATTTTTATTCTTTTAGTTGTATGAAATATTGATCTTGAGTAACTCTAGAATTCTCTCGCATATTAGTTTTGAAGTATACCTGTCTCCCTTATTTCTTAATTGCTGTTTGAGTTTTGTATATTGATTATAGATTAACAATTTGTGAGGCTTAGCACTTGAAAACTTCTTTTAGATCATAGTTCTATGGTCCTCTACTGTTAAAATATGGTATTCACCAGAATCTTCTGTAAACTATATGGGAAACTCTGTTTTTTAATATTTCACGATATTAATGGCTTTCGCCAGTTGCCAGTTCTGATGTACACCTTCCTATATAAGTTTATAATTTTTTGCATCATTTTGACTCACCAAAAATGATATGAGCATTTGCGTAACAAAGTATCAATATAGTGTTGAGTAATTCCAATTTGATGTAGTTTCTGAGCTGTGTTGTTGAATCTAAATTAGGTTGTTCAAGATCTTCTCAACTGTTTGGACAGTCCGGAGCTTCCATTTCTACAGTGGCAAGAGAGCATGTCCGTGCTGGCAACACGCCTCCCTAAAGATCTCAGGAACGAGGTTTGTGTGCAATCATGGATGACCTGTTTTTTTTGGCAGGAAATAGATTCAATGATTTCTTCCAACTCAGGAAATTAAGAACCATAAAATTACTATTTCTTTTGTTGGGATGTTGAGATCTATGATTTCCAATTTCTTTGTTTAGTTGGATTAAATTGTTAATGTGAGAGGCTACTGAAGGCATTAGGGCCATGTGATGAAAAATATTAGATTGCTTGAATTGGAATCTATTCATTTCGAGAGTGAATTCCAAGTCTTTGTTCAAACTAAAAATGCTGAATTCCATGAAATTGGAATTTCACATTCTTTGCAAAATGAACTGTGGGTTTGGGCCAAAGCCATAATTTGTAAATGACTGGATTACAATTATATTTTTCTTGTTCTTTTCCTTTGCTTCATTTTTTAAATCAATTTTTGATCGACAGTTGGATACAAACTACAAGGAGTATGAAACAATCTCAAACCACCAGAAGAATGTTGATTTTCCTGCCAAATTACTAAGAGCAGTTATTGAGGTTGGTGCTACTCTGCTTGGTTCTCACTATGATCATTTATTAATTTTTCACACATCTTTTGAATTGAGAAAAAAATCTTTTCTTTGTTGAAGACCTACCTTTCATCCTGCTCTTCGAAAGAAAAAGCCACAAATGAAAGGCTTGTGGAACCTCTAATGAGCGTTGTGAAGTCATACGAGGGTGGAAGAGAAAGTCATGCTCGGATAATGGTTCAGTATCTTTTTGAGGAGTATCTGTCTGTTGAAGAGCTATTTAGTGATAACATTCAGGTAATTCTTTTCAATATCACACGATAATGTGAGAAGTTGTTTCGTATAAAAGTTATATCATGTGTGAGAATGCTATTTGAGTTTTAACATTACTTATTGAACCTATACTCACGCGTAACGTCATGTATATCACATGCCACGCAAGTTTCTTTTTTATTTGATTACTTATGTGAGGCTGAAAATGCTTTCTTCTCCAGGCTGATGTTATTGAGCGGCTCCGGCTTCAGCACAAGAAAGATCTTCTGAAAATTGTGGATATTGTGCTGTCTCATCAGGTAATCTGAAATGCTTGGGTCCCTAGCAATTCTCACTAGAACTGAATGAGGGGAATATGGAAAATTTAAATACATAAGTTGTTAAGCAGTGCTTGGCGATAGCGTTTCAAATATAATATGCTTTTTGTATAATTTTAATATTTGTATTGCTAGATGCATAGTTCTCTTTCTCCGATTAAAACAGCAAGGAAAATGAAGGGAGCTTTTGATTTTAAAAAAATATGACTTTACATATGTATAGTCATGTAGGGATTTTGTTCAATTATATTTTGACCCCACGGGCTGCCTTAGTGATTAGGAAGGAAACCTTGAGATGCTTCTCTTTAAATGCCATCCCGGGCTTGAATCCCAGCGGTTTTACCTGGGGAAGGGGATAAGTAGGGGCAACCTAGCCTCTTGGGTTTTTCCAGTGAAACCAGTTTCCCTGTTTCCCAAAAAAAAAAAAAAAAAAACCAGTTGGAACTTGGAATTTCCATGTTAGTCCACTCTCATGTTGTGGGATGGTCTGTAGCCACCTTGGTGTTGTTGTTTATGTTGATATAGACGTCCCTGTGCTGAGTAATATGCTTATATTTGCTGCCCTGCAGGGTGTCAGGAGCAAGAATAAGTTGATCCTTCGTCTTATGGAAGCATTGGTTTATCCTAATCCAGCTGCGTACAGAGATCAGCTGATTCGGTTTTCTGCTCTCAATCACACAACCTATTCTGAGGTTCAATTTGGCTATTGTTACAATGTGCCATTCATCATTCATTATACTTTGTGATCTATTCTCAAGTGTGTTAATCTTATCATTGCAGTTGGCATTGAAAGCAAGTCAACTTCTTGAGCAAACAAAACTGAGCGAACTCCGTGCAAACATTGCTAGAAACCTCTCAGAACTAGAGATGTTCACTGAAGAAGGAGAGCGTCTTTCGACACCCAGACGGAAAATGGCTATCAATGAGAGGATGGAGGATCTTGTTAGTGCTCCTCTGGCTGTTGAGGATGCTCTTGTAGCTCTCTTTGACCACAGTGACTACACTCTTCTAAGGAGAGTGATCGAAACTTACATTCGTAGATTGTACCAGGTAACTACCATAATGGGCCAGAAATATTTTTCTCTTACAATTCTATTGTACCTGTGTAAACATTTATATCTAGAATTTAGTGTTTGCCTTGGATTTGGGCACACCATTGCATTAATAATGAGCCTCTTAATTTGTGAATTTCCTCCATGCTAATACATCCTTGATTCAGCAATGCACATTTTATGGGAAGTTTCGTAGTTGTAGCTAAACTTATGGCCCTTTTTCCCCAGCCTTACCTTGTGAAGGGAAGTGTTCGGATGCAGTGGCACAGATCTGGCCTTATTGCTATGTGGGAATTCTCGGAGGAACATGTTGAGAAACAGAATGGATTGGAGGTTTCAATACCCGACAAGCCCGTGATAGAGAAGTATTGTGAGAAGAGATGGGGGGCCATGGTCATCATCAAGTCTCTTCAGTTTCTACCTGCAGCAATTAACGCAGCACTAAAGGAAGCAACTATTAGTTCAAGCACTGATTCGGGTAAGGAAATCATGTCAGATGGGGTCACAATGCAAGCTAGTCACGGAAACATGCTGCATGTTGCTTTGGTTGGCATTAATAACCAAATGAGTGCACTTCAAGATAGGTATGTTGTCCTTTTCCCCCACTTCTCGTTCTAACTACCATTATACGTTTCATGCGTATTTTAGTTTGTTTGTTGCAAGTTCATCTTCTAATTTAGTGGCTGTCCTACTTTGATATTCTAATTGGTAATGTTTTAGTGTGATGAGATATGTGATGTCTGTGCGAGTCCATTATTCAGGATCTCTTTATGTATGTTCGCATAATCTTTATTTCATTGCAGAAATCCAAGAATATTGAAGGGCAAAATTCTAGAAAATACATTTTTTTTCTACTTTTTTTCTTCTAGAAAATCCTGAAGATCAAAATTCTGATGTTACAAGAAAGACACAACAAATGCATATGGGAATAATAAACGTAAAAGAGGGACAACATGTAGTGACGATTTACAATAAATTAATATGTATGTTAAGTTGGGTTAATTTTGCTGTATGGCTTCGTATATGTATATATATACATGATACATTGCTGTGTAAGAATTTCATTTTCACCTTGGTCAGAGGGTCTTGCAGAAATACATCTACACCTAATTCTAAAAATAATCACTTATGCAAACATGTTTAAAGGAGATGGATACTATTTAGCAGATCTACTCTTGTTTCAAAAAATTTTGCAACTTTGTTATTGTTGTTTCTGACAACAGCAATTGTACTAGTATCTAGGAAACATAGGCTTTGGCTGATACAATGTGGAATATCTAACTTGTTCGAGTTAATGCTATTTTTGCTGCAGTGGCGATGAGGACCAAGCTCAGGAGAGGATAAATAAACTGGCAAAAATTTTGAAGGAGAACACCGTAACCTCTGGCCTCCGTGATGCAGGAGTTAGGGGTATCAGCTGTATCATACAAAGGGATGAAGGGCGAGCACCAATGCGCCACTGCTTCCACTGGTCAGATGAAAAGCTCTACTATGAAGAAGAACCCCTGCTTCGTCACTTGGAACCTCCACTCTCGACTTTTCTTGAATTGGTACCTAGTCTCATAAATTTATCGACTTCTGACTCTTTCTCGCTCTTGTGCACTCACCTCTGAATATTAGCATTATCTGTTTTCATTCTTAACTTCAGGACAAGTTGAAAGGATACGAGAACATAAAATACACATCATCTAGGGACAGACAGTGGCACCTCTATACTGTTGTAGACAGCAAGGCGCATATCCAGAGGATGTTCCTGCGGACTCTCGTCAGACAACCCAGCACGACTGATGGCTTTTTTTCCCTAGGCCAAGGCCTTGACGTGGAAATTTGTCGGGTTCAACATTCAATGTCCTTCACGTCAATCAGTATTTTAAGATCGTTGTTTGCAGCTCTTGAAGAGTTAGAACTGCATGTACACAATGCAACCGTCAGATCAGATCATTGCCACATGTATCTTTGTATCTTACGGGAGCAAAATCTTTTTGATCTTTTACCAACAGCGAGGTTAGTATCTGTAATTTTTTTATATTATACTCTTTTCCTTCTTATCTAGCAACTTTTCTGATATTATTGCAAACTTTCCTTAATCCTTTTCTACAATTTCTTTACATGTGATTATGGTTCTCTCTCCTGATCCTTCTACATATTATTGTGAACCTCCCGTTTTGGTCTTATGATATGTCCTTTAGCACTTAACAATGTTAATTCTTTCTTTGATTTATTTCATTTTTGCTGGTTTCATCTTATTTGCTTAACGTTGTTAAATCAAGCATTTTTTCAGAACATATATATCTACCTTTCTTGTTATACTCCTCGAGTGTTGATCAATCACTTATATAATCAGGACTGTGGAGTTAAGTGCTGGCCATGAAGAAGCTATTGTATGTTCAATCTTGGAAGAATTGGCTCCTAAAGTTCATGAATTGGTCGGCGTACGAATGCACCGTCTTTCTGTTTGTGAGTGGGAGGTTAAGCTTTGGCTCGACTCTGCTGGTATCGCTAGCGGTGCTTGGAGGGTTGTAGTGACAAACGTTACTGGCCATACTTGCACTGTGCATGTAAGCAATTTGCTATGCATATTATTGAGAATAATTATGTCTAATCCTTGGAATTGTTTAAATTTATTGAATTATCTAATAACTTTTACAACGTTTTTACATTTTTAAACTAGAAAATACAAGGAATGCCAAAAATTGCAAATTATTGAAGTATTTTATGGGATGTTCTTCAATCCTTTTGTTATGGTGAAGGCATACTTCCTGTATGTAATTTAGAAACTTACCTGTTTGATTTTTCTCCAGATCTACCGAGAAGTGGAGGATGGAAAATCCCATCGAATAGTTTATCATAGCGCCTGCTCTGTACCTGGTCCATTACATGGAATTCCAATTACGGATCGATATCAACCTCTAGCTTCCATTGACAGAAAACGTCTCTCAGCTAGGAAGAGCAACACCACCTACTGCTATGACTTTCCTCTGGTGAACACCTCGGCTTTAGCATTTTCTAACCGTCTCCTGTTGCTGTCTATTATGAATTGTCCTAAAGGATAGATTTGGTTGTTTCAGGCATTTAAGACTGCGCTTCAACATTCGTGGGACTCTCATGTTCAATGTGATACTGGGAGCAGGGATGCAAAAGATCTTCTGAAAGTGACAGAGCTCACGTTTGCCGAGAAGAATGGGAGCTGGGGCACTCCCTTGGTCCCTGTAGATCGTGCCCCAGGCCTCAACGAGGTCGGTATGGTTGCTTGGCACATGGAGATGTCTACTCCAGAGTTCCCAGATGGCCGAACAATCATTGTTGTGGCGAACGATGTCACCTTCAAGGCTGGCTCATTTGGCCCACGAGAGGATGCCTTCTTCTATGCTACTACAGACCTGGCCTGCCAGAAGAAGGTCCCCTTGATCTATCTGGCTGCCAATTCTGGTGCTAGGATAGGCGTAGCAGATGAAGTTAAATCGTGCTTCCGTGTTGGATGGTTTGATGAGTCCACACCGGAGCGCGGCTTCCAGTATATTTACCTGACACAAGAAGACTATCCGCGCATCAGTTCGTCTGTCATAGCCCATGAGCTCAAACTAGATAATGGCGAGACTAGATGGGTGGTCGATACAATAGTTGGGAATGAGGATGGTCTGGGAGTCGAGAATTTGACAGGAAGTGGAGCCATTGCTGGAGCTTACTCTCGAGCTTACAAGGAGACTTTTACCCTAACCTATGTTACTGGGAGAACGGTTGGCATTGGAGCCTACCTTGCCAGGCTCGGCATGCGGTGCATACAGCGGCTTGACCAACCTATAATCCTAACTGGTTTCTCTGCCCTCAACAAGCTCCTTGGTCGGGAAGTTTACAGCTCCCACATGCAACTTGGAGGGCCGAAGATCATGGCTACAAATGGGGTTGTTCATCTAACTGTATCTGACGATCTTGAGGGTGTCTCATCAATTCTCAAGTGGCTCAGCTTTGTGCCGCCTTTTGTTGGGGGTCCACTTCCAGTGTCACGATCAATAGACCAACCGCACAGGTTGGTTGAGTACTCTCCAGAGAACTCTTGTGATCCTCGAGCTGCGATTTGTGGAACCAAAGACAGAAATGGAAAATGGTTAGGGGGAATGTTCGATAAAGACAGCTTTATCGAGACATTAGAAGGATGGGCCAAGACAGTGGTCACTGGGAGGGCAAAGCTCGGTGGAATTCCAGTTGGTATCATTGCTGTTGAGACGCAGACGATGACTCAGATAATCCCAGCAGACCCTGGCCAGCTTGATTCCCATGAAAGGGTCGTCCCTCAAGCTGGGCAAGTTTGGTTTCCTGACTCGGCTACCAAGACATCTCAAGCTTTGCTAGATTTTAACCGAGAGGAACTTCCCCTCTTCATTCTTGCCAATTGGAGGGGATTCTCAGGTGGGCAAAGAGATCTATTTGAGGGAATACTGCAGGCTGGTTCTACCATTGTCGAGAATTTGAGAACATACAACCAGCCAGTCTTTGTCTATGTTCCAAAGACTGGAGAGCTTCGAGGAGGAGCATGGGTTGTGGTGGACAGCAAGATTAACCCAGAGCAGATTGAGATGTTTGCTGAAAGAACAGCAAAGGGGAATGTCCTTGAGCCTGAGGGGATGATCGAAATCAAGTTCAGGGCGAGGGAGCTGGTAGAGTGCATGGGGAGGCTTGACCCAGAGCTGATAACTCTGAAGGAAATTCTTCAAAAAGCAAAAACCAGAGGGGAAGGAAAAGACGTGGAGTCTATTCAGAAGAGTATTAAAGTTCGGGAGAAGCAGTTGCTTCCAGTTTACACTCAGATTGCAACTAGGTTTGCTGAGTTGCATGATACTTCGCTGAGGATGAAGGCGAAGGGCGTGGTCCGTGAGGTGGTGGATTGGGAGCATTCACGATATTTCTTCTATAAACGGTTAAAGAGACGAGTTGCGGAGGGGTCGCTTGTGAGGACTGTGAGGGATGCTGCAGGGGAGAGTTTATTGCATAGATCAGCTATTGAACTGATCAAGAAGTGGTTTTTTGATGTATCGGGAGTTGACCAATGGGGGGACGATGATGCATTCTTCGCTTGGAAGTCTAATCCGAACAACTATGATAAATATCTGAAAGAATTGCGGGTAAAGAAGGTGTTGCACCAGATTTCTAATCTTGGGGACTCCGCCTCTGATTTGGAAGCTTTGCCTCAAGGTCTTGCCGCTCTTCTATCTAAGGTGAGCACCATTTACTTGTGTACCTTTATATTATTATTATTGTTGCTCTTAACTTTATAAATCTTTGTCTAAATAGTGATACATAGAAAGTTATCTTTGTTATCTGTAACTTTCGCTAAGTTTCTACTTCACCTTAGAACTTTGATTGACCAAATTTTTGTGCTTCTTCAGAAGCCATATGACTTGCAGGACATATCCATGTGTTATGTCTCTAGCTTACACATAAATTCATGTTCTGCATTTGTGCCACTGAATTTTCAAATGCCTGTCAATGCACCTTATTTGACCAAATAATGTTTATGGTCAGTCAAAAATCTATACAAGATGCTGGTTTTGTTTTATTGTTCCAATTTAATTATTATGTGGAACCCCCTTTAATATTTTATTTTGTCTGTGCTTGTTTATATGTTTCTATTCATGTTTCATTTTCTTGTACTCATAAATGGTGCATCGTATATATTTATTCAAAGCCTTAGTCACACGGTATTTGCCTAGAAGACGTGTAACAAATGGTTGGTAGTTGAAACTCGTGTTCTGGTAATCATGGCCAATAC
This sequence comes from Dracaena cambodiana, assembly GCA_036321105.1. Lineage (NCBI taxonomy): Eukaryota > Viridiplantae > Streptophyta > Magnoliopsida > Asparagales > Asparagaceae > Dracaena > Dracaena cambodiana. The sequence goes on along the minus strand of JAYEPQ010000012.1, from coordinate 18,574,962 downwards.
TCTAATATACATGCGCAGTTTTGGTACGTAAACATAGTTGACTCATGACGATATGCCTGAAACCTAGTTACTGGTGACTGAAACACGCAAATATATCTATGCAAATATTGTCAAGAATTGTACGTATTTATGTATCTTCTTACACACAGCTAAGCCCATGATATTACTTCTGAGCAATTAAAAACCATGTCCAGATGAGTCGGGCTTGAATGAGAGTGTTCAGGTGAACGGCGGTGAGATGACACAAGATAGGATATGAAATGATTGTATTAAGTTAGTTCTTATTGAGGATACATTGAGGGTTGATCACTTGATATAGTTAGCACGTGCAACAGATACAGCAGGCCTGCAGGTAACTGAGGAGTTGATTGTAGTTAAATGAGAAGTTAGGAACAGGGTACATCAAAAAAGGAATGGATTGAGGTAGTACAGAAAACAACTGTCTATGCTAAGAAGATAGCGGAATGCAGAAAAGGGATCCAAGTATCTGACGGTTAAAAATTGACTAGAATTTTGTAGTCGGTGTTATGCGTGTTAATGAGAAAGGATCCAACTATCCATGTATCTGACAGTGAAGGATTGGGTACAAACATTTGTAGGTGCTTTTATGTGCGTTAATGAGACAGACAAAAGTACATTAGTTCTGTAAATGATAAGAAATGCCTGAAGCATAAAATTGGTTGTAGTTGCAGTAGAAGTCTATGAAGCATGGACGCAAACACAGGATACGGGACACATGGCACATATACAAAACAACCCTAAAAAAGTAGGATATGAAGACATAGGGACACAAAGACATAAATATGAGCTTATTTATGCATGTGATATATATAATCCATATCAAAACTTATAATCATTAAGACATGTTTTCTAAAGAAGAATTAAAAAATCTTAATAATCTAAAATATAGAGTAATCATGTAACTATTTAAAAAAAAAAAAAAAATCCGAATTCAGTCCAAAAGACAAGTACCTTTAATAAAAGAATTTGAATCCTTTTATTTTTGCATGGCATTTGGGGCCTATTAATTTAGTGTCCCTTCCATATCAAAGGAATTTTTTTTTTATCTCTTTAGAAAATTTACAACTCCTTGTGCCCAAATCACGATTTCTATGACTTTTGGAAAGCGGATGCAGTCCTGACTTATACGATGTGTATGAATTTTTTGGGAACGGATACAGCTCCAACATGCAAGTTTTAAAGTTTTTAAAATCTAACACGGCTTCAGTGAGTTAGATACATATCGGCAAGTGTCGTACAAGTGTCATTGTTCGATGTTATTCAACACAGAAACACCACTCAGCTTCAAGTGTCTGTGCTTTATAGGTAGTAGTAGTGGCAGCAGCAGCACTAGCATAGGCACAAGATTCATAAGAGGTAGTTGGCAACTTTTCCTGGAGCAATATTCAAGTTATATTTGTTTTGGGACCAAGTACATAATTCACACTTCTAAATCACAATGCAGAAACTATGCAAGGTGAAATTTACTGTTGTGTTAACATTATACCTCTCACAGACACTAGAGAGATATCTTTGGTGCTGAGATAGGCAAGCAACAATTGTCTTATACACATTTCCAGTGAAACATGAGTAAATGTTGAAAGTACTAGGATTGCCTGCTTTTATGACACAAACATGTGTCACACTTTAACCTATGCTGAATGCCTTTGCGCATTGAGTTTATTCAATATCATTGTACCCTTAACTCACCTCTTGTCCTTTCATGGTGATGCTCCCTTACTTTTTTGGTTTCCCAGCATTTAAGATTTTGAACTCGAGTTATAAACTTACAATTTGTTTTTTGGACATTGATGCAGGTTGATCCTTCAAGCAGAACGCGATTAGTTGAAGAGATCAAACAAGTACTCGGCTAAAATATAATTTTTATTGTTTCAAACATCTGCCAACTGTATATTATTTTCCATAATGAGTAGTTTCTTATCATGACCCAATAATCTTCGTGTGGGGTTTAGAGAAGGTGATACCAGCATAGCCGATATGCTCAAGGTCGCTGATTCATTAATCGGGCTGCATATTTATCACTGATTTGTCCCGGCAGGTGTATATATTGGCAGATTTTGTGAGGTTCGGATTCAAAATTGATCAAGTTCCATCTCAATTGGTTGTGGAGAGGAGAGAGCAGTTCATTTGAAGGAATAATTTGTATTCATTTAATAATCAATAATAAGTTGTGATCTTTAGTTGTCAAGAATTCGGTCTTGTTGATTTACAGGTTAGGTGAAGTATTGTCCAAAACAAAAAAGACAGTACAGATGTGAAAGGAAATGCATGATTCTTTCTGTAATCCTCTAATGTTTGTGAATTTTGTTGAATAATTGCATAATGGGCATAACTAGTTTTGCAAGATATACAAACAAAATTATATTTAAGAAGGCAACAGGAAACTTTGTTGCTGTTTGAAAATCCATATGGTCTCAATCATCCCCTTGAAAGGGGAAATAATCTTTTCTTTATCTTTTTCTTTTTCTTAAAAAGTTATCCTCTTCTCACATATATTAAAAACGCTTCCACCTGCAACATTGCAACCATAGCATTGGTACATTATCCTTTTCCAACAACCTAATGATTCTTAGTGTCAAAAAGGCTAAAGGATTGTACATGAAGATACAAGAACAAGAGATAATTTTGTTTTTAAAAAAGAAAATTTCTGCTACCAACATAAGTTTTCTTGCACTGTCAGCATGCATCCAGCACATATAAGAAACAGGGAAAAACTTGATGGTTCATAAAAAAGAGAGCTATTTGCTGATAGCACAAATTTATCAAAAGTCTCGGACATAACTTAGGAACAAAGTAATGTAACTTGTATAATTCATCAAGAGTTACATAACCGGAAACAGTTCAAACTGCTATTTGCAATATAGTGTTTGACGCCGATTTCTAATGTCCAGGAATGATAATGGATGTACCTATAGGTTAAAATTTGATCTATCATATACAAAATTTTGAATTAAAAATGAAAGAGCCAAAAATTAGCTTTTAAACGCATCCATTACCATCCCTACTAACGTCACTTCATATCGTCATAAGAACCATCCCAGCTCCATGAATTGGTTACACAGCTCTTACATATTTAGATGAAAGAAGATAGGCTTAGCATATATAGCAATACAGGACTTTTTCTGACATAAATAACAATACCAGCTCGATATATATAAACATGACACCTTAGCATCCTTGTCTGACGGACCAAAGTCTCGAATGTTCAAGAAGAAAAGAAACAAGGGGGTTCATCAGAACCAAACTGTTTATTTTTAGATCATTCACACCACAATGCCATCTTTTCTGGGAAGAGCCTTGTTTCCTGGAAATGCATTGCGAGAGATGTCGACAAGTGCCTTGAAGCTGTAGGGCTCGTGCATTGACAACTCCGACAGTACTTTTCTGTTAAGCTGGATGTTCTCTTTCATCAATCCATGCATGAAGTTGCCATAGTTCACCTGCGGAGCAGCAAAAAAGAAAAAATGATGTAATAATGATATCAAAAGAAATGCCCAGTAGAATAAATATAGCTTACTGTATAAAATTAGAAAAAGTTCAATGTACAAGAAAAAGGCACTGAAGCAGTAATGATGGATATTAAATAAAAAGGGTAGGTAAAAAAAACATATATATATATATATATATATATATATATATATATATATATATATATATATATATATATATATATATATATATATATATATATATATATATAACACTTAATTTATAAAGTGGTTAAGCGTTTATCTTGCAGATATTGCATTGAGCTTTGAGCTTCTTTCCAAGGCATACCATTTTATCTCAGAGGTTGAGGCATTTGGCTGTCTATTTTCAATTGGCAAAACCAAACAATGTTCCAAATTAATATCACAGCCCAAGGTAATCTACTTATAACATTATAGATACTCATAATGTATTATCTGGTAAGAAAGGAAGAAACACAGGGTTGATAGGTTCTCTTTTATCTAGGACAACATATTTTGGAGGGATAATATTTTCAAGTGTTAATTACATTAAGACGCTTTATAGTATGAGGTAGTATAACTTAATACCCACAAGGTCTAAAACTCTCACTTTAGTTCCTGAGAGAGCAAAAGGAGTTAGGGCGCCGTTTAGAGGATGGCATGTGAGGCGCAGCGCACGTGTGGTAAAAGGACAAGTTTGCCCCTGAAAAGGATATGTTGGGGTCCGGGGTGTTTTCTTTTCTTTTCTTCCTTAACTGACCAAGAGCAGGAATTAATCTAGAAGTCGGAGACCAGCACGAGCAAGAGACGGCAATTGGCGGAAGCGATGGGTTTTGGCGACGTCGGCTAGTAGCGACGACGGACTACAGTGGATTTGGTGAACCCTAATTAGGGTTTCATTCAGAAATTTGGGGTTGCAATTTAGGCGACTACAACGGTCTTTTGAGGCAGTTCAGTATCCGCGAAAAGGGGAGGAGATCGGGTTTTGCGATGCAGTGGTGTGGTAAGGGTTTTCTTATATACTTTCTCTTGATTGGTTTCAGAATTAAATTTTTTTTAGATTTTGCTCGACAAGACTTAGTGTAGTGATGACGTTGGTGTGTAGTGGGTTTTGCATGTAGGGAGAGGCCAGAAAGGTTCAGTGTTGGGGACCAAAGAATTTTGGAGGTGAGTAGTGTTTCGAACAGGTTGCGGACACGTGTGTGTTGGACACTGACCAGTGTTGGGGACCAAAGAATTTTGGAAGTGAGTAGTGTTTCGAACAGGTCGCAGACACGTGCGTGTTGGACAGTGTCGAGATGGGGTGGGGCATGAACTACGTTTAGTGATATGGAAAGTGTGTTGAGAACTATCTTGTGTTCTTACCAATGTATTAAATATCGGCCATAATATTGATATTGCGGCCGATATTGCGTTTTTGAATATAAAATGCAATGATAAATGGAGTTTCAAAACGCTTATCGTTTTCAAAATTATTGCACCGTAATATTTGTCCAAGCTGATATTGTGGTAGATATATCGGATCCAGTGTTCAAAAAAACGCTCTATGCGGCCGCATATGCGGCCGCATATGCGTTTGCGGAGGGAAAACGCATGGAAACCGGCTAAATCGCCCTGTCAATGCGGACAGGGCGATTATGCGTTCCTATGCGGATTATGCGGCCACATAATCCGCATAGGAACGCCTAATCGCCTGGCGAGTTAACGGGTTTTCAGCAACTTTTTTAAAAAAACCCGCACCCGATATTCACCCGACCCGCACCCGAATACTTAAAACCCTCCTCTCCCCTTTTCTTCGCGACCCGAGTCTTCGTTCGCGGAAAATTCTATCCCAAAAAAACCCTAATTCCCAAATTCCCTCCCCTCCGATCCCAAATCTCCTCTGATCTTCCTTTCCCGCGATCAGACGATCGGTCGATCGTTCCTTTCAACGTCGACCCTGAAATTTTTTTCTTCACCGACCCGTTAGATCAATCGTCCGGTCGATCGCTGATCCTTTGTAGGAATCGGTCGATCAACTCTCCGATCATCAATCCCTAGTGCCTTAACCACCTCCGATCATCAATCCATCAAGTCCCCAGAGTCCGATCATCAATCCCGTGGTCCTCCCCCCTCCGGCGACCGCAGCTCCTCTCCGGCGGTAAATTTTTTTTTTCCTTTCTTCTCTAGCTGTTTCTACTCCTGTTTAATTTCATTTGTTAAATTTTTTGTGAGATTTTTTTTTTTTTTTTTAACTATTCTAAGGGTTAGGCATACAGTTAGGGTAAGGGATTTTTTTTCATTTTCTGATCAGTGAGCTAACTTTTTTTTAAAATTTTGTATGTTAATTTGAGCTTACCAATTTATTTTGATAGTAAAAATTGATGATTAAATTTTTTTTTTTTCTGTTACAGTGACTAGCTGAGTGAGCTAATTAATTTTTTTTAAATTTTGATTGTTAATTAAAAAAAACTGTAAATTTGATGATAATTTCTGTTACAGTGTTTGATGATAATTTCTGTAAAATTAAAAAAACAGCCGAATAGTGAGCTCATTTTCTGAACAGTGAGCTAATTAATCTTATGATGGTAAAAATTGATGATATAAAAAAAAACTGTAAATTTCAGTTAAAGTGCCCGTAGCTGATCAGTGAGCTAATTAATTTATTTAAATTTTGTATGTTAATTTCTGATAAGTGACAGTGAGGTTTCCAATTTCTTTTGAATTTTGATGGTAAAAATTGATGATTAAAAAAATTTAATTTCTGTGACAGTGACTGTAGCTGATCAATGAGCTAATTTTTTTTTTTTTTTTTTTTGTTAATTTTTGATGAATGACTGAAATTTTAAATGTCGCTGATCAGTGAGCTTTAATCAGCTTGCTAGAGACATTCTGTATATGCCAATCAGTGATAGTGAGAGTTTACTGTTTCTCTTAATGATGATGTAGGAATTTCTTTAAGTCAGATAAGTTTGTATGTCATCATCAATGGCCTCAAATTCAAGTAGTTATGGACGGCCAAATCCATCAAGTGAGGAAGATAGCCAGATTCCATTAAAACCACCAGGATCAAATGACATTGGATGGAATTATGGCAGGCTAATAAAGAGAGGATCTTATAATGATGTGAAATGCATCAAATGTAATAAGATTGTGAAAGGGGGAATAAATAGATTGAAACAACATGTTGCAGGAGTTGGAGGAGAAGTATCAGCATGTGTGCTTGCCACAGATGAAGAGAGGCGTATATGTAGGGAGAACTTGGAGGGAATTAAGAAGAAAAAAGTTGACAAGCGGAAAGCTGATTATGAGCTCCGGGAAGAGGTGCAGATATCAGTGGAAAGAGAGAGAGAAGAACCCGAACTCACTGGAGATCACAGGCCCCGTGTTAGTGGTCCATTGAACAGACTGGTGGATGAAGGTAAATGGAAGCAAACAGTTATCAATGAAGAAGAGAGAAGGAAGTGGAAGGAGCTGGCACATGATTATGCGGCCATGTGGGCATATGCCAAAGGAATTCCTTTTAACACTTTCGACTGTGAGGAGTTCGATCAGTTTTGCGAGGCTGTTGGCAAGCACGGTCCAGGGTATAAGGGGCCCAGTCAATATCAATTGAGAGTGGCTCTCTTAGATAAGGCATACAAAAAAATTGAAGACAGTTTAGAGAAGTCAAAGGAAGCGTGGGATGAATATGGCTGCAGTATTTTGACTGATGGATGGACTGACAGAAAGTATAGAAGTATTATGAATTTATGTGTCCATTGCAAGAGCGGCACATGCTTCATTAAATCAATTGAGGACTCAGCCAATGCACATACTGGCGAATACATATTGAATTGGGTGGAAAACTGCATCAAGGAAGTGGGTGAGAAGCGCGTGCTGCAAGTGGTTACTGATAACCACCCATCCAATATGGCAGCAAAAAATATGTTGAAGGAAAGAAGGCCTAATATATTTTGGACCAGTTGTGCAGCCCACACTATAGATCTCATGTTGGAGGGTATTGGTAAGATACCAAAATACAAAGCGGTGATTGAGAAGGCAAGATCAATGACAGTTTTTCTTTATGCACATCACAGTACTCTGGTTTTGATGCGCTCATTTACAAACAGGAGAGAGCTTGTTCGTCCAGGAATCACCAGATTTGCCACCACCTTCCTAAGCTTGAGCTGTCTGGTAGACAAAAAATCACAGTTGGCTGCTATGGTTTCTTCAGATAAATGGGATAACAACAGATGGTCCAAGACAGAGAAGGGCAAGTCAACTAAAACCACAATATATTCTGACTCCTTTTGGAAAGATATTAAAGAGCTTCTGAAGGTATATACTCATTTATTTAAATTGTTGAGAATTGTTGATGCTGATCGTAGACCTTCAATGGGTTTTGTATATGGAATGCTGGAAGATGCAAAGGATGAGATCAAAGCTGCTTGCAATCGAAAGGAGTCTGCATTTAGACCAATTATTGATATAATTGAGAAAGAATCCAGGGGCAGACTTGATAGCATATTGCATTTGACGGCATATTATCTTAATCCCTATTATTATTATAGGGATAAGACAGTCCAAGATAATACACTAGTAATAAATGCCGTCATGCATTGCATATGCATATTTTATCCTGAGCATGACATCCAAGATCAGATTGGCTCGCATGAATTAATTGTCTACAAAAATAAGGGGGGACTTATGGGGAGTGGCATGGCGGAAAGGTACCGAATGAGCTTTAATGGCACGGATAATTTTGATCCAGGTAAACTTTATATATGAAATTTAAAATAATTTAATATTAAATTATATTCTTTTTAATTGTTAACATATTGTTATATGTTGCTTTAATAGCTCATTGGTGGGATTTTTATGGAGGAGAGGCACCAAAGCTTCGACAAATAGCAATTAAGATCCTAAGTTTGACAAGTAGCTCTTCAGGATGCGAGAGAAATTTCAGTGTATTTGAAGGGGTAAATGCAAATTACTACATTAATACTACAATGATTATATATTTTATAATTTTCAATTACATTAATTTCAGAGTTAACACTCTAACTTTTTCTTTTATCTTGTGTAAAATCATATATAAATTTATAGATACATACAAAGAAGAGAAACAGGCTGGATGCTAAGAGGTTAAATGATCTCGTTTTCGTTCAGTTTAACAAAAAAATGGCACAGAAAAGGAATGCAAAGAAGAAAGATGGAGATAGTAAGGATGTGCTGATTGCTCCAGATGATTCCAGAGCTTTGCACTGGAAAGATGAATTTGTTAGAGAAATAGAGAACGATGACGAAGAGGAGATCTTCCCTGGTTCCGGCTTGACCTGGGATCTTGTTGCTGCAGCGAGTGAAGCTAATGAAGATAGACTCAGGAGGAGCAAAAGGACACTAAGAAGGAGAGTTGCAGCAGGAAGCAGAGCTCAAGAGAGTTCATCCAGTGCAGTTGTTGAAGATCTTCCTGAACATGATCAAGCTATAGCTGTTTTAGAAGAAGAGGGTGATGATGCGAATGACGATGATGATAGTTCTGAGGAGGAGTTGGGAAATAATGTTCAATATGAAGATGACAATGAGGAATAGTAGAGAATTTGTTGAGTGGGATGAACTGTTTTTGAAAAAAACTTGTATTATTTTTTGAATATGTAAAACTAATTACTTATGTAGTTGACACAAACATGTATTAGCAATGTGTGGTTATCATATGTTCATTTGTACATGCATTCTTCATTTTTATGTGTTAAAACTTTCTTATATATCATATAAATTGATTCTCATTTAATTTTTCTTTTCGATTTGCAGGTGAGTGACGTTTTTGATCCATACATACATGCGTCGTTCTTTTTTTTACATTGGGAGTTAAGAGATAAGTCTTTTTATCTTTTTATTTTCTTATGTAGAGCCAGTTTATATTCATTTTATTTGCTTATGGTTATTATTTATAATTTTTTAGATTTTTATAGCATTAATATATCCATTTTTTAATAATTATTATATTAATATATATTAAAATATTAATATTCCGCATAATTCCGCGTAATCCGCATAATCGGCGCGTAATCCGATTATGCGTTATGCGGTCCTGGACCGCACGCATACTGAAAACGAATTTTTGAACATTGATCGGATCCTAAATTACAGTAATTTTTAATTCAGTTTTTCAACGTTCTAAAATACGTTTTCATTATGCGTGCAGTTCAGAAGTGCATAATGCATAAGCGGACTCCACAGAGATTAAACGGATTACACAGAACTATGCAGAATATTAATATTTTAATATATATATATATATATATTAATATAATAATACTTAAAAATGCATATATTGAGTGCTATAAAATTCAAGAATGTTAAGAAAAAGTATAACAAAAAAATAATAACCTAATCACCTAATCTGAAACTATTTACATTATTCAATTTGATAATTTCTCTTTTGTATTCGTTTGCTTCTTCCTCATAGCATTCCATAAATGTCATTATTTCTCTTTCGAAAACAAGTCAGTGAAGATGAAAGAGAATGTTAGAGAATGCAAGCAAAACCTAGAGAGAAAAAAGCAGCAAGTAGAGAGAGAAAGCAGTGACTGGGACAGCGCCAACTAGTATGCATTATTGTGTCACTGTCAATGCTTATCCTAGTCTCTATTCTTCCCTCTATTATCTCTTATAATATTTTTAGACACGGGACTTAAAAAAATTGTTAATGTTGTGCAGATTCATGCAAGAACCAACGAAGTAAAAGGTTTATGGTAGTCCTACGCATCGCCTAATGCTATTCTCTCTAGGAGTTGGCATCAGTTATGCTACCAAAATGTAGACCCACAGCTGAGGTATGGATCTAAAATCTACTCATGGGTGACGCAGCACGTTGAGTCATGAGATTTTTTTTTTGACTTATGAGAATTACATTTATATATTTGTGCTTTTTTTTGTAACAAAGAATGGTCTTATACATGATTACTTATTTTTCTTTCACTGAATCTTACATATTTGAGTTTATATAAACCAAGATAAAGGAGGGTTGTGGTAGGCCAGAGACAACCAGTATAAAACATTGTCACACATTATGACATGAGCAAAAATATAAATTTCATTGAGACGTTCCCTACTGAGCGACGTGCTACATCAAACTCCAGATGTAGTGAAAAATTGTGAGGGTTACTAGGTTGTCGCACAGAACCGATGCGCCACGTCGGTGTCCGGATGTGATGTCAAATATAAGAGGGTTCTCACACCTTAATGAGCAGGTGGGGATAAAAAAGCTAGCTCATGAACACAGAATTCGATTGGTATCGTGGAACATAACTTTCCTTACAGATAGATTAGTAGAATTATTTGATGCTATGATTATGAAGGTTAACATTTTGTACGTATAGGAGACTAAGTGGGTAGGTGAAAAAACTAAAATCATAAAACCTTGGGATTATAAACTTTGATATACAGATAGAGAAAGAAATCATAATGGAGTTGGTGTGATCATATATAAACAATTATTTGGAGATGTGGTGGAGGCTAGGAGGAAAGTTAATAGAATTTTATTAGTTAAATTTACTTTAGATAGAGAGATTCTTAATATCATTAGTGCCTATGCACCACAAGTAAGAATTTATGAATCTAATAAATATCAATTTTGGGAGGATCTAGATGAGATAGTATAAGAAATACCCATTAGAGAAAAACTATTTATTAGTGATAATCTCAATGGACATATAAGAAATAGTTGTAATGAGTTTGATAATGTACATGGAGGATTTAGTTTTCGAGAAAGAAATGAAGAAGATAACTCAATTCTAGATTTTATTTTGTCTTATGATTTGATTTTAGTGAATACTTGGTTTAAAAAGAGAATTTCTCACTTAATTATTTTTAAAAGTGGATCGAGTGCGAGCCAAATAGATTTCTTTTTAAGTATGAAGGTAGATGGTAGTTGCATTAATTGTAAGGTAGTGGCAGGTAAGTTCAGTTACCCAACATAAACTATTAGTTTTAAATATTCGGATTAGAAAGAGGCTTACAAAGATTAAGTATAAGTTAGATCCTAGAATTAAGTAGTGGCGATTAGAAAATAATCAAAAAGATTTTGTAGATAAAATAGTAGAGTAATACAAGAAGTAGATTGGAGAGACCATGATGATCCTAATGTAATATAGAATAAAATGGCTAGTTGTATTAAGAGGGTAACTAAACATATATTTGGTGAGTTGAGCGGCAGTGCTCCATCATATAAGGACAAATCATGGTAGAATGAAGAAGTAAAAAATGTTATTAAGATCAAGCGGGATCTTTATAGAGATTTGAAGAAGAATAATGATGAAACAATTTTTGAGAGATAAGCTAGCCAAGGAGGCCAAGAAAGTTGTTCGGGATGCAAAAACTAAATTATATAAACAAGTGTATGAGAAATTGGACAATAAAGAGACAGAAAAGATATATATAGAATTACTCGAATAAGAGAGTCTAAAAACTTCTGTACCATAAAGTATACTAAACATGAAGATCAGAAGGTTCTAATTCGAGACAAAGAGATTAAAAAAATGAAAAGATTATTTTAATAGATTATATAATAGTAGTTTTACTCAACATTTGGGAGATTTTACTATTCAGTATGAGGATATAAATCGTAGTTTTATGCGCATAATTAAAAAATCTGAGCTAAAAGAGACTTTGAAGAGGATAAAATCAAGAAAAAGTTGTTGGTCCAGATAAGATTCCTATAAAATTATGGAGATACTTAGAAGGGATTGATGTGAGGTGGCTGACAGATCTTTTTAACAAGATTTGGCAAACTAAGAAAATGTTAAATGATTGGAGGAAGAGTACCCTAATGCCTCTATATAAAAATAAGAGTGATATTCAAAATTATTCTAACTATTGTAGAATAAAATTCATATGTCACACTATGAACTTTTGGGAAAGGGTAATTGAATATAGATTGAGATAGACTGTTAAAATATTGGAGAACCAGTTTGGATTCATGCCGGGGCAATCGACGACAGAAACTATTCATTTACTTCGTCAACTTATAGAGCAATTTCGAGAGAGAAATAGAGATTTGCATATGGTATTTTTGACCTAGAGAAAACCTATGATAAGGTACCATGCGAGATACGTTGGTGGACATTAATGAAGAAAAGAGCCTATCAAGTATATTGATATAATTAAGGACATATATGAGGGAGTAGTAGTCAATGTCAAAACATGTAACAAGTGATTTTTTCTATTACAATTGGATTGCATCAAAGATCTGCATTAAACTCATTCTTATTTTCTATAGTGATGGATGAGTTTGCTAGAACTATTCAGGATGAGATATCTTAGTGTATTCTATTTGCTGATAATATTGTCTTAATTAATGAAACAAGAGCAGGGATAAATGCCAAATTAGAGTTATGGAGACACATTAGAATTTAGCAGTTTTACATTGAATAGGTCTAAAACAGAATACATAGAGTGTAGATTTAGTAAGCGAAATACCCTAAACTATAGTGTTGTAATATTGGATGAGCAAAAGATATAAATGAGCAGTCAGTTTAGAAATTTGGATTCTATTATTCAGAATGATGGAGAGATTGATATAATGTCAAACATAAAATACAAGCTGGTTGGTTGAAATGGAAGAGTGTAATAGGAGTTTTATGTGATTGTAATATTCCGTTAAAGGAAAGGGAAAATTTTATAGGACTGCTTTTAAGCCAGTTTTATTATATGACACGGAATGTTAAGTTATAAAGAAACGTCATTCATAGAATATAAGTGTAACAGAGATGTGCATAATTCGATAGATATGCGGCAACACTAGGAGAGATAAAGTGAGAGATAAAAATATTCGTGCTGAGGTACACCCCATAAATGAGAAGATACGAGAAAATCGTTTACGATTGTTTGGTCATGTGCAACGTAAATCTACAAATATACTAGTTTGATGATGGAAATTTATCAATGTAGGACAAGTTAAAAGAGCGAAAGAAAGACCGAAGAAAACATGAGTAGAAGTGATACGAAAAAATATGGATTCTAGAGATTTAAATGAGGCGATATTACTTGGTAGGAAAGAATGGAGAAGGACTATCAACGTGATCGATCCGGCATAATTCTTTTTTGGTTCATGTAGCCTACCCCAAGTACTTGGGATAAAAGGATTAGTTGTTGTTGTTATGTCCTTGCTATTTTACACCTGAATCTATCATCAACAACCACATATAAAATTTCTCGATTACTGTATTATCTTTCTAAGTCGTATAAAAATAGCTGTAAAAATTGAAATTCTTCAAATAATTTCACATAAGAATAGAAATAGGGAATTGGAAGAGAACGTAAGCGTACCCCATGGAGGCGAGTGCCGGCATTGATCCGCTCAATCCAGAGAGATCGCATGTCCCTCTTCTTGTTGCGGCGATCCCTGTACGAGTACTGGAGCGCCTTCTCCACTCTCTCCCTCGCGATCCTTATGCAGTTCTTCGCCCTCCCCCTGAACCCCTTCGCCAACTTGAATATCTTGTCCTTGTTCATCTTTCCCCCTTCCCTTTTCTAATCTACAACTAGCAAACAACAAGAACAACAATAGAAAGCATCATTTAGCGAAAAAAAAAATTGTTCAAAAATATCAAATTTGAAACGGAAAAAGAAACTTAGAAGGAGAAAGAAAAGAACTTGCGGGTGTTCGGGAGCTCGCCGGAGGAGGACGGTGAAATGGCGGCGATCGTAATAGATTCCGGCGGAGGAGAGAGAAACGAAAAGGGGCGATGGAGATGTTGAGGGAGACTAGAACCCTACGGGAACGATCTTCGATGAGGGTTTTACTTAGCGGGTTTGCGGGTAGGATTATTCAGATTCCAAACCGCATAAGGACAGGAGTTTCTAAAGGAGCGCACTTTTTTTTTTTTCCAGTGATCCCCTCTGTAACTTTCAAGACTGAAAGTCGGAATCAAAATTACAGTTTAAAGTGGGCTCACTAGTAAAGTGGTGTGCTCTTTTGGAAACTCTCCAAAAATACTTATGCTTTGGTTCATCTTGGACCGAACTTGACATATATCTATAGCGTTCTCAAGAATTAAGGTAATCTGCTTACACTCACTACACGCCTTGAGAAATTAAGTCTTAGATATACTTCTCAAACTGTCACAGTGTATCAGCACACTCCCCACTAGCCTCTCTATGTGGAAGCCCCTTCCACTTGATGAGGTATTTTTTGCAGGGTGGCACTCATAGCCGATGAACAGTTTGCGAATCAAGCACGACTTCTACCTTCTTGTCGAACAAAGTGGTCATAGTCGTTGGGGCTTAACGAGATATTTTGGTTTATATTGAAGTTTTATTATTACCATGTCCCCTTTCTTAAACTATAAGGGCTTTCGCTTGGCATCAATCGTTCTTTATTCTTATTGCAACTTTTTTCAGAAATGTCCTAGCCACATTAATCTTCTCCTATATATTTGAGGCAAACTAGAGAGCAGCAGGTAGGGATGATAATGGGCGCATCCACAGGTAATTTTTGGTCCACCCTCTTCAAAATTTTGAATTTAAATTAAAATTTTTATTTTTTTAATACAAAATTTTAAACAGGACGGACCAAAAATTGATCCATGAACATGCCCGCTATCATCCCTAGAGCAGGGCTCATACCTATAACCCCTATTCTCAGCATATGCAGGGTTAGAGACTATTGACTTATCATCAATTCAAACAGACTATGGTGTAATGACTGACTCCTTTGCATATTACAGAATAACTGGATTATGTTCAGATAATACACCCAATCTTGTTGGTTGGCACTTACAAAGTACTAAAGATAATCTTCTAGTAGAGGTTCACCTACTCAATCTACCTATCAATTTTTAGATGGAAACTCGTCAAGAATAGCAACTCCACAAGACATCAGTCCAAAAGTGCCCTACGAATCAAGGATCACCTTTGCTCACTATGCTCTTTGGGATGCCTCAATACGTCATCATGTGTTTTGAAAAGACAGGTGGTTTCCTCTGCTATGTAATCTGTTGGCGCGGTAATGAAAGTCATTCTGGGAGAAAACCATGACGGATCCTAACTCCCCAGCTTTTGGAATAGCCGAGATGAAGGTTATGGAGATACTCTCCTATGGACAACTAGGCATGGGCAACGGATCAAGTAAACCATTTTGCCTTTGATACTTCACCTTATCTTGATATCATATAAGCTAGGTTCGCACAAGTCTATCCACATCTTCCTGTATCTGTGGTCAGTTAAGCTGTTTCGAGTAAAACCATTATTCTTCTTTGCCCAAGATGTCAAGCCCACCTTATATCATGGCACTTATTGAGTAGCTCCCTCCTCAGATTATCTATCTTTGGCACGAAGACCTAATTTACAATTGTGTATAACAAATCATCCTTGAGCCAAAACCGTCATGTCCTACCCTCTTGCTCAAGTTTGTTCAACTCTTGAGAAGTTGGATCCTCATGATTGCCACCTTGAATTTAGCTAACGAGATGCCCCTTGAGCTGCAACAGTACTGTCTATTCTGCCTTCCAACTTAAAGCATCTGCCACTATATTCTCCTTTTTAGGCTTGTACACGAATGTCATATCAAATTTAGCAAAAAAATCTTGTTATAGAACCTACTTTGGCAACATGTTCTTATAAGTCTGGAAGTAACTTGTGGCCAAGTAATTTGTTATTATTGCAAGCCTAGAATCATGTAGGTTATGCCTCCATGTCCTTAAATAATGCACGACTGTCATTTTCTTCTTCTAAACAGTGCAGTGCCTCTTAGTTTCATTTAGCTTCAGTTCTTGTAGGTAACATAGTGTCCTACTTGCACCAATGCCTCACCAATAATAAAGTCCAATGTATTAATGTATATCTCAAATGTCTTAATGTGATCGAGAAGTATTAATATAGGTTCCTTCATCACAGCTCTTTTCAATTTCGCGAATGCCTCCATGTCGGGATGGATTTTTATATATGACAGATAATTGCAAGAGATCGGTCAATGGGACTGATTTAGCTAAGTAGTCCTTGATAAACTGTTCATAGTAGTTTGCCAACCTAGAAAAGCTCTGTCTCCTTGGTCGGAGTGTCCCTCTTTTGGATAGCTTACACCTTCACCCTGATCCAATGTCTAAGGAATGACATCTCTTCTTATGCAAAAGAGCACTTATCCTATTAATATACAATTAATTTTCTCTTAGCACGCTAAGAACTGTCTTCAGATGCCCAATATGCTTATCTAGAGTCTAGTTGTACACAATGATGTCTACACCACTAAGAATCAATCAAGAAATGACTGGAAGACCTTCGTCATCATGGTATAGAATGTTGCTGAAGCATTCGTACAACCGAATGGCATAATCAAGAATTCATATCCATTATACCACCATGCTTATCATCTTTAGCTCATTCTCTTCTACAATCCCAACTTGATAGTACCATGAATGCAAGTTGTTCTTGGAAAAGTACTGCGCTCTACCTAGTTGATCAAACAAGTCTACAAATAAAGGAACGGGGTATTTGTTTTTATTATTACATTATTTAATGTTTTGTGGCCAATTCACAGACGAAGGCTCCCATCAATCTTCTTTTTGAGTAGGACCAATGCACTAGGGTATTTTAGACAGATGGATCAACCTTCCATCAAGTAGCTCCTTAAATTGTCTTCTCAACTCTTTGAAATCTACTAGTGCGATGTGGCAGGGCGGTATGCGGGTAGTTTTGCTTCTGCCTCTAACTCAATGGTGTGGTCTACATCCCTCAATAGTAGAAGCTTCTTGGGCAACTTCCTTGGCATCATGTCTTTGAACTTCTCAAGGACCTTTGCAATCTTAAGCATAAGGACTCCCCATGGGTTCTTTCTTGTTCACCAATGTTAATAAGATGGTAATTTTATTTTTCTTAAAATCTCTTATTGGCTTTAAGATAAAGATAAACTGTACTTTTGGTGGTTCCCTATGCACAGTCAAAATCATGCATGGGGATGCACTTCTATAATTCTCATAATTTCTAGATGTGACATAGATACTATATTTATTGAACCAAGAAACTCCATGTTAAAAATACCTTATAGTTATCAATTGGTGTGGCTGTGAGGATAATGGTGCCTCTCCACTGAGCGACTTAGAGCTTGACTCCTTTGGTTATGCCCACCACTAGTCTAGCCTCCAAGTTGATGGACTTCATCTTACTCGAGTCTTTCTCCAATATCAGACTCGAGCATTTTACCGCCGTCTCCGTAATAAAGTTGTGTGTCTAAAACACCTCTATATATCTCAATAGACTAAATTTTTGTTTTAACTATATTACCTTCATAACCAATTTCATGATCATGATAATAAGAATTATTATTTGTTTACATTTTGTATTCTAGGGTTTGATAATAGGATTTTATTTTCATGATTTTTTTTTAAACCAAACCAAACTAACAAACTTCATCCTTACCAACCAACATCAGTCCTGCAAGCGTACAAAAAGAAGAGGAAGAAGTTTCCCCAAATTCTCCATGTGGGTTGTCAACTTCTCAATTGGACGAAGATCTATACAAAAGTTTCATCACTCTCAGTTTTGGAAGAGTCTCAACTGGACCAAGACAAGTGTAATCCTAAATTTTCACTTTTGTTTTAATTACATTGGACTTAAATAAACTTTTCATTTTTTTAGTTTCATGCTATTTAGGAATAGATTAATCCTTTTATAAACGTACAAGATTCATGAATAAACTGATATTTTATGATTTCTTAATTGAATTATTAATAGATTAATGATGATAGTTTCCCCAATTTAATTATTCAAAAAGTTGTGTGTGCTCATAAAATCCAAGTTATGGGAATATAGTTGTCAACATAAATTTGGAAAAATATATTAACTTGATTATCTACATTTTTGTTGTACATAAAATCAACTCAAAATTCAACTCTTCTTGCATAAAATTGATCATTGTTTATTTCATTTTTTGTATTATTTACTTGATCAATAATATTTCACGAATTTTCTATATAAACTTATATAAAAAATAACAACAATTCACAAAGTCATTCTAGTTACACCATTAGGCACAAGAAATGTTATATCCATTTCCAACTTAAAAATTATATATAATCAATATTTCTTCCAATAAGATTTTTTTTAATCCATAATATATTGGACTTTATTCCCAAATTTAATTGCATATAATCAAGAAAAATACTCAATTTTTCATAGTAATAAAGCAAAAAATATGATAGTGTACAAAGCACAAATAGGCCCTCTCCTCTACCATACCCATAATACAATATGATAGTAGATGACAATGCCTAAAATAATTTTAGAAAAAAATGTGAGAATACGATTTTAAAGAATATTTATAAGGGGAATTCTAAATGCGCTCACCTTTCCTTCAAGTATCCCAGTTTCTAAGTATACCAACTTTAATGTTCAAAAACAAAGGTTTTTCCTAAGTACACCACTCAATATTCCTAAGTTATCCATAATTCTTCTTTATTCTCTTTTCTCTCTCCTCATTGTCGTATTCCAATTGCTCTCTCCCTGCTCACTTGGGTTTTGATATCCAAACGGATTTCTAACTCATCGGGATCTTAATACCTGAGCGACTTTCTAACTCGTTTGGATCTTAGTACCCAAATGACATTCGAACACCAATTTCTCCATGTTTCCAAATTAGAATTGAGTTTAAATGTTTAACAAAAAATATGCATATATGTATTTTAGAAACTTAGAAAACAACTGAGTTCTATCTCCATACCTGTGAATCCTCCATTGAGATCAATTGAATATCTTCAATTGTCTTCAAAACTTTTTGACTTTCCTATGCAGTTCTAAATTTCAGTGAGGATAGAATTTAGATTAGGGTTTGAGAATAGATTTGAAAAAAAAAGGATATTTTTTAAGTTTGACGATTTACATCGAGACAAAGAGGAGAAGTGAGAGAAGTTTTTTAGATTAGACTTAAATAGAATATAACTAAGAAGATGAGGATAACTTAGTACAAAATTTATAATAATAAACTAGAAATAGTGTTGAACTTTTTAGGGAAAAAAAGGTAGGTACATTTAGAAATTTCCTATTTATAAGAATGCATGATGTTGGAGTTGTGGCTCTTATTCCTAGAGGAAGGCCAAGTTGTTTTGTAGTAGAGGGGGTCACGGTACAGATTCTCCATGTATGTAGGGGTATTTTTGGGATTTCAAAAATACTAGGGCTAAGGTTAGTATAAATACATCATTGTAACCTACTTGGAGATGGTGGATTTTGTGGCATACCACAAAGGATGTAGGTACATTGCCGAACCTCTTTAAATCTCTGTGTTAATTCTCTTGCTTTCTCTTTCTCTTTTCGATCTATTTCACATATAGCCATCTAGGTGTTGCAATTCTGTGCTAACCACTAGTATCAAAGCCGAGTTTTAGATTCGGATTTAAGGACTTAGGATGGCAAAGGTTGGATCTTCTGTAGCGAAATTAAACATCACGAAGTTTGATGGTTCAGGAAATTTTGGGTTATGGCAAAGAAGAGTCAAGGATTTGTTGGTACAGCAGGGGATGGTAGAAGCACTATTCGAAAGGAAGCCTAAAGATATGAAGGATTTAGAGTGGAAGAAACTTGGAGTGCAAACTGTGTCCACCGTATGACTTTGCCTTGCAGGTGAGGTGATATATCATGTGATTGATGAGGAGTCACCGTCGACAGTTTGGACAAAACTGGAAGGTCGGCAAATGTCCAAGTCATTGATGAATCAGCTATACATAAAGCAGAAGGTTTATGAATTAAAGATGGCAGAGAGTTCGGATTTAATACAACACATCAACAAATTCAACCAAGGACTAGAAGATCTATAATATCTTGACGTAAAATATCAAAAAGACAATAAATTGTTCATGCTATTGAATTCCTTGCCAGAATCATACGAAAACTTGGCTACAACTCTAATGTGGGGAAAAGATCATCTGGAGTTGGAGGAGGTCACGGGAGCCTTGTTAGCTTACAAACGAAGGAGGAAAGCCAACGGTGAAAGTTCTCAAGGCGAAGGGTTCGTGGTCAAGAGTAGTCATGATCATAAAAGAGGAAAGTTGAAGAATGGGACAGGAGACAGATCTTGATCTATGTCAAGGAAAAAGAACATTCAGTGCTATAAGTGCTCAAAAAGGGGCATATTAAGCATGAGTGTCCTCAACGACAGAAGGGCAAGGTAGAGGAGAAGAACAAAGGCTCTGACAAGATGGCACATAGTAGAGGAAGACTCAGATAGCGGTGATGGTGATATGCTTTCTATTTCATCAAGTTCATCACACCCTTCGGATTCTTGGGTATCGGATTTGGCGTGCTCTTTCCACATGACAGCCAACAAGGAGTGGCTTGTAACTTAAATGTCAGCATCTGGTTCTATTCAAATGGGCAATTGTGCTTCTTGCAAAGTTGTCAGTCTTGGAACTTTTAAAATTAAGATGTTTGATGGTGTGGCTCGGACGTTGGGGGAAGTTAGACATGTGCCGGATTTATGGAAGAATTTGATTTCATTAGATACCTTAAACACCCATGGTTTTGGATATAAGTCAGAAGATGGAGCAATGAAGGTAACGAAGGGTGCAATGGAAGTGATGAAGGAGTTAAAACTGTCGGAGAATATCTATAGGTTGTTAGATATTATGATTGTAGGTAGAGCAGCTGCTATAGAAGTTGAGTCTGATAGTATTGTTTTATAACATATGAGATAGGGCCATATAGGTGAGCGTGGGATGTTAGCATTTCATAGGAAAAATCTATTGAAGGTGTGAAATCATGCAAGTTTGATTACTGCAAATTTTTTGTTCGTGTAAAACAGAACAGGGCGCAGTTCAAGACCGCCATGCACACGACAAAGGGTATTTAGGACTATGTTCATACAGACATTTGGGGGTCGATGAGTGTAGCATCGAGAGGTGGACATGTCTATTTTGTGACAATTATAGACAAATACTCAAGGAAAGTTTGGGTTTACTTCACGCGACACAAGTCAGAGATGTTTGAGAAATTCAAGTCATGGAAAGCTGAAGTAGAGAACCAAACTGGATAGAAGGTCAAGTGTCTAAAGTTAGATAATGGTACTGAGTACAAAGATTCGCACTTTATGAAGTTTTGTGAGCAGCATGGGATTAAAGGGCACCTTATAGTACATAAGACACCACAACAAAATGGTCTAGAGGAAAGAATAAACATGTCTATTGTAGAGCGGGCATGGTGTCTCATGTTGAATGTTGGGATTGCAAAGAACTTCTAGGCGGATGCAGTGAGTATGGCTTGCTTCTTGGTTAATCGATATCCAAGAAAAGCACTAAATAGAAAAGTAGCAGAGGAGGTGTGGACTCTGAATGAGGTGCACTACTCAGGTTCGAGAGTATTTGGTTGTCCTATATGCTCTGAATGAGGTAACCTATATGCATATTCCTAGTGAGGGGAGATCAAAGCTTGATTAGAAGTCTAGACAGTGCATCTTTCTCAAGTATGGGAAAAGGGTCAAAGGTTATAAGCTTTGAAATCCACATGCAAACAAGGTGGCGATCAGCAGAGATATAGTGTTTGATGAGAAATCAATATTGAAGGGTACTCAGAGAGAAGAGAGGCAAGTGCCAAAAAATTGCAGCAGTAATGAGGAAGTGGTGCAGGTGGAGTTAGAGAGTACTGTCAATGAGCATGATAGTCAGAGTGTAGAGAGTTCTAACTCAGGAGGCCAGGAGCACCCAGTGCTCTCACAAGTAGATCCAAGCACACAATCAAGACGCCGTCTAGGTATGGCAACGAGGATATGGTTTCATGTGCTATTATTTCTTGTAGCAAAGACTCTACCACATTTCAAAAGGCTGTAAGCAGTCCTGAAAAAGATAAGTGGATAGAGACTATGATGAAGGAGATTGAATCTCTACATAAGAACCAAACATGGGAGTTGGAAAAGCTCCCGGAAGGAAAACGAGCCATAGGGCGCAAGTGGGTACTCAAGAGGAAAGAAGCAGTGTCAGAAAAGGAAGGTTAAGGGTTTTAAGGCCAAAGTGGTAGCAAAGGGGTACTCAGAGAAAAAAAGGGGTAGATTATGATAATATTTTTTTTCCCAGTGGTTAGATACGCTTCCATCAGAATAGTGTTGGCATTGGTAGCTCATTATGATATGAAGTTGGAGCAAATGGATGTGAAAACAACCTTTCTTCATAGTAATTTGGAGGAAGAGATTTATATGGAGTAGCCACAAGGGTTAAGTAAATTTGGCCAGGAGGCCTTGGTATGTAAGCTTAAGTGGTCACCGTATGGGCTAAAGCAGTCTCCAAGACAGTTGTACAAAAGATTCGACTAGTACATGATCAAGATTAGCTACAGAAAATGTGAGTATGATTGTTGTGTTTATGTTCAGGGCCTTAATAATGGTTCATATATTTTCTTACTGTTATATGTAGATGGTGTGCTTATTGCTGCAAAGTGTATGATTGATGTCAATAAACTGAAAGCCTTGTTGACTAAAGAATTTGACATGAAGGATTTGAGTGTTGCTAAGAATATTCTTGGGATGGAGATTCGCAAGGATAGAAAGTATGGGAGGTTATGGTTATCTCAGAGGAGCTATATGTAGAATATGTTGGAGAGTTTTAGCTTGGGTGATGCTAAACCTGTGGGTACATCTTTGGCGAATCATTTTAGATTGTCTACCAGTTAGTGCCCGAAAACAAATGAAGAAACTGAAGACATGTCAAAGATTCCATATGCCAGTGCAGTGGGGTGCTTGATGCATGTCGTGGTATGAACTAGAATAGATTTGGCTCAGGCAGTAAGCATGGTGAGTAAGTTTATAGCAAATCCAGGTAGACCGCATGGGAATGCAGTCAAGTGAATTTTCAGATACTTGAGGGGTACGACAAACTATGATATTACGTTTGCAAGACAATAAAATGATCCTTCAGTTGTGGGGTATGTAGATACTGATTATGCAAGAGACTTAGATGACAAGAGGTCAACTACATGCTATGTATTCACTCTTGCAGAGGGCCTATCTGTTGGAGGTTCATATTATAGTCTCTAGTTGCAATGTGGGGCAGAGTATATGGTAGTGGCTAAGGCTGCCAGGAAAGCATTATGGTTGGTAGGGCTAGTCAAGGAGCTGGGTGTTCAGTAAGGTGGAGTTTAGTTGTATTGTGATAGCCAGAGTGTCATTTACTTGGCAAAGAACCAAGTGTATCAGATGAGAATCAAGTATATAGATGGAGTTTTCACAAGATCAGAGAATTGGCTGCTTTAGGTGACTTAGTGCTTGAGAAGGTTCACACTTCAGAGAATGAAGCAGACATGTTGACGAAGCCACTCACTATAGATAAGTTCAAGTATTACTTGGACTTGATTAATGTCTCCAGGTGCTAGAGCAGAGGTATCCCCAACCTATACTATTTAAGGTGGAGCTTAAGGTGTCTTTCTCCTAAGAGGCAGAATATTCACCGAGATGGAGATTGTTGGAGTTGTGGCTCTTATTCCTAGAGGAAAGCCGAGTTGTTTCGTAACGGAGGGGTTGATAGGCTCCCAAAGTGGATTTGCAGTGGAGCTCAAAAATACTAGGGCTAGGGTTAGTATAAATACATCATTGTAACTCTACTTTTGGAGATAGTGGATTTTGAGGCGTACCACAGAGGACGTAAGTAATTGCCGAACCTTTTTAAATTTCTATGTCAATTGCTCTCTCTCTCTCTCTCTCCGATTTATTTCGTATATAGCAATCTAGGTGTTGCAATTCCGCGCCAACACATTACAACATGAGAAGCGATTAAAATTTACATTCTCTTGCTTTCACTTGGGTAATTAAAATCTATCAAAAATGTCCAAGTAAAGCTGCTTATAGGAAGATTGTCATTCTTTTAAAGTATTCTTTTTTAAAAATCTTAATCTAGCCAATTTGATATTTGACATCTAATACAACTAAAAGATTTAATATAATCTACACTCCAATTTCAACTTAAAACATAAAATAAATAATGGAGTTATATTGGAACGGGATAGAGGACTTGAACATGTAGTTTGGAAGGTCTACTATTTAGGTTGCGCAACCAAAATTTCCGGACCTAACCATGGATGTTGTAGGGTAATTATTGGACCATCGTCCATCTTGAAGGTTTCCGACCTAGGAGTGTATGTTCGCCCATCTTACTTGATTAGTACCTAACTGTATGATCTTAGGACAATACCAAGGGAATAGGATCCTTATTCCATGTATATATAGGACACTCCTAAAATATGTGACATTATTCTTCTCTGGATAATTCCAAATATATTCTTAATAAATAATAATAATAATAATAATAATAATAATAATAATAACAACAACAACAACAACAACTAAATTAACACATGCATTTTGCTCATTTATATTGTGTTGTAAATGTAATCAGGGTTCATTATCATACCGGTGACATATCACCAAGATTTGTTTGATTTGAACATTCAATGACATGCATTTATTCCTTATATTTGATATTTGTATCTCACTATGTTATCCTATTTGAAATTACAGACATAATTTGTATGTGTGCTTTTCCTTCCTTTGATGCACTTAGTAGGTCATTTCTGACGATCCCAATTTGACATGCCCATACTCCATTAACTTGCACGTGGATGAGAGGTTGGATCCCTCACAATTGGATTCTTACTTCGTGAAGTAGATGCATAGTAGATGTTTTCCATTTTAGGAGAAAAGTTGTTTTATTTATATTCCTTCTCTTTGAGAGTAACATAGTTATTTCTTTTTAGCTATCAAGACTTGTATTTCAAAATGTAGTCAAACACTTATTTCTATTTGGATCTTATAACCAATATTGATTTTAGTGCTCCAATTGAATAAATTATCCTATTTGTTTCATATTGAGAAATTTTTGAATACATATGTGAGAATATGACTGTATATTTGAATGGCTATACTTGTATTTTAGACTTGGTATATTTATTTTTAATACATCACTAAATGTTATCCGTATCATAAGATGTAGGGCATGTTTTTTTACGGTAAACGGCGGAATATCTCCTTTCACGTTCCATTAAAAAGAGAATAATAGAACTAACAAAATTTGGGTCACTAGAGATGTGGCCCTAATAGTCTTACATGCCAGAGTTTCTAAATAAAAATACAGATAAAACAACAAAATAATGCACTACAATAATACATGATGCCCCTGTAGACAAGCGATGAGTTCGTCACTGGTCCCACACCCATGGCGCAACCCAAGCGCCGTCCGACTCCTCCTGTAGTGGGGAGTCACCTATCTCCTCTCCTGAGTCGTCGTCTGATAAATAGAGTTTCTCCTTATCTGACGGGATACCTATACACATAATAAAATCGCGAACTATGAGTTTCATGCATTAGAGAATAGAATGATTTTTGTTATTAAATATTCTATCATTCATCTCTCTCCATATGTTCCAGAAAAATACAGCAATAACAATTTTAGGTTTTTGGTTATCATTGTCCCCTTTGTCAAGTTTTCTCCAAAGATTCGTGTTTAGAACTATATTTATGTTCAACCCTAATGACCTGAAAATCAAATCCCATACGCTTCTGGAATAGCAGCAGGAGAACATAATGTGCTCGGTTGGTTCCTCATCCCTCCTACACAAGATGCAACAGTTCGGACCACTCCAACCTCTTTTCTGTAAATTTGGCCACGTAAGTAGTGCTTCTTTGCATATGAGCCAAAGAAATAATCTAATTTTTTGGGGGTATTTGGCTTTCTAAATCCATTTAGTGTTCACCGAAAGAACTCCACCATTTATGAAATGGTAATATGTGGATTTAACTGTAAAGTTACCATCCTTCTCTCACCTCCAAATCGGTCTATCTTCTTCTTCAATAGGAGGAGCCGAATCATTTGGAAACTGTTTTAGCCTCCTTAATCCTACAAAATCCTGTCCAGATAGAGTTGTTGAGTTCCATCTCCACCTCGATCATCCCCAGTAGTCACACACCCTGGCACTTTTATTGTTAGCTTTCTGAAATAGATTCGAAAATAGTGTCCTGAGTGGAATCTGGGAGCACCATCTATCATGTCAAAAAGCTATCTTATTTCCTTCTAAGTTTGTGACAAACTAAGTGTTTTGTCACTAGCATCCCTTTCCAGAAGGCGGAAGAATTATACGTCTTTCCTATTTTCCCGCACACCGTAGCTCCTTTGGGACCATATTTCTTGAGAAGTAGTTTCGAAAATGATCCTTGATTGCGCAAAAGTAGATGCCACCACCATTTGGTCATGAGAGACATATTAAAAGTCTTTAGGTCCATGACACCTAGGCCCCCTTCCTCCTTCGACCTACACACCTGCTCCATGGAACCAAATGGTATTTATTTGAAGTTACTTCCACTCCGTTCCAAAGGAATCTCTTCCTTATCCTGCCGATTTTCTTTCTCACCCACCTTGGCAACATAAAGAAGGACATATAATATAGAAGTAGTGCGGACAATACTGCATTGAGCATTACTACTTTCCCTTTGAGGGATAGATATTTTCCCTTCCAACCCATCAATTTTTTCAAGAAGCAATCGAGCAGCGAGAGCCAGTCCTTTTTTGTGAGTTTTTTGGGTTTCACTGGAATTTCCAGACATGTAATTGGGAATTGTTTCTCCCTACAACGAAAGGGATAATAGTAGTTGTGGGGTGTTACAAGGTCACACCAAGATGACCATGGCCTATGTGGTCACTCCATTGATTTCACATCTACATATTATCCCTTTCTTGTGGGGTTTCGCCAATCCCTACCAAGTTTCATCGCTTTGAGTAATCAAATTGCTTATATCTTTGGCCTCCATCATCTTCGCTCTCCTCATATTAAACAGTGGTCAGCATTTTTTGTTAAGGGCAATTGCGTATCCAGTGTTCGTCTCCATATACAAATCACTAGAGTGTTCTCTTCGCGGGCTAGACTGTCTACGATCTTGCCCTTCTGAGATCCCTCTTTGGTGGAGCTTTTCATCTCTCCCTCACTATTTCCCTTAAACATCTTCGTGGTTTGACCCTAGAGGAGTCACCTTTATTGTATTCGATTAGCTTCTCTACAACTGCCATTGCAATATCCAAGTCTTGAACTCCATGTCTATGCAATTCATGAGCTGCCCAAGAAAGAAGAAAAGTTGATCCCCACGGTTATTTTGGAGATGCCTGTTGGATTGTAGATTTGCAGCAACCACAATCTCTTGTTTTTGCATTCATTCTTAAATTGAGTCATGTGCACACAATTTCAGACATTTGAAATAGTTAGCTATCGTGATTGCTATCTTAAGCTAGCTAAAATTTGAGGAAATTATGGATTGTTGCAATGTTAAAAAGTTGACACCTTCACTTTCTTAACCTTCTTGCATCCTTTTTTAACCTCACAAAATAAGGGACAAAAGAAAGAGAGAAAAAAAGAGATTAGAAAGGAGTGTAGTTATTGCACCTAATAAAAATAACATTAAAGAGAGAGACGGAGTACGGAAAACCCACACTTAGGGAAGTTTCCCTTGGGGACCAGAACACTAGTCCAAAATTTTAGGCTAAAACAATTGCTTTATGATTAAAAAATCAAATTATTAAAGTTTTAGAGGAAGAATTAAGAAAGATATCGTTTTATGAGAGAAAATGATAAAATCGATGAAAATCAAGAAGTAAATATATGAATTGATTAAATCAGATTAAATTATAAAAATTAAATAAAAGCATGATGCAGTGTAGAAAATGCTTCTTTGGATTGTAGAGAAAGACGGAGAAGATTCGAGATCCATAGGCTCGAAAATCGTTAAAAATGGCTCACCAGAACACCAAAATTGCCCACCAGAATGCTTTCCTGATCATGTAGAACAATTATAGAATGTAGTACTTTCGGTCTTTGGAATGATTAAGGAGGTACATGACTACTTATAAGAGTTTACAGTAACGTGGAGGACCAAAATCTCTTAGACGCTAATGGCTTGCTATGTAGACCTCTTGAATAGTCAATTGTTGATTGTCTATAAAGTGGGCCCCACAAGAACCTTGGATTAGATTAAACTTAATTACAGTTGTTTCTATTGGATTCTGATTGTACAAATGTGATTTGATCGATCAGTTTCTACTAAGATAAAATCTACTTAGTTATGGAAAAACTAGTCTTTTGATTTAGATTTCTTCGAGATGAGGATAAGAGAAATTGAGAATCAACAAGGATATTAATATATAAGGGTAGACCATATTTAATCATAATGGATAAAGACAATCAGAACCAAATTGATCACTGCCATCGATTTAACTCAGAAATTTTAGAAAAGAAAAACTCTCTATTGTGGAGTCCAAATTAGGCAAATAAATATAGAAAATTGAATATCTCAATGTGACAATGCCAATGAAAGAAAAGAATTGGAATTTTAAGTTCAAGAAAAAGGATTACGGGGCCCACCGCCCTGGATGACCAATGGCTGGTCGTTCAGAGGTTCTAAATGGCCAACTATTGACGTCCAAAATCATTGGGCCTTGTTGGTCCAAATTTAGGTCTTAGACGGGTAAAGTTATGGCTCAATTGGAGTCCATTCGGAGCTAGATCAAAAGATTTTGACTGCAAAATAACATGATATAACAATTAGAAATCTAAATGTGAACTTGTTTGGATCATATCTTCTTTGTCGAAGTCATAATTTGATACTTGACCAACCTATTTAAAGCTACTCAGAACAATAAATTTAATGATAGAACTTGATTTAAGTGATTCAGTTATTACCAAAGTATGTGGGTCCAAACATAGAAATCGTTGAATTCTAATAGACTCTTTGACGCAGGACGGAAGCGGAATTAGGGTTAGGGTTTTGAAAATTAGGGTTTTTCTAGGGAAATTGGGGAAGAAAAGATGGATTGGGGAAAACTTTTGGGATTTGGGAATCCACCCAGGCCCACGCCCACTCTCCACGAATCCACGAGGAAAAGATTTTTTTACTCAGCGAATTCCACGCCAGAGATTTCTCAAGAAAATTTCTCCAAATATTATTCATCTTTTTCAATACTCCATACAACCCTATATATAGGGAAACCCTAACAAACAGAATCCTAATAAAATCAAAACTCTTAATCAAATCAAATATCTAATACAATCCCAATCCTAATCAAATCAAATATCTAATACAATCCCAATCCTAATCAAATCAAATCAAATCAAATATAATCTAATAAAATCTAATCCTGATCTAATCTTGATCTCCATCAATTCTCCCCGGCTTCAAAAAATTCATCCCCGATGAATGCTGAGATAAGTAATGATAAACACGTCCGGGTTGAACTGATCAACATCCACGAAGTATTCCAATTAGGCCATGGTGGTGGTCGAGAAACCATAACTTGTGCATCATATCTGAATAAAAGTGGTGGAGGGGGAACTGGCTTCATTAATGAATTTGTATCGAACCATGGTAGATCTGGAAAGACACCTGAATGTGAAACGTATAATTTCTTCACAATTTCTGGAAGCAACCTCTCAGGAGGAACCAAAACTTTCACTTCATTATCAAGTACAAATTTCTGCAAAATATTATGTAGATATACAACAAATTTGTACTCATCATTGCAAATTGCTATCTGTCTAGAGATCTCATCATGCATAACATACATATCAGGCAAATGCAATGCAACAGACTCAAGTGGTACAACTCCAAAAAATAGATATATTGGTTCCCTAAAATGACATACATCAATCACCGCAAATGATATAACATCACTACACTGTGTGGGAATTTGATGAATCTCGAAAGGAAACTCCAAATGATCTCTAAAAAATAATATATTAGGATTAACCTGCCAAAATATGGGAATGATGCTCAAAGACTTACCGGTAGCAATATTAGTGTCAACTATTTCATACTCGGTTTCTTCATCTACATTTGACTCCAAAATTGAAGATCTAATATCATGTGGGGATGCACTAGACTCTACCAAAATATTCTGAGCATCAGTAGTATCAGTAATACTCTTTACAATATCATGGATTTCAATAGGAATATAAATCTCAGTTGGTGGATGTGTATTAGACTCTTGTGCCTCAATAATAATATCATCATTAAGTATAAAAAGAATATGAGTATCGGAAATAAGAATAGACATGTTCGATTCCAATTGTGATTCAACTATGGTACTTTCCTTAGAAACATGAACCTCAATAACTTCTGAATCATCAACGTGATTAGGAGGTATGATATCTATGGGTACACTCTTGAGGGGACACTCATAATCGTAATGCCAAGATATGCGACACTTAGAATACTTGGTCATGGTACATTGAAAGGCAGAGTGTCCATATTTGTCGCATTTAGAGCACTGTGTTCTAACTTTTAAAGTGAATCTATTTTCCAATTTGTCTAAAAGACGAGTCCTATAATACGTAGGAAGATACTCTTCAATAAGAATATCTTTCATCTCTTCCCACGAGTTTATAGGATTCCTATAACGTTCCTCACGATCTATCTCTACTGAAATCCAAAATTTTTTTGCTTGTCCCACTATTCGTCTTCTAGCAAATTGAAATTTACGTTTGCTAGACATTTCATAACAGTCAAAGTAACATTCCATATTCACTAACCAATCAATAAAGTCGCGAGTAGAGGAATACCCATCAAATACAGGATCTTTATACCAGAATTTTTCATCTATTATTTCTCTAGCAGCACGCAGATCATAAATATAATGGGATCTCTTTGACTCCGAATGGCGACTAGATCGTATTGTAAAATGAGACATGCTTAATATAATGAATGGATCATGCAATGCGAATTAATCAAGTATATAGATGATAGTGCAAAATCTAAGACTCAGACAACCCAAATGCATGCTTTAAATTAATTTTTTCTAATAAATTAATTGCTAAATGCAAATGAATATGAGATTACTAGAGAGAAACAATTAACCATTCCGTCACAAATTATTGCAATCCAATAATATTTGCAAAGAATTTAGTAGATGAAATTCAGTTCAAATTAAGTATCACCTGGAGAGATGAGTAGTTCACGTCCAAATAAAATTTGAATCACTACTTTTTTTCCTTAACGGGTCTGCGTTGTCAGCGGGTCTGCACTGCTGTACTGATCTGAATCAAAAGTGGAGTAGATCTGGATCTGTGGGTCAGATCTGAAGTTTGCGGGTCAGACCCAAAATAAACTCAATCTTCTATTCTTCTGTGGATGTGGATCTGAACCAAATCAACCCAATAACAAACAAATCCAAAACCCAATAACTTTCTGTCCTTCTTTCTTTCTCACTGCCGTTGAGGGGAAGAAGAGGGGTTGGTTGCTGTCGAAGTGGGTAAGGAGGAGGAACGGTGAGGGGCGACGATGCTGCGGTGGGCGCGGTGGCTGCCAGGAGGCGGCCGGCCGGGGAGGCGGCGGCGGCAGGCGGCGGGCGGCGCTGGCAGGCGGAGACAGTGGCGATGGATGTCGGCGGATGGATGTCGGCGGCGCGACGGATGTCGACGGCGGGCGGAGCAGAGGACGTCGGCGGGGCCGCTGTAAATAGATGTCGGCGGCGCCGCTGGCGTGGAAGCGTCGGTGGCAGATGAGGAAGTGGTCGCTGTCGAAGTAGAAGGTGGGCGGAGGACGGGGCGACCTGCTGAAGGCGGCGCTGCACTGGGCGGGCGGCGGCTAGGGTTTGGGGGGGGGTCGGGCGGAGGCGGCTGGGGCGGCTAGGGCGGGCGGTGGCTAGGGTTTGGGGGGGGGGGTCGGGCGGAGGCGGCTGGGGCGGCTGGGGCGGGCGGTGGCTAGGGTTTGGGGAGGGTCGGGTGGAGGAGGCTGGGACGGGCGGCGGCTAGGGTTTGTCGGGAGGGGGG
This sequence comes from Dracaena cambodiana, assembly GCA_036321105.1. Taxonomy (NCBI): domain Eukaryota; kingdom Viridiplantae; phylum Streptophyta; class Magnoliopsida; order Asparagales; family Asparagaceae; genus Dracaena; species Dracaena cambodiana. Next base: position 18,542,758 of record JAYEPQ010000012.1, on the reverse strand, counting down.
GGAAGGGTTTGCTGGGAGGGGGGGTTTTGAGTTTTGGGGGCTTTTTGGGGGTCGGGTGGAAGAGGAGGAAGAAAGAGTGGGAGGATTTGAGGGAGAAAGAGAGTCTTTTTTTTTTTTCTTTTTTTTCTTTTTTTTTTTCGTTGGCTGTAGAAAAGGAGGGGGAGAAAGGCGCTGGTGGAGAGAGTGGCAGGGATTTGTGCCGGCGAGGAGGGGAGAAGGGCGCTGGTGGAGAGAGAGGGGAGGTTGTATGGGAGATGTTGTTGCCTCTCTCTACAGATTTGATCTCTCTCCTTTTTTTTTTTTCTTTTCTTTTTTTTTTCTCTCTCTCTCTTCTCTTCTTTCTACAGATCTGATCTTTTTTTTTTTTTTTCCCTTTGATCTGTCAGAGAGTTTTTTTTTTTTTTTGATTTTTTTTTTCCTCTGATCTGTCAGAGAGTTTTTTTTTTCTTTTTGTCTCTCTCTTGCTGGTTGATGGAGGGTGAGGATGAGGGTGGCTAGGTCAGGTGGAGGAGGATCAGGTGGAGGTGGAGAAAATAATTTTAGGCTCTAATACCAATTTGACGCAGGACGGAAGCAGAATTAGGGTTAGTGATGGAGATCAAGATTAGATCAGGATTAGATTTTATTAGATTATATTTGATTTGATTTGATTTGATTAGGATTGGGATTGTATTAGATATTTGATTTGATTAGGATTGGGATTGTATTAGATATTTGATTTGATTAAGAGTTTTGATTTTATTAGGATTCTGTTTGTTAGGGTTTCCCTATATATAGGGTTGTATGGAGTATTGAAAAAGATGAATAATATTTGGAGAAATTTTCTTGAGAAATCTCTGGCGTGGAATTCGCTGAGTAAAAAAATCTTTTCCTCGTGGATTCGTGGAGAGTGGGCGTGGGCCTGGGTGGATTCCCAAATCCCAAAAGTTTTTCCCAATCCATCTTTTCTTCCCCAATTCCCCTAGAAAAACCCTAATTTTCAAAACCCTAACTGACGCAGGACGGAAGCGGAATTAGGGTTAGGATTTTGAAAATTAGGGTTTTGTAGAGAGATTGGGGAAGAAATGAAAAATTAGGGGAAAACTTTTGGTATTTGGGAATCCACCCAGGCCCACGCCCACTCTCCACGAATCCACAAGGAAAAGATTTTTTTACTCAGCGAATTCCACGCCAGAGATTTCTCAAGAAAATTTCTCCAAATATTATTCATCTTTTTCAATACTCCATACAACCCTATATATAGGGAAACCCTAACAAACAGAATCCTAATAAAATCAAAACTCTTAATCAAATCAAATATCTAATACAATCCCAATCCTAATCAAATCAAATATCTAATACAATCCCAATCCTAATCAAATCAAATCAAATCAAATATAATCTAATAAAATCTAATCCTGATCTAATCTTGATCTCCATCACTCTTGATGTCACATAAATGGAGCAAAGCTATGAAATCAAGAAAATATAAGAAATGGGAGGAGACTGAATCTCAAATGAAGCCCTAGAGCAACAGAATCAAGCAAACTAAAAATCTCACAGTATTGAAATGACCGCAAAAACATGTGTTAACAACGTGAAGCATGAGTTGTGTGAACTTTAGTTTCCTCAGGCTCTTCCTCGAAAGAAACTTGATATTTACTAGATAAAATCAGCACTTAGTTTCCTTCTTGAGGGCCTCCCGCGTGTCAATAGTGTAAAGCCCCTTCTCGATCTCAACATGCTGATGCCTTCACCAGAGCATCACATCGTCGGCTAGCTACAATGAGACTATGTGCGCCTTGGCCGACTCTTCCTCTATATTAAGCGCCCTGAAGTGATGCTCTATATTCCTAAAAAATTCCCAACTTCCTTGGTATCTTGCATATCTTTAAAGTACTTTGACTTAGAGACCTTAATTTTGGACATCCCCCTTATTGCAGCACCTCTGTGGACGATTATCTTCCCCAACAAAGCCACTATAGTGCATAGCTTCTCGCTGCTATGTAGTTCTTGAGGAACTCTTCTTGTTGTCAAGCACTTGGCCTGAGTTTTCCAACTTGAACTCAGAGCATGTCCATAGCTGCTTTGACACTATCTTCAAACGTAGGAGCAAACTCCTCCAATCCAACATGGTGATGCTCGAGAACCTCGATCTGTTCTTTTGTTTTGTGCATGCCATGTTCCACCAAGCCAAGGTATTCCTCAAGGGAAACAAGGTCCTCAACCTGACCCCTCGTCGGATCTACACTCTTGCCCCTCTTCCTAAGCTTAGGGACCCATTGTCTCCTCTCAGATGAATCAACAGTTACCAAGATATCCAACCCCTACATCTTGTTCGCCTTCCTATCTTGCTCTGTATCAACTACCGCAACTTAAAAATTTCACCCAATGTGTGCATATGACACTCGATAACTTGCGTGTTGAGTCAACTTTTAGAAGTCCCTGACATTGTACTAAAATTCTAAAGTTGTGGTGAGTATGGAGAGAAATTATTTTGTATTCTAATATGTCTTTATAGGGAGAACATCCATTTTGAGTCGAAATTTGGACATTATACAACGATATTCATTTTTTAAAAAACTGAAATTAAATATGTGCCTGGTAGCACTTGAATTTGGATTGTTCTGATAGCATATAGAAGTCTCCGTCACTGTATCAAAACTTCAAAATTCTGATGAGGGTTGAGAAAAATTATTTTGTATTCTAACAAGTCTACCCCTCGAAGAAACAAAGTAAAAGATTAGACTTAACACTTAGAAAACTTGAAAAAGGAATCAACAGAGAAATGTAAGAGAGAGTATATTGAAAGAGTTTCACTACACAAGAGAACTTACAACTCTTAGAGGATACCTTCTAAATCAGGTTTCTCCCATATTTATAGATGCTCATCATTTATGTAGATCATTCAACTTCTAAAGTTTTCTTACAAGTTTTTTACATAAGTAAGTCTTTAAATATTTGCAAGCTCTTTTGAATATAAAGACGTCTAAGGACACAAGAGATTTCCGGAGTTTTCATTAGGTCTAAATAGCTCTGAAACTTCTAGAAAACTCTAGGATATTTTAGAAAATTCTAAATCGTGTCATAAGGATGCGAAGCTTGCGCTCTGCCATGAGTTGTGTGTCTCTCGGCAAGGGGTGTAAGCTTCCTCCATCGGTGTTGTATTCGAACAAGTCCTCAACATTCTCTGTATATCCTTCAAATATGATTCTTTCACTGTGCAAGAGATCGAGCTGCACATAACATAGAAGCCTCCTACAGTCTTGATATCTCAGGTTCTGCATGGTTAAGTTAAAATTTACAGACTATCTAGCTAGTTGACTTGGCTGGTGAGGTCGAGACAACAAATTAAAAAAGAAACTAGATTATGAGACTATTAAGGCCTTGTTTGGATATAAGATTTCATAGAACTCTCATTTCACTTGAGTTTTAAAAAACTAAAGTTTTTATATGTACAAACTTTAGTTTTTAAAGTTTATGAAAGCTGGAGCTTTACAGAAGTTGGGTCTAGTTTGCATACAAGGTTTCAAAATAGAGTTTGATCACTTAGGCAAAACTGTGAAAAAATCACTCTCAGTATATTTTTAATTTTGGAGTTTTGGAGAGTATTAAACTCTACAAAACTGATGTTATAAAACTCCATTTCAGGTAGGGTATAGTTTTAAAAATAGAGTTTCAAGTTGTGACTCGTCAAAACTATATATAGTTTTACATAGTGAATCTTTGTACCAAAATAAGACCTAAGATGAAGATGCTAACTCTTTTGAAAAATCGGAAGAAAGAAAAATAAACACTTTGTGTAACTCTATGAGCAACTCTGTTTTTATAGTTACTTAAATTTATTCTGGAAATAGAAGGTTAGCGGAAGGAGCTTGATTCGTGACACACAACGGAGATGATGAAGACTAAGTTCCCGTGAGGGTGTCAGATCTCGCAAGTGAGCATGGTAACATGGATTGTGATAGAGCCCCGTGGAGATACCAAAATTTTATTGGGTCTGTGGATGGTCGCTCAGTACTAAACAATTAACTCACTAAATTACTTATCTTACAACATATTCAGGGCAAAATAGATGAATAGCAAATAAGGTAAGTTCGATATACGACGGCTGAATTTAATCGATAGTATGAATGTTCGACATCGCAGAGCGAATGTAAGGAATAGATGGAAGCATCGTTGGCGGCAAGTTTGGCTCATATTTGGTTTTCTTAGTATTTTTGCATTCTATAATGCTGTGTATTTTGCAATTTGTTGTATTTTCGGTTCTTTTTTTTAGCATCTATCGCTCGCTATCGAGTGACATATGTATTGTATGTTATGTTCTGTTAATTTCTAATTAATAGAACTCAGGGCATTAACTTACTGTTTACGCTAAAAAAAAATTATTCTGGAAAACTGGCAAGGAAATAGGAGAATAAGAAAAGTTCGTTAATGACACTTCTCCCGCACTAAAGGAGAAGAAAACTCGTGAAGAAGACACATAACCCCACCTCTTTCTCTTTAAAAATTAAATATATTATCTTACATTCAGAAAGATAACCCTCCCGTTACTTTTAGCAAACGTGTAACGCATGATTTATCCTTTTATGTGCTTTTAATGGCTGTCCCTCTGTCGTAAAATTGAATTTTCTGTGAAGTTGGGGGTACCAACAGCTAGATGGTAAGACTTCATGTACCTTTCTGATTATAACTTCGCAATGACAACCTGGATCCTCAACTGCAAGGTCATGACAAATCAATCAAAGGGCAAATACTTTTAATTTTCACACTTTGCTATGAAATATTTTCACTTTTTAAACTTTGCTATATTTCCTCTTTGAGACTGTTTGGATTGAGGGAAAATGAAGGAAAAGAAAAGAAAAAGAAAGAGAAAGTTGCTTTCTACCATTTGGTTTGAGGGGAAATTAGAGAGAAAATAAAAGGAAAAGAAAGTGAGAGAAAATGCATTAGGTTTTTTCTTTTTATTTTTCATTTTCTTCCTCAAACCCAAGAGAAAATGAAAGAAAAGGAAAGTTGAGAGAAAAATGAAAAAGGGAAAGAAATTTTTGCAGAAATTTCCTTGTAATTTTAGTCCCAAGATATTTTTAACTTTTGTGAAGTTTGGACCATGTAATTATTATATTCTTAATTATTTAAAAATTAAAAATATATTAATAATATGTAAATTAATATTAAAATTTTCTATAGTTTAATTAGAATTATATTTTCTTTTTAATTTTCTATTGAGCAACCAAATATAAGAAACTGCTTTCTTCTAAAATTTCCTTGAAATTTTCTTCTTCATTTTCTTCCTAACCAAATATAAAAAATAAAACTAATTTCCATATCCTTTTCTTTTCTTTTCTCTTTCCCTTTGCTTTTTTTTTTTCTTTTCTTTCATTTTCCCAAAATCCAAACACAGCCTAAAAGAACTAAATGACTTCATTCATGCTCTTCAATAGATGAATGCCGATAAGAAAAACAATAATGCATAATCAATATGAGAGAACAACAATCCTGATTGTTTCCCTCTCAATGATGAAGCTTATCCCTATCATCTCACTAGTCGACCTGGCCCTCGTAATTTTGGAGTCATATATAGTATTCGGTGAAGAATTTTAGAAAACGAAAAAACAATTGTTGTAATATATAGTTAAAAAAAAAAAAAAAAAAATTGAGTAAGATGTACTAAGGCCTTCATACAACTACAGTCCTCCAACCTACCAAGCTCATAACGTGTGATGAAAGTTGAAATTGAAGTATTTAACTTATCAAAATTGTTAGTTGTGGTAGTAATTATAAGACCAGATTAGACTGGAATTTTTTTTTTTTTTTTTTCCCCTTGATAATTGGTTGCCACTCAAACTCGTCAAAATATTTAAGACAAGCCTAGCCAGGCTCTAAATGAGTAAAACTCAGACATTATCGAATGTTATGATCATATAAATCATTAGAATGCCGAGAAAACTATCATCCTGTCCGAGAACCTAACTCATGTCTCGTGGAATCTCTACAATGAATTTTTTTTATTAAAGTTTTTAATTTGGGTAAGCGAATTATCAGGAGTTTATAGAGGGGCACACCATTTTTCTTAGTGAGCCCAATTTTCCTAGTGAGCCCTCTCTCTTTTAAAAAGAGAGGACTTTTTCTGCTGAGCACACTCAAAATTCTCTCCCTTAACTTTCTTATTTTCTCTCCAATACTTCTCCCTCTTCTTTGTTTCTTCTTTCCAAGTCCTAGAGTCGAAGTTATGATACTGAAAGAGTAGCCGGTGTAGTTGGGAGAGTCGTCACCTGCTACTCGTCCTCACCACCATCGCCTGCTGCTTTTTTTTTTTTTTTAACTGAACTGCAATTTGAGAAGAGAAGTAGAAGAGAGATTGAAAATAGGGATATTTCAATCAAAAAATTAAATTGCAAACTTGTAATATAAAAAAGTTTTTAAGTGGGTTCATTAGAAAAAATGGTGTGTCCCTCTAGAAACTCCCAAATTATCTACAATGTTGAGGAGTTATCTACAATGTTGAGGAGTAAGCGGGGACCTAGTCAAATGACAAAAGTTTAGCACCAACTTGAATTGTAAGATGCCTGGACTAGATTCAATCTCACCGTAGAAAGAAAAATTCTCATTGTCAAGCCAACACAATAACCAAAATAACAAACACAAAGATTGTTTGACAAAATCTTTTTAAATGAATGCTCACATTGAATCCAATAGAAAAGGACATATTATTCGTTAGCATTCTTTTGTCACTACATTTTTTGCAACATCGTAATAGCCGTTAGAAGAATGGACACCTTCACTCCTCTTCCGATGAGTTCTATAGAAGTCTCAACACCTATTAGATGGTCGCTTTTACGTGCAAGTGTCGCAATATTCATTTGCGAGCAAATGATGTGCTTCACCATATGCAAGAAGAAGCCTCCTAAGGCATCGAAAGAAGAAGAAAAGAAGAGAAAGAGGAAGGAGAAGGAAAGGGCGAAGAGGGAGTCATTGAGGAGGAAGAAGGAAGAGGAGAAGAAAAAAGAGGAGAAAGAAGAGAGGACGAAGAGAGAGAAGAAGGAAGAGCAAGAGAAGAAAAAGAAGAGGGAGGAGATGAAGAGGAAGGAAAGAGGGAAGAAAGACGAGAAATCGAAAAAGAAGAAGAAGCCATAATCATGCTAAATGAGAGGTTACAAGATGGCTCACCACTGTCTTTGTAATTTTACGTTCTTTTTACCAAGAGCCGATGTATTTTTACCAAGAGTGATCAATGTATTTTAATAATGCAAACTTCCAGTTCATAACAAATCAAGATTTAGATTTTGGTTGTTACTTTCTTTTCCCCCATAGTAGAATTCACGTACAAGCATATCCTCTCTCTCTCTCTCTCTCTCTCTCTCTCTCTCTCTCTCTCTCTAAGCACATACACATCTTGTATACAAATCCTCACATTCCACCAACTTGTGAAAATGAGTACATAAACCTTTTATTTTGAAGTGCGCAAATTGCAGTTGTGTTTGCTACCCCACTCCCATTATTGAGCTTTATCCACCAACTCCACTCACCCCTCCATCTTCTAATAAAGATCTGCACAGCTCTTTGTACACAACAATCCCCCTTCAAACTCTGTAAACAAACAAACGAACGAACAATTACTCCTGCTACTAAAACCTTGAACCTCTTCCATCTTCTCTTCAAGCCCTCAAGCTCTATAGCTAACAGGGACTTTAGACTCCCTTTTTTTTTTTTTTTTTTTTTTCCTGAACCTCGCACTCATGTTTGCTTTCGAGTACTTCTCTTCACACCTCTTCCCTTGCCTTGGGTGCACAAGTCATCACTGCCTCGCCCACCGTCAGAAAGATCTTGTCACGGCCTATCATCTCCGTAAAATTAGATGACTGCAGCTTTTCGATTACCGCAGTCCCGGGATTTGCAAGAACAAGCTGCAGCCAATACTCCAAACTGTAAGATATAATTTTGAATATCGACTACATATTACTACATATTACTGCTTGTAGTGATGTTAACGTGCTATTTTTTACGAGGTTTAGCTTCTCTCACCTCTATGTCTCTCTTCTTGAGGGTCTTGTACAGCTCTTCAAGGGCATGAATGCCGCTAGTGTCTATGTCAGTAACCGCTGTAGAGAAAAAGATTGAAGATTGTTATTAGATGATTGAAATAGAAGTCTCCAAACGAAAGAAACAAGATTGAGCTGCTTACGTGACAACTCCACAATCACAAAATTAATTCCTGGTAGGTCTTCTATTTTCAGCGTCTCTTCCTCATCTCTCAACCATCTTAGTATCCTACAATATCAGCATGAGATAAATGAAGTTGAGAAATATTTTGGCTCATTAGGAATGTGGCTTTAACTAAGGAAACTACAGGAAAATCTAGTTATGTCAAAAAGTTAGGTAGTCAAACGAAAGACGTAACTATAGAGTATAAGACAACCAAGAAACTTATGCAGGTTTCTTGGTAACTATAGAGTACAGGATAACTTTTATGCTCAACAACAAAAAAAGGAAAAAAGAAACTTACACAGGTTTCACATGATTAGAACGAAAATAAAGCAAGCGTATATTTTGACATAGTAACTAGTGAACCTGTGATCAGATAAACTGTAAAAATTTGGTAGTAAGATAACTAAATCATAGACTGAAGCGTTCACAAAGTAAATTTGAAGCTAACAGTGGAACAAGATATTGTGGCTAGTCATTCTATATGACGACGTATGCCATTTGTAACACCCGGATCATAAATTCTAATTAAAATTTTAAATATTTATTTAATGTTTGTACAAAAATAATTAAAAACAATAGCATTTATTCTTGAATACTAAGATTTTTCTTGATTATTAATTAATGGATAACTAATTATTTTAAAGTCTAGAACATATTCAAATAAATGCAGTGAGATAAAGAAAAATATAAAGTTTTATTCATATATATATATATATATATATATATATATATATATATATATATATATGAGAATAATGGAAATGAACTGCCACCTCACGCACGTTATCTGAGTTACGGTCCACTTCCACTATCTCTAATATTTAAAAAAATAAAATAAAAAATCTTTTTTTATTATGATCTTGATCTCGTAGGATTCGCTCATGTCCAATTTTTTGGGTTTTAGTTTTGATTTGGTCTTCCATCATGCAATACAAAATTAACGGTTTTTGATCAATACAATATCTTGTATCCATTTTGATGAAAGGGCAAATAAAGTTCAAAACGCATAGAATTCTATTTTTAAAAAGATAAGGAGGTAGATATCATGATTCTAAAAAAAGTTTTGGATAAAAATAATAAGATTATTATTTTTTCGGTGTTGACTCACGTAACTTACCTGAACTGATAGCTCTTATACAGTAATGTCATATATATATATATATATATATATATATATATATATATATATATATATATATATATATATATATATATATATATATATAAAGAGAGAGAGAGAGAGAAATGGAAATGAGCTGATAGCTCACGCAAGTTACCTGAACTGTAGTTCATTTCCAATATCTCCAATAATCCTTTTTTAAAAAAAATTTTGGATTATGATCTCGACTCCTTAGGGTTCACTCATACCCAATTTCTTGGGTTTTAGTTTTGATTTGGTCCTCCATCAAGTTAACACAAAATTAATGGTTTTCAATGAATAAAACATTTTGTATGCACTTGATAAAAGGATAAAAAAACTCCAAAATTTATAAAATTTAATCCTAAAGAAGTTAAAAAGGTAGAGATAGTAATTATTAAAAAAATTTGAAGAAAAATCATTGGATGATTATAGTTTGGCCGTTAGCTCACGTAACTTTTCCTGAGCTGGCGGCTCACCTACAATAATCCCATATATATATATATATATATATATATATATATATATATATATATATATATATATATATATATATATATATATATATATATATATATATATATATATATATATATATATATATATATATATATATATATAGGAGTTGAATGTGCTTAGAATAAGTTGAAGGGATAATTATAAAACTTAACAAAATATCCCCACTAAAAAAGGACAATTATAAAAGAATGAAAAGTGTCTCATTAAATGGTGGATAAAACCAAATTGACTAAAGGAAGAGAGAAGTCTAGATTTTTCTTGATGAGGTAATCACTAAACCATTCTTTCATCTATATAATCCCTCTTGTGGCACTATTCATTCAATAACAAATCCTCAATTCTTCTCTCCAAATTGGAGAAACCATCGGACGCTTTTTTTCTACAATTTATTCTATCTTCAATTCCTTCAATCAACCCTAAGTACCACTCATAAACTCCATCTTATTTTTTCTTGAATTCCCAATTCAAACTTTAACCCCATATCACCAACTTCCCTCTTCTTTTTCTTCTAATTTCTCTTCAAATAGGGCTAAATTTGGCCCTAGCATAGTAGGGGGTTAAATTGGACCAAGCTCAAGACCAAACTTGAGCGCAGCCCGAGTTCGATCTGATCCAAGCCCCAAACCAAGTTGGCTTGGCCATGCTAGACCCGAAGCAAGGCAAGGAGGTGCAGATTGGCTGTGTGTGCTTAACAAGTATTTGAGATAAGAGGCACCTCCCCAACCACTTGACAAATTCTTTATTTTCTTTGAAAATTATTTTTTAAAAAATTAGAAATAATTTCTAATATATAAAATTAAATGGGGAAATTCCAGCAGGGATTTCATAAAACTACATTGGATATTAAAAGATCAGTTAAATCAAAGCTGTGAGTAAGGATTTTCTTTGGCTTCCTTTTTTTTCAATTTGCCATGTGATCTCATGATATCCACTTGAATCCATTCCTGCAATTTGATGAATCGATCTCTTGATTCATTCATGACTTACCGATTTGGAAAAAGTAAACCAGAACACCCCTAAACTCTAATGGAAATTGTTGCAGTAATAATAATATAAAGTAATGATATTCAATTTGGAAACTAAACCAAACAGGGAAATGGAAATGTTAAATTTATTTAGCTTATGATATACTTCAGTGAGAAATAAATGGAGAAGGAATATCAAAGTGATCGATCCGGCGTGATTCTTTTTTTGGTTCCCCAAATACTTGGGATAAAAGGCTTAATTGTTGTTGTTGTTGAATGGTATACTTCAGCGACTAGTATGGTGTGTAAATGAATTATATGACAGTGATGATGTTATTTGTGTGTATGTGCTTTCATGGGGGAAGGCTAGGAGGGGGAAGAATGGAGTATCTACGCATGTGTGTGCACACTCGCGCATGTGTGTCTGCGTGTGTGATATGTGATATTTGGAGAGATGAGGACTCTGTCCTGAGTTCAGAAAATGATATGATGGAGAGATAAGGGTGATAGTTTGCAAGTTACTTTTATGTCATTTTACCTGTGTGGTGCTCTCATAAGTCATAACCTAGAGAAGCTCTTGTAATTCTCCAAAATAGGAGTGATAAAGAGCAGGAGGATACCCTATGTAACATGCAGAGGGATAAAAAGGTAGTAAAAATCTTACCGTGACATCTAGAGGGATAAAGGGCCAGGAGGAAAGCTCGTGTGGTATTTGGAGGGAAAATGGCGGATAATAGCTTGTATGGCACCTAATATTAGAGAGATAATAAGGTAAATGATCTCATAACCTGTATGATACTAGTATTACTCTTGTGCTATTTGCATTGCTAGTATAACACTTATATTGAAGGATCAATATATGAAGAGATAACAATTACATGTATGGCAGAAAGAAAGATAAAGACAGAATAATGAATAATGTGTAGAGTAAGTACTTGCAGAAATACAAACATATATGTGGAAACACAGGTAACAGTTGACTTTTTTTTTTTTTTTTTTTTTTTTTTTTTTTGAGGCAAAAGATGGCGGGTAACCCCTCCATGTCAGGTAACAATTGATTAATGTGCTGGAAGATGACACTTTGAATAGATACAAGCATGACGAAGAATTTTAAACTTTAAAATCCCTTATTTCCATTGCTCATCCAATATTACATATCCTTTGATCTAATCTCATGTCGATTTTCTATTTTCTTACTATGTTCACTCTTATTTTCTTATTCAACTTTACTCACTGGGCCATTGAGCTCACCATTTATTTTGATTACATTGTCAAACAGCAAAAAGGGTAAAGACCAGGCTGAGTAACTTGCTTGGACTGTTTTAAAGGACCATATGGAATCTAGACTCTCGTGTTATCCGTATATTATAGGAGGCATGAGTAGTTCTATATTTATACATAAAAATCAAACTTGACTCATCTGCCATGTAGCTTACATTAAGGTATGAATTAGTTCCTACTTGGATCTCGTATGCTCTAGAGATAGATATGTTAGAAGTGATTACTATGTTGATATTTTAGATTATGGAGATGCTGAGCTTATATATGGCGTGGTTGATGTTAGCTAAGACTGTGATCTCGTGGATACGGTAAATAGGTAAGTTAATTGTGTTTGTGTGGCACATTCATAAATATAAAGGAGATACTATCAAAATTTGAAAGAATTCTGGATATTATAATGTTGATTGAGAATTATAAAAATTTGAATTGTTTAACCATCTGAATTCATAATCAAAGTTATTAAATCTTTTATTATCGAGCCTCAAGGATCATGCATCAAATGAATTAATTGGGGTTTTTAAGCAGGAAGATTGTGCTAATATGGTTGATGGGGTTTTACTGTTCACATTTTTTTTTTTTGCTAAATCAAAGTCGAAATGCATTCAATTAAAATATATCAGTGGCCAACTATAAATCTAGGTCTAAAGTAAAAAAAGAACATTGTTATACAATAAGGTGGTAGAGGGAATATACCTTTCCTTGATGTAGTTAGAGTTTGAAAAGTAGATAGCTGAATCAACTCTCACAATCAAAACTCCAGGAACTTTTTTTGCCTGTGGATACTGTTCAATGTTCCTATACAACGTGGTACTTGGCAGATTGCCAAGTAAAGCTGTCCTTGGCCGTGTCACTTGGAGAAGGATTTTAGCAAATGATATAGAAACCTGGCAGGAGAAAGAAAGGAAAAAATAATTAAGAGAAATTTTTATGCGTCAATAATGGCAACAATTTTGAGAGAAGTAAGATCTTTACAGCAATTAAAAGTCCAATCTCAACCGTAATAAAAACAACTCCAAAAAAAGCACCCATGCAAGCAATGAAGTCAAGTTTATCAATCTTCCATATAAGAAGTGCTGCCTCAAAGTCTACGAGACCAACCACGGCCGAGATAATGATCGACGCAAGGATGGCATTCGGTGTGTACTTGAAGAGGGGAGTGATTACTAACAACGTTAACATTACTACCAGTGACATAACCATGTTCGAAACAGTTGTTTGGCATCCAGCCATGAAATTAACCGCAGACCGTGAGAAAGAACCTGAAAAAGGAAAACATCACATACTTTGTTTAAAGGAACTCCAGTAACTCACAATGGATTACACGTTCATGACCATAGTCATTGGCTTTCTTACCAGTAGTTACATAGCAAGAAGTCAGTGAGCCAGCTATATTCATTGTTCCAAGAGCAACCATCTCTTTATTTCCATCCAATTGGTAGTCCTTCATCGCGGCAAACGTCCTGCCAATTGCTATGGCTTCCTGAAATTTTTTTTTTTACTATCTAGTCAAACAGAAAAATTTTTAAAAAAAGTGTTTCAAATTACGTCTATGATCAATTATCATACCGTCAAACCTATCAACCCGGCTACAACACCAATCCTAATTCCTTTCCCAAGATTTGAACCACTGAAGTATATCCTGCCAGCTGAAGATGGGTTTATACCCTGGTCTATATGTGTCACCTATATATTTCACCAATTTTAACACCGCTGATAAGCAATCCGAAACTCATCCCCTCGAAAATTTTATGAAATAACAATGCAAAAACTTACAATCTGAACTCCACGCTTATCAGCACGGGTGATGTAAACGAAGAATGTGGCAAGAATTACAGAGATCAATGGGGCAATTGCAGGCACCCAGAAGAACTTCTTATTCTTCTTCCCCTGCTCATCAAAAACACTAACAATTGGTTCCAGGAGACCACAAGGACAATCTTTCCAAAAGGGGAAAAAAAAAAGGTGGGAACATATAAAATGTTTTTAACTGCCATTGTTTGCACTCAACAAAAATAATAAATCTTACTAAGTACTTAGCGACGAGAAGGAATATTAGGAAAGAAGCTCCTATCAGGATTGTTTGCAAGTTCCACTGCAAAGTTTGCAATCTTAACTATCAGAAACAGACTGGTCAAGGAAAAACTCGACACTGCTATGCAGAAAGGCTGGCTGTTTACTTACTCCATGGTGGACAGAACCCCACACTGATTTCATAACTGATACAATGTCAGATTCCTTTGTAAAATTCTTAATACCAAGTAATCCTTTTAGTTGTTGGAGTGCGATCGTAATGGCTGCCCCACCCATGAATCCGACGATAGCAGCATGAGATAGAAACTCAATCAGAAAGCCTAACCTGAACAAATGGAACAAAGTGTTATATTAGTGACTGAAAATGAACAAAAAATATGAGAAGTTGACCGTAACTCATATCAAACCTTAGGAATCCAAGTGCAGCTTGAGTGACACCAGCGAAAAAGGTTGCAGTGAATGCAAGTCGCTCATACTCTTCCTTATTTTTTATAGGATCAACTTCATTCTGAAGAAGGTTTCCTAGCAAGAGTGACACGACTGCCACTGGCCCGATAGCAATATCTCTCGAGCTTCCCATCACTGCATAAATTAGCGGTGGTACAAAACTGGAATCTGACAATCCAAAGGCCCAGGGTTAGGGGACAAAATAGGTAATATTATTAACTAGAATTTAGTTCAAAGTGATTTGCATTAGGCACTCACAGAGCCCATATTTTGGATCCAAGTGTGCAAGCTTCGCATACCCAATATCCTATATAAAGAAAAAAGAAATCGTATTAGATACATTCCGTAGAAACATTTGATTTATTATTGAGGAGATATGTACCTGAGGGATACAGAGGCTTGCAATGGTTAACCCCGCAATGAGGTCACCTTTAAACTTAGTGAGGTTGTAATCTCTAGCCCAGTTGAGGATTGGAAACATGAACTCTAAACCAAGTTTTATTTTCTTTGATCTGGGCTGGTCCTTGTAAGGCCTTAAAGGATCATCAGCAAAGAATGTCTCCTTCAGAGTCTCAGTGAGCTCGTGCACTAATTTCTTGCGAGGTGGATAGCCCACCTTGTAAACCGACGACAAGTTGTCAGTGTGACGGCGAGAGGCAGGCAGGCTATGAATGTCCGATTCATTGGCACCAGGCTCATCGCTAGCAAGAGAACCCATTGTGCTTAGGTCAATCAAAGAAGTGAAAATGTGAAACAAATTCACCTGTGGAATAAAAGAGCTGTTATCATGTGATAAGACATATGAAACTTCAATTCACAATTAAATTCCACTAAGATAAAAAGTCAGAAATGAAAATGAATTTTTGTTCCCAGTTGAAATCTGCATCAGATATTATGGACACCAAACATATTTATTGTTTTAACAAAATAGAGAAACTTGTAATTTAAATTGTATATATGATTAGGAGAAACAGAAACATAGTGACCAAAAGACTTGTACCTAGTTTTCCAAACCACCAAGCCAGAGAGTTCTACTCCTTAGAGAGAACTAGAGGAAGATTCTTATATAGGACTCAAGCACAAAGCCAGGTCAAACTCTCATATCTAAAATAAATCACACCAGCAATTGTGAACCTAGATGTAAAACAAAGTACATTCAAAATGAAGGAAGCAAACTATGAAGCAATGATGTATTCACCTGTAAACGGATAGGTGCAAGAGAGACAACTTGCCTACTTGTATTGTAATTCTTTGATCATGATGTGTTAAATAAGCATGCAAGGGTATTGACTTAGGTATTTAGATTGTTTTATGCTATCAATCTCCCCCTCTAGTTAATTCCTTATTATAATCAAAAACCAGAGTTTAGTTCAAGGAGACATAGGTGGGCAATAAAGCGAAGACTTTCACGATAGCCTCCCCTTGACAAGCTAATGATTCTTATTGTTTCTATCATAGCCAACAAGTCATTACACATTTCATGGTTCTTATGGCTCCTTCAATGGAATTGCCTAAGGATGATCTTTTTCTTTTTGAGGTGAGGGATGATCATTGTTCAATGATGTATAGAACCACAATTCGACATTCTGAAATATCACAATGCCAAAAGAACATGATTGCTTAGTGCATAACCACATTCGATTGTATTAAAGCAATCTGACTTATTTAATTAGCTAGAGTGTCATGAAAACTATACATCAAGGTTTAAAATACCAGACTTGGAATTGATAACGTTTAAAATATTATGCATCGAGGTTTAAAATATCAGAAATATCGATAATTTCATACCGACATTATGCATTGTTTTGTGTGTAGGGTACCTAAAATTCCGATACGATATATCCAATGTATATCGAATTATCGGTATCTACTGACATTTAAAACTTCGCTATTCAAGAAGTGCGTCATGATCAAGATACCTAAAGTTACATTTGAACTGAAGCTTAGCGGGTACACTCTAATTTGAGCTAAAGCATCTATGAGCACTAAGTTTGCTATTGAAAATTGTTATCTTATTAATTGTGGCATAAAGGAACAAGATAAGTGTTTTCTTCTCTCTTTTCTCATTAGGCATTGCCAACACATTACAAGGCTTCCTAATGACATGATTGATACTAACTTCATCTCTAATCTTACCGTCTTCTTAAATTATGTTTCAAGGAATAAAAGAAGAATAATCACTCAAAGGTGATTTATTTGTCAAGTTGCAGTGAGTGAAGAATCAACAGAGCAAGATCAAGAGAAGACTCTAATACCAAATCCTAACATGCATCTCTTCAAGTTCTGATTCATCAAAAAATAGTGGACTTCTCAATTGAAATGCCCAATTTCTCGGGGAAAAAAACGTCATTAAAAAACAAATTTATAATGCCTTTAGCATTTTTGTTAGATGCCATTTTCCCCTTTTGAACTCAAGATTTTATTCCCACTGTCGACATGACTTCCAATTTCCAAACACAGAAGCAGCACTTGGAAAGAAAACTCACATCGTGCTTACGTTCACCCACCAAACCCTAGTTGCATGTTTAAAAAAAAAGAAAAATTGTTCTTTTTCTAATTTAAAATTACTCTCAAAAAACAAGTAGTATAATTTTTAATCCAACCCACAAACATTAAACTAATCAAATAAAGAGAAAAAGAAAACTCGCCCCATATCTCATAATAATGCGTTGTCTTTTTCTTTTCTTTTTTTCTTTACAAGGCAAAAACAACAAAAAGGGGAAAAACATAGAACAGGGAAAACAAAATTGAGTAGTGATAAAGAGGAACAATACAAAAAAGTTGAGATTTTTACCTCTAAAATGCTAAAGAGAGCTCCCTAATGAGAGTGGCAAAGGGCATCTCAATAATAGCACAGCATCCCGCTATAACATGAGAAATTGAGGAAAATTCTCTTCTTCAAGAGAATCCAAACTCAAAAACTATGTTTTTTAAGAAAAATGGGAAATAAAAGATAAAGGTCCAGGAGAAAGGGAAAAAGGAAAATTATTAAACGAAGGTGGGAAAAGAAGAAACTATTCAATTCAAAGGGAATAAAAGGAAACAATTATTAAGTGTGGGCCCCACCGAGAGTAGATTTTCCCACGATGGATGGCTGTGGGAGGATGGCAATTGATGTGCTGAAAATGTAGTCAACTAGAATCCAAAAACACGTCCACATTCATGGAACCTAATGAGCCGGAACACAAAGGAATTTGGTCAAAAACCAAAAGTCAAAAGAGAGGGGGTGGTTAAAGACAATAGATCTTAGCTGTTGAAGTCACACGTGGGTCGCCATCATACAAAATATTCACGACTGTTGATTTGTCAACTTAGGCTCACGCATGATATCATCACCCTTACCATTGGCGGACCACCTACTTAAACTGGAAAAGACATAATTAAATGGACATAATTACTTATAAAATAGAATAATCGTAAAAATTTAACAAAGAAAGATCCAAAATCAGGTGATAAAATTGTAAAACTCAAAATTGAAGAGACCAAAATTAAATTTAGAGTTAATTTGATTTTTTTGAAAGGATTTAGGGTTAATTTGATTTTTTGAACCCCCAAGAACTGGGGAGTTTCTAAAGCAGCATACTTTTTTTTTTCTCCTAGTGAGCTCACTTTATAACTGTCTACACTGAAAATCCGAACCAAAATTACACTATAAAGTGAGTTCACTAGAAAAAGTGGTGTGCTTCTTTGGAAACTCCCTAAGAACTACTTATGTTTGTCCCTCACCATCATTATCATTATTGGTTGAACTATTGGAGCTAGAGCCAATGAGTCGGGTTATTTGAAAAATTTAAAATTCAAGCAACTCAATTTAGATAATGTTGCAAAATAAATGAGGGTGTGAATTTCCAAACCAAAAAATAAAAAAATTACTGGAGCCATACCTCTGATGTTTCCCTATATGTAACTTTACTGGTGATATTTTGTGAAGAAGTAGAATAATTTTATCTTTTAAATGCACAAGCATGTTTAAAAAAAAAATTGTGAATACTAATATATATATAGAGAGAGAGAGAGGGGTAACAGGAAAAAACTATATCATAAGAGGAACTTTCTCCTATAACTCTTAGGTAGACCAATAGGATATTTATATGTGAATTGATCACATGAACTAAAAAGATTGATGTTTTTACAAAAATCCCTCTAGCTAATGTTTTTTTTTTTTTAAGAAAAAACCCTCCATGTGTATATGTATATGTGTGTGTGTCTATATATATATATATATATATATATATATATATATATATATATATATATATATATATATATATATATATATATATATATATATATATATATATATATATATATATATAATTATTTAATAATTAAAAATATTTTTAAAATAAGTTATTTGCCTACTCGAACTTCTTTGGAGCTTCATTTGACAAGTCCGCAACCATGAGAGAGTTTTGCATGCTACTATAATTGAGAATGAGAAAATTGTCTCCTATGTTTGGATGGATGTTAAACTAAATATCCTATTCCGCTATAAGTTAAGTCTAGAAATAAGAGCCTCTAATTCTAATTTATGTTGCCAAACAAAATTTTTTTTTATCAAAATTGGGTTAAAATAAGTATTAAGAAACTTGAATATTGAACCCAGGTTAAACGAGGATTTTTTTTTTTACGATAAACAGCGGGATATAACCCTCCGCATTCCATTAAAAAGATAATAACAGAACAATCAGAGTCTAAATAAGAATTTATTAATATGCTCATGCAAGTAGGTTAAGAAATAATCTGGATTATCTTTCAAACTAGGTAAACAATTCTCCATAAAATTATTATCCAAGCACTTTAAATTGCTTAGAGTTTATTTATTCAGATTAAATCTTAAACCTCTTTTATTAATTTGGATTTGTATGTGGTCTTAACTCCATAACAAATAGGGTCTAAGATGTTGTGTAGTGAAAAGTTAAACCATGAGCTAAAGACTTCTAACTCATTAAATTGATTAAAATAAGTTGGATTGACAAATTATATTATTTAACTAAGGTTAAACGGGGTTTCACTAACCCACTTATATAGTTAGGTAGGTTAAGAGATAAACAGTTTATTTCTTTAAAAAGTATGATGTTGATTTTTTAGAGACGTTTATCCAAAAGTTTTAAAATATATAGAGTTAATTTAACTCAAATTAATTCCTTAATTTCACCTTTGTATCACGTTTGGTAACATGTTAAATTTAAAACTCAGACGATCGTTTGGATAAAATGAAGGCTTAGCATAATATTTTTCCAATTAATAGAAGAAGGGTTGAGGACTAAATACGTGTTAAATTCACTCTATATTTTAATCCATTTAGCCTAAATATTTGGCAATATAAATCTAGGTTAAAGGTGCTTAACTCAAGGTTTAACACTTTGCCAAACAAGACCTAAGAGCCTAGCTATAACTTGCGTTGAGCTTGCAAAATAGTTTTTGACTATACAAATTAATATAAATTGGATTAATAGTTAAGAGGAATTAACCCGAGCTGAATGGATGTTTATTAACTTGCATATATGGGTTAAAAGATGATCCATTTTCCCTACTAAAATAATATGTTGTTAATTTCCTAAAAAAACATTATTCAAACTCTTTAAAATACAAAATGTTATTATAACTATTTTTATGCCCTTAACCTCTTCTATTAATCTGGATTTTTATGCGGACATTAATACAGATTTTATGCGGCCTTAATTCCTTAAGGCCGCATAAAAAACAGGTTAGAGAAGAGGGGTTAAGGATATAATCCGAATTAAATTAACTCTATACACTTTAAAAGAATCCTGATAATGTTTTCTAGAAGCTCAATAACATACTAATTTTGGAGTTAATCGGGATTATCTTTTAATCTGTTTATATAGACAGATTAGTAAAGATTAATTTAGTTCTGACTAATTCCGATAAATTTAATCTGTGGCTTATTGAATTATATAGGCTCTTAATTCTAAGATTAGTGTGCGTGCGCATGTAGGTGTATTGTGGAACGGAAAGGTCATAAAACAATTTATGATATGCTACTTTTTATTTTCTTAATTCTCTCAATTCTAATTATAAGATTAGAGAATTCGCCTTATTTGGAGATATGAACTAACTTTTTTCCTAACTCTTTGAACTAAATTTCTATTATTTTTTTAGGAAAAAAAATTTCGAGACCAATTTTGTGTAGTTCGAATTTCGTTCGGACATTAATACCCAAACGAGTATCGCATTGTCTGGTGATTATTATCCGAACGAGTATAGCACGGTCCGGGCATTAACAATCAAACGAATATGACAGACGCAACAGAATTTTGGAACAGAATTTTGGGCTCAATTGGAATTTTGTGTGGGCTAACTTAGTAAAATGCTCTTTTTCAAAAGAGTGCGTGGGTGTAGTTAGTAAGTGGGCTCATTTAGAAAAAAATGTGGCTCATTTGGAAATTTTCTGTCACTGTGTTTTATAGAAACTTCCTAGTTAATGAGTATGAGATGTGGGATTCAAACTTATGATTTTTAATGAATATAACATTTTATATTTATTTGATAAAAACACAAATAAATTCTAAAACTCATAAAATTTTGATTCTAAGGAAATAAGGAGGCGGAGATCATGATGCAAATCAAATTTCAAAAATTATGGGATTACTTTTTTAAGCTGATAGTTCCATAAATTTCATGCGCTGTTAATTCATTTACAATAACCCTATTTTTAAAGATGTCCATATATTCTAAATAGAGGGCTATTTGAACTTTAGTGGTTTTTGCCACGCGCAATGCACGTGTATTATAAAATAATATTTATATTCCAAGTACATTCCGAGTTTCCATCACAGCGGCATTGTCGTGATGCTTTTTGCTATTATGATAGTTTTTTTGACTATTATAATTTTTTTTTATTAGTTACTAAGTTGGTATTTTGAAACGGAGAAAATAGTCCTTAATGGGACCACAATATGTCCTTTCAAGCCCAGAAAGGTTGCTTGTCAAGTCGTCGGATGATCATTTGTCCCTCTATATATATATATATATAAAACGGTTACTTATCAAGTCGAAGACGATCTTGTGATCATTTATATATATATATATATATATATATATATATATATATATAAATAAATAAATGGTTACTTGTCAAGTTGTCGGGTGATCATTTTCCTATATATATATATATATATATATATATATATATATATATATATATATATATATATAATCATAATAAGACAGATAGAAGACTTATAGAATCAAGAAGGTGGAAAGAGAGGTCACCGAACTCTCCCAAGTATATATTTATTTTCTCGTGTCTTATCTCTCTCTCTCTCCTTCGATGCTATCACACTCATTAACCCGAGCCGTTAAATAGTTTCTTCCTGAGTTTTTGCACCTAAGGTTGGTAAATGGACCATGCCCGACATGGCCCGACACAGCCCATGTCTCGCCTGGTCGGCGGCATGGCCCGGGCATAGCCCATGCCTCGCTTGCTCGGCGGCATGGCACGCCGAGCACGTGCTGTGCCCGTGCAATGCCGTACTAGCTCGTTTTAGTTAAAAAAATTAAATAATTAATTAATTTATTATTAAGTAAGTTTATGAGACTATTTAGCTTTATTTAATTGGATTTAAAAAGAAGTAATAAAAAAATTATTATATTAAATCAGATTCTATTGATATAATTGATTTATAAATCTCTTTAGAAATTATACAAAGTCCGAAGAGAGGGGAGAGGACCCTGGCCATCACTCTCAACTTGTTCTTAGTATTTTTTCTAAGAGATTTAAGAGTTAAAAATTGCAAAAAAAATTAGAAAATACATGAAAATCCCAACAAATGTAGATATTGCAATTTGAAATGAAAAAATAAAAGTCTACTTTCAATCATCTTCTGGTGAGGTCTCTACTACTATTTCATCGGTCAAACCTTGTTCCCTTTCTTATGCGTCAAACCAATATTTCAAGCAGACACACATCTCCAATGTGTCTAGCGCCATTGAGATTCTCCACTTCGTGAGCACTCTACCACCTGCACTAAAAGCAAACTCCGATGGTATAGTAGACACTGGAGGAGTTAGTAAATCACGGGCCATGTTGGAAACACGAGATATTCTTTTTCCTGTGATTTTTACTAGACTAAAATATCAAAAGTTTCATAATTTTCAGGAGACGTGTCATCTTCATAGTTAGCCCTTTCTAAATAATAATGTAGTTCATTAAAATATGTACTAGATTGCCTAACCTTTTTTCAGTGAAATACAGATGATATTATTGGATTACGGATTTCTCTAACAATTGGTTCCTTTGTAGATTGTGTTGGTACACCATACATATCTTCATATATTTTATACATAATATCTAAATAAATTTTAATATCATTACCTAAATCTCTAATATTATCTTCATAAAACATATTTTTTTAAAATAAATCTATTAAAATTTCAAATACATCTAACTTGCAACGGAGATGCATAACAGTTGTAAAATATAATATTTATGGAAAATTTTTAAAATATTTATTAAATTTATTTTTCATAGGTTGAACAATATGTTCAAGTATTAGGTGATTCCTATACTCATTAAAAACCGAACTAATTCCGGTTAGATAATATAGTGCAATATATGTAGTTGGATAATAAATGTCTGACAGTGCTCTAATTGCAATTTCAAATTTACTTAAAAACTTAGAAATGCAATACAAATGGTGACATTCATTAATATCTAAACTACTCATTGGTAACTCCATTTCATTAAAAATATTTATTACATCTTTATATTGAATAGCCGTGTTTAACATTTTATATGTAGAATTTCATCTTATTCTAATATCTATAGGTACAATTTTAGGTGAGATTTTCAAATTCTTACATATTTGTTTAAATAATTGTCTTCTTGGCCACTATTTTTAATAAATAGTATTGTATTCCTAAGTTTAATTATTAAATCACTTACTATTCTTAATCCATCTTGTACGCATAAATTAAGTATGTGACAAATACACCTATTGTGGAATAATTTTCCATCTAAAATTGGTTTTGTAATATTTTTAAGAATTTCTATTGCAGTCGTATTTTTAGAAACATTATCGAAATAAATAGAAAATATTTTTATTTTTTTTCCAAATGCTGAAAAAATACTTAGTAGGGATTGTAATAAATTATATGCATTATGAGGAAATTCAAATCTCCTAAACCCAATAATTCTATTTGTATACACCAATTTTGATCTATATAGTGAGCCGTTATGCATAAATAATAACAACTATTTAGAGCCTCTCAACAATCTACAGTTATAGCAACTCTAAAAATTAAAGAAGTTAAAATATCTATTAAAGTCTCTCTCTTATCTTTATATATTTTTAACATGTCGGATTTAGATGTAGAACGTGAGACTTTTTTAAATTCGTCAGTAAATGTATTTTTACAATATTTTCCAAATTTTTGATTTTCCGAAAAAGTAAAAGGTTATTCGTCATGTATTATAAAATTTTTACTAAATTTTCTCTTGTTTTGATAGGATCATATTTATGAATTACTAACGATTCACCGTAGGTGCTTATTTGTGTTTGATATGATTCATTTAGTGGGTGAGTTTTGTCTATGTATCTTTTAGGTGACCCGTTTCGCTATCTAAAGGAAATGAATAGATTTTTTTGATAATGTTTACACTTAGTTTTTCTAACACCATTTTCTATTTTTTTTCACAAAATGTTTCCATATGTTAGATCTAGCAGTCATAGCATGGGTTGTTGTTTGGGTTTCGTGTCTGGTTGCTTCGGTTGGTTTTTCTTCGGATAAAGAAAATGGTACTTGAGGAGATTGTTATAAGGGTTGGCAGAGATTTTAATATTATTCACTTGGTAAAAAAAGAGAAAAAGAACCCACGGCTTGTGAGCAAGAAGTGTCGGACGAGTATGAATCCATTTCAAAAAAAATCTCGAAAAAAACAAATAAAAAATCTCAAAAGAACCAAACAAAAAATTGCAAATTATAAATACCTCTTGTCTGGTGAACCACTTGAGAGATAGAGTAGAGAATTCTAATTAGAGAGAGGAAGTCGAAAAAGCGAATAAAAACTTACTTGAGAGTTGAGAGATGAAACTTGTTTGAATCTTGATTGGGAGACTTACTTTCTTGAGACTTTTTTATCACTTAATTGAAACTTAATTGAAACTTATTTGAAAGAGTTAAGAATTGAGATTTGATTGGAGTTTTGAGAGAATGAATTTGTTTGTATAAGTATGAAGAATGGAAATAGAGAAGATAATAAGTTATTTATAGTGAAAGAAAGATTTTATTTTGCAAATAAAAATTACAAACCCCCCAATGGCTATAAAAATAGCCGTTGGGGGGGCTCTGTGCAAAAAAAAAAATGCAAACCCCCCCCAACGGCTCTCTTAACGGGTTTAAAAAAAAATATTTACGTGCCGAGCCGTACTTGGCACGTGTGCAGGACGCGCCTTGCCCAAAGCACCGGCGACCCCAGCTCCGGCCGTGCCAGGCACAAATCGGCTCACCCGAGCAGTGCCGGGCACGTGCCCGACGCGTGTTGGGCTGGGCATGCCCACGCCCGGCCCATTTGCCAGCCTTATCTGTACCATTGGAAAGAAAAAGAAAGTATTTCCTTCTTACCAAATTAGAGTTGAGTTTGTTGCCCTAAAAGGACAATGACATAAAATTTATATTATAAGTTACAATTTATATTATTACAATAAAAATTGCAGTAATAGAAATTGGTGCAACTTATACTATTGTATTTGGCTTGAAAATTGTAAGTGGTAATTAGAGCTGTAAAATATTTTTAAAAAGAAATTTTTTTATTCTCAAGAGGTCCGAGGAATGCCTTATTTATCAATAATATTATGACTGCTTATATATGGTTGAGAAAAAGTACCTTATGCAATGTTTTGTTACTGTAATTACTGCAAGTATATAAATGGTTACAATTATAGTTACAATATTTTACAACTGCAACAAATATCAAACGTGTGAAAAGTGTCATTTACATCATCAAAAGTACTTGCAATTGCAACTAATTTACAATTGCAACCAAACATCTAATACTGGAATTCGTTTGTACGAAGCTCAAGAGTCAAAAAAGTTTGATTGTAAAAATTTCAGAATGTCTTCTTTCATTTCTCTGTCGGTTGAGCAGTCACTTGCATGAGTTTGTCTCAGGCTCAAAGAAAATCCTGACTCCAGATTAAAATCAACACTAAAATCAACTAAATTAATATGCAACATGCTACAATTTTTGACTTAGGTGTGTTTGGCTGCTTGAAATATTGGAATTAGGGGGAAAAAAAATTAAGAAATAATTAGGGGAAAAAAAATTAAGAAATAACTTCCAATATAGAGGTAACAGAAAAGATTATTTCTTGTATTTGTATGCTCATTTTTGGAAGAAAAAAAAGTACTAGGAAGTGAGATGTGATTATTATTTAATTGATTAAATATAAGATACTTATATTATTTTATTTGTTTTCTATATATAAAAATATAATTTTTAAATAGTAATAACTAGGGATGGTAATTGACGCGCGCATAAGCTAAATTTTGCCCTGTCCTATACAAATTTTTAAATTAAAAATAAAAATTTATTTTTCTAATTCAAAATTTTGTATAGCAAGGGGCCAAATTTGGCCCGTTGACACTTCCATTACCATCCCTAGTAATAACGGCATGCAAGTAAATAATTATTTTGTTATCTTGATCCACTACTTTCTGTAAATTTTCCAAGCCAAAATGATAGGAAGAAAATTTTAGAAGTAAAATGTCACATATGTGCCACCTCAGTATATAAGAAGTAATTTTCAACTTATTTTTTGGTTAAATAAGCACGTGAAATAGTTAAAGTAGCCTTAAGAATCGTTCTCTCCTCCACCTCCGCAAATTTAAACTAATTGTATTCAAGTTAACAATAAACCTCAAGTGATTAATTAGCTAATTAAAGATTCCATGCTCAAACTGGCATCATGTGATTACTTGTGGTTAATTAAAAAAAAAAAACAAATTATTCACATGATCAATTACGTACCTTTGTGACATGTCTAACAATTCTTTTGAATTTTTCAGGAGGAAGGAGATTGTGTATTGGCAAAGTATTTTTTTTTTTTTTTTTGAATCTCAAAGTGCCCACCCGAATAGTCTTCCTAAATAAATAACTAAATTATTAGACTCAATAATAGCATAAACAAAACATTGCTACCCCATTGATTGAAATGAGCTGACAGTTCGTACAAATTATCTGAGTAGTAATTTATTTCCACTATCTCTAATAATATTTATCAAAAATTTTCTTTTGGATTATGATCTCAACCCTTTAGTGTTCACTCATACCCAATTTCTTGGGTTTTAGTTTTGATTTGGTCCTCCATCAAGTTAACACAAAATTAATAGTTTTCAATAAATAAAATATTTTGTATGCATTTGATAAAATGGTAAATGAACTCCAAAATTTATAAAATTTAATCCGAAAAAAGTTAAAGAGGTAAAGATAGTAATTGTAATAAAAATCATTGGATCATTATAGTTTTGTTGCTAACTCAATTAACTTTTCTTGAGCTGGCGACTCACCTACAGTAATCCCAATTTGTATTATATATATATATATATATATATATATATATATATATATATATATATATATATATATATATATATATATATATATATATATATATATATATATATATCTGTGTGTGTGTGTGTGTGTGTCTCTTAATATCATAGAAATAATTCCACGAGCAATGTGAAACTAACCCCAAACTAAACCTAAATACAAGGTAGTTTTATGATCTAATACCCTATCTCAAATTGGAGTATAAATATCAATTATATCCAATTTGTTATACATATTAGAAAACACTGTCTCCTTCTTCAATAGCACAAATTAATTTAAAGTGGATTAACAATAACAGTAGTAGCAGTAGTAGATTAATCATTTGAATTATCAGAGCGCACTAATCACCAACCACCATGGTAGGTCTTTGTCTAACTATCAAAAGTTGATGGATAGTAGTAGATAACTTCTCTTTTAGAAATAGTAGTAAGCAGCGGATAAACTTCTCTTCTAGAAACAATATTAGACAGTTGATAACTTCTTTCTTAGAAATAATTATATGCAGCGGATAAACTTCTCTTTGTTAGAAGCAGTAATAAATAGTAGATAAACTTTTTTCTTAAAAACAGTAGTATACAGTAAATAAATTTCTTTCTTATAAATAATAATAGACAATTAATAAACTTTTTTCTTAGAGTCATTGATAGGTAAAGGAGCGAGAAAAGGGTTACATCAAGTTTGAATTATATTCTTGCAATCGAGGAGGGACCAGTCAGAGTCTCTGCAGCCACGAAGTGGAGAACAAGCAGAAACTAAAGTAAATGCATAATTGAATCGGCGACGCAATTACAGAGATAGAGTCGAAATCGAAGTTGAAATATGAGTCAACATTGAATTGTTGATACGACTGCAAAGTTGGAGTTGGAATTGGCATCAGAATCAAAGTTGGCCATCGATTAAGATAGTTGAAATTGACGGCTGAGATTTATTTCATAATGCATTCTGGTACTAGATATGAAATAATCAAAACCAACCAATCTATTTTATTATAAGTTAAGAAATACATATATTTATATACGTGTCTCAATACCATATAAATAATTCTATAGGCAATTTGAGATTAAACCCAAACCAAACATAAGTACAAAATGGTTTCTAATCTAACAGTCTATAATTGGATATTGGGAGTCTAAATTATTCAAAAATGTTGGGAAAGTATTTGAACTGGAGCTATTACAGACAAATTGTCAATTGGATTGACTTCTCTGCCTAATAGCTATACTTGTCAAAGATATTATCTCAGCATTATTGTTTCAACAAAAAAGATTAGGAAATATTTGCTTTAAGCCCATAGTTTAAAGCCTCAATGTCCAAAGAAATTATGTGCTAACCACTGAAGTCCAACAAAAATTTGAGAAACCCCTTTGAGGGTCATTTTATGTGTAATGTTGTATTCTTAAAATATAAAATATTATAGTTGATAAATCCTCATATTTTTTATTTGAAAAAGGAATTTCTCTCTTACATTTATTAGGAGAATGATGCTCCAAGAGGTAATATTTTCTTTTTCCTTAATAAATCATTGCAATAATATACTTCCTATTTAAGATCTAGTTATTAAAATAAGCATTAGTTACAGTCAGTCACTCTATAGTATGGAGATGTATAACTTAACACCCCTGAATTTTAAAATTTTCAAAAAACTCCCTGAACCGTTACATCTGTTAGTGAACAGTTAGTTATATTCACACTCTTTTAGACCAATATTCACTCTTTTTCTCTAATTTCCATTTTACCCTTACCCCCTCTACTTCAAACAATACTCTTTCTCCTTCCTCACTCTTCTTCCCATCCCCCTCTCTCTATCTCTCTCTCTCCCTCTTTCTTCCTCACTCCCTCTCTTCATCCCATCACCCCCCTCTCTCTCTATCCCTCTTTCGCCCTCACTTCCTCTCTTAATCCCGTACCCCCTCGGAGACAGAGAGATAGAGAGCGATCTATCTCTCTCTTTCCGAGGGGGTACGGGATTAAGAAAGGGAGTGAGGGCGAAAGAGGGATAGAGAGAGAGGGGGATGGGATGAAAAGAGGGGGTGAGGGAGTGAAAGGGAGAGAGAGAGATAGAGAGAGGGGGGTGGGAAGAAGAGTGAGGAAGGAGAAAAGGAAGGAGAAAGAGTGTTGTTTGAAGTACAGGTGATGCGAACCCCGTCAAGAATAACGAGACCCGTAGAAGAAAACGAGAAAATCCAAGAACGTTCTCGATCAGGTTTGGATGGGAGATCTCGACCCGTTGCTTCAACAAAAATAAGAATCTCGGTATAATTGACCTCAACCCGTTGTTTAATGCGAAGTAAGAACCTTGGTATAAGGAAGACGCCACAAACGGTAGTGGAAAGCCGTTTGATAAGTCGATGATGAACGCCACGGAAGAATTCCGATAAGTTCGAATAGTCCTTCAAAGAACCAAAGAGAATAAACTCACCAATTATCTGTAAAACTGTCTCCCTTTTATTCCATTAGACGCCTTTTTATAGGCTAAAAAAATACAAGGAAAGTTTCCTATAAGGAAAGTTCAAAAAATAGAAATAAAACAAAAGGAAATAATCAGCCACTTAATTTGGCTGATCAATACAAGGAAAGTTTAAGAAATAGAAACAATCAGCCCCTTAATTTGCTGATCAATACAAGGAAAGTTCTAGAAATAAAACAAAAAGAAACAACCAATTTTGACCAGATTCTTCTAATAGTTGAATCATATTGATGCATTTTTGTTGAACTCGTGAACCATCCTCAATGGGCCTCCACGAATTTGCTTGAGCCTAAACCTCTTGAATCAGCCAATTAAGTGCATTTTTGAACTTCTTTCCTTGTGCTCTTGTAACCGGCCCAGTTGGAACTTGAACTGGCTCCTTTATAGTCAAGCCATTATTTGCATCATTCCCCTCCTCTTGAAAAGGATTTGCCCTCAAATCATCACCTACATCAAAATGACTCAAATCAGTAACATTGAAAGTAGCACTAACATTATACTCATTGGGCAAATCTAGCTTGTAAGCGTTGTCATTGATGCACTCTAGAACTTATAAATGACCATCCCCTCTTGGAAGCAGTTTGGAACGTCTTTGCGCCAGAAATCTCTCTGTTCTCATATGCAACCACACCCAATCTCCGGGTTCAAAAACAAGCTTGTGACGCCCCTTGTTGGCTTATTTTGCATACTGCTCCGTTCTTCTCTCAATATTGAGTCTTACCTTCTCATATATCTGCTTAACAAAATCAGCCTTTTTCTTTCCATCAAAATTAACACGCTCAGAAACAGATAATGAAGATAAATCTAATGGAGTCAAAGGATTAAACACAAACAATTTCAAACGGCGAGAATTTAGTAGCAGAATGAATAGATCTATTATAAGCAAACTCAACATGTGGTAAACACTCTTCCCATATTTTGATGTTCTTTTTAATTATTACCCTCAATAAAGTAGACAAAGTCCTATTTACTACTTCGGTTTGGTCATCAGTTTGTGGGTGACAAGTAGTAGAAAATAAAAGCTTGGTACCTAACTTACACCATAAAGTCTTCCAAAAATAGTTTAAGAACTTAGTATCTCTATCCGAAACAATGGTTCTAGGCATGCCATGCAATCTCACAATCTCCTTAAAAAATAAATCAGCAACATGCGAAGTATTATCCGTTTTGTGACATGGGATAAAGTGTGCCATCTTAGAAAATCTATCCACAACCACAAAAATCGAATCTCTTCCACGTTTAGTCCTAGGTAATCCTAATACAAAGTCCATTGAAATATCAATCCAAGGCTCACTAGGAATGGGTAAAGAAGTATACAAACCGTTGGGCTGCACTCTGGATTTAGCTTGCCTACATGTGACACATCTACCACAAATTCGCTCAATATCTCGTTTCATATGTGGCCAATAGAAGTGTTTCTGCAAAATAGTTAAGGTCTTAGCAACCCCAAAATGTCCCATTAATCCCCCTCCATGGGATTCCTGCACTAACAAATCTCTCAAAGAACAGTTAGGCACACATAATTTATTTTCTAGAAATAAGAACCCATCATGTCTAAAGAACTTACCACAAGCGTTTTTCTCACAAGTCCTATACTCTTCACAAAATTCATGGTCATCAATGTATAAACTTTTAATGTGTTCAAAACCAAGCAATTTTGCATCAAGTGTAGATAGTAATGCATACCTGCGAGAAAGTGCATCGGCGACCACATTCTCCTTACCTTGCTTATACCTGATGACATATGGAAATGTCTCAATGAACTCTACCCAACGAGCATGCCTTTTATTTAGCTTGTGTTGGCCCTTCAAGTGTTTCAAGGACTCATGATCAGTGTGAATCACGAACTCTTTAGGCCATAGGTAGTGCTGCCATGTCTCCAAAACTCGAACCAATGCATACAACTCCTTATCATAAGTCGGGTAATTTAAGATTGCCCCACTTATTTTCTCGCTGAAGTAAGCAATTGGTCGTCCTTCCTGAATAAGAACTGCGCCTATGCCAATACCTGAAGCATCACATTCAATCTCAAACGTTTTAGAAAAGTTAGGTAAAGACAATAAGGGGGCGTTGGTTAGCGTCTTTTTGATTAGCTGAAACGCCTTCTCTTGTTCTTCTCCCCATCTAAATCCGACGTTTTTCTTGATCACTTTGGTAAGTGGTGCGGTTATGCTACTAAAGTCCTTCACAAACCGCCGGTAAAAACTAGTAAGTCCATGAAAACTACGAACATTGCTTACACTTATGGGACTCGGCCACTCTCGGATTGCACGTACCTTCTCTTCATCAACCTGTATACCCTGTGCACTATCAACAAATCCCAAAAATACAAGCTTATCGGTGCAAAAGTACACTTTTTCAGGTTAGCAAATAACTTTTCTTTCCTAAGCACATCTAAAACTGATTTCAAATGTACGGCATGATCAGCCAAGTTTTTGCTATAAATGAGTATATCATCAAAATAGACAACAACAAACCTACCTATAAATGCTCGCAAATTATGATTCATAAGTCTCATAAAAATGCTTGGTGCATTAGTCAACCCAAAAAGTATAACTAACCATTCATACAAACCGTTTTTTGTTTTAAAGGCAGTTTTCCATTCATCTCCTTTCATTCTAATCTGATGATAACCACTTTTTAAATCAATCTTAGAGAACACACAAAAACCATGCAACTCATCTAACATGTCATCTAAGCGAGGAATAGGATGCGATACTTTACCGTTGATGGCTCGGCAATCAACGCACATTCTCCACGTCCCATCCTTCTTAGGTACAAGTAAAACCGGAACGGCGCACGGACTCATGCTCTCCCTCATATACCCCTTCTCTAACAACTTACTTACCTGCCGTTGAAGCTCCTTTGTCTCCTCGGGATTGCTCCTATAGGCTGGTCGGTTTAGAATTGTCGCACCGGGAACAAAATCAATTTGATATTCAATCCCTCGAATTAGTGGTAATCCATGTGGTGTTTCCTCGGGAAAAACATCATCAAATTCCTGCAAAAGAGAAACAACAGAACTGGGCAAAGCAGTATCAAGTTCGTTAGTATTTAAAAATGCCTCTTTGTACAAAAGTACAATTATCGGCTGATTTGAAAACATTGCTCACTTAATCTCACTCACTTTTGCATAGAAATTCTTTTGTTTTCTCTCTGATTTTCTCTCAATGGCTGAATTTTGATTTTCTTTTTCTCTCTCATTTTGCTCGGCCACTCTCTGATTTTCACTCTTTTTCTTTTACTCACTCTCCTTCTTTATCACTCTCTTTTTTTTTTATCACTCTCTTTTTGCAACCTCACTTGATAAACTTATTTTGGTGTCATTGGCACAAGAGTGATGGGTTTTTGGTTGAGCACGAACGAGTATTTGTTGATGAAACCATCATGTTTAACTTTCCGATCGAATTGCCACGGTCGGCCTAATAGCAAATATTCAGCTTGCATCGGAACTATATCACACAAAACTTCATCTTCATATTTTCCGATGCGGAATGAAACCAAAACCTGCTTATTCACCTTTACCTCGCCACTATCATTCAGTTATTGTAACTTGTACGGCCTAGAATGTTTCAGTGTGGGCAGTCCTAATTTCTCCACCAAGATTGTGCTTGCAATATTAGTACAACTTCCTCCATCAACAATCATACTACATACCTTGTCTTTGACGTAGCACCTAGTATAAAAGATGTTCTCCCGCTGCACTTCTTCAATTTCTTTTGCTTGCAAGCTTAGAAGTCTTTTTGACACCAACAATTCACCTTGAACTGCATATTCTTCTTCATCTACATCCTCCAATGGTGGCATAGAGTCAGTATCGGACTCGTCGTCGGTTTCGATCTCTCCATTACCCCTTATTACCATGACTCTTTTGTTCGGGCATTGACTTGCTATGTGACCCCTGCCTTGATATTTAAAACACTTAATATCACGATTTCGAGAAGTTGAAGGGTCAGATTTACCTTGAGTGCCATGGTTGGTTGTCTCTTGTTTTGGCTCGAATTTAGATTTTGCAGCTGGTTTCTCCTCTTTCTTCACATGACTCGGTTTCCATGGGGAAAAACCCGAATTATGGGATGCACGTGTACCACCTCTCCTCTTGAGTTGTTGCTCCACCTTGATGGCCATGTGCACCATATTCTCTAATTCCACATAATGCTGCATCTCCATCCTGTCATGAATTTCTTGATTCAAGCCATTCAAGAACCTAGCCATAGTAGCCTCTCGGTCTTCTTCGATATTAGCCCGGATCATAGCAATTTTCATCTCTTGATGATAATCCTCCACACTCCATTTACCTTGTCGGAGCGTTTGTAATTTATTGTACAACTCCCGGTGGTAATGGCTGGGCACAAACAGCCTCCTCATCACTATTTTCATCTCTTCCCACGTCTCAACCGGTCGTTCCCTATTTCGCCGCCTGTTCAATACTAATTGATCCCACCACACAATAGTATAGTCAGAAAACTCAATGGCAGCAAATTTTACCTTCTTCATCTCAGAGTACTTGTGGCAATCAAATACTAACTCCACTTTTTTCTCCCACTCAAGATAAGCCTCGGGGTCGTTTCTTCCTTGAAATGCTAGAATCTTCATATTAATACTACCTAAGTTGTTATCTTCCCGATTCCTATCTTCTCTAAACCGCCCTCCATATCTCCTATTACCAACAACTGAACTCTGATCTTCTTCTTAATCAAAACCAGCCCCATAATACTCTCCATCTTCATCTCTCACTCCCCGATGTTGAACTCTTTCCCTCCTATGCACCTTATGAGTGTTTTGTGGCTGCTCCAAATGTGTATTCTCTATCCGATCAATCCGCTCATATATCTGCTCCAATTCTAACCTCATCACATGCCTCATCTCACTTATCATGGCTTCCATGAGCAAGTTTGGGTTAGCCATCTTTGTAGCACCTTCGGTGATGCTCTTTTCACTGTTGTGAGACATGATTGCTGCAAATCAAAGTTAGAAAACAACAAAAAAAAGGAAAGGATCTCACACACTCCCTCATGTGTTTTCACTCAAATAATGATTCACTATATTCCACTCGTGTTTCACTCAGTATAATTGGTTTTTACCCTCTAATATGCTCACCACTCTTGCCTTTTCCACTCGATAATTCTCTTTCAGTTCTTTTGAAACTACTCGAACAATATTCAAAATTCCAGTAATAATTCACCAAGAACTCACCAAGCGAATTCAGGTTCAAAAGGTAAGAAAACAAGAGATATGAGTGATTAGATTTTCAAAGCACCATTCAGCAAAATTTCAAAAAAAAAATTTTTTTTAGTCTTTGGGGTGAGGAGATTTTCGGGCTTATTGGAAACAAACGAAAGAGAATCTTTTTACTCCTTTTTTTTTTTACCTTCTTTTTTTTCTGATCTTTTTTTCAATCTTTTTTTTTTCAGATTTTTTTTTTAGATTCTTTCTTTTGTTAATAACAGAACAAGATTTCGAATGGGGTAGAAGAAAGAAATTCGGCTAAATAAGAAAAGGAAACTAAATTTAAATGGGATAGGCAAATCTGAGACGAGAAATCCTTTGCTCTGATACCAAATGATGCGAACCCCGTCATGAATAACGAGACCCGTAGAAGAAAAGGAGAAAATCCAAGAACGTTCTCGATCAGGTTTGGATGGGAGATCTCGACCCGTTGCTTCAACAAAAATAAGAATCTCGGTATAATTGATCTCAACCCGTTGTTTAATGCGAAGTAAGAACCTTGGTATAAAGAAAACGCCACAAACGGTAGTGGAAAGCCGTTTGATAAGTCGATGATGAACGCCACGGAAGAATTCCGATAAGTTCGAATAGTCCTTCAAAGAACCAAAGAGAATAAACTCACCAATTATCTGTAAAACTGTCTCCCTTCTATTCCATTAGACGCCTTTTTATAGGATAAAAAAATATAAGGAAAGTTTCCTATAAGGAAAGTTCAAAAAATAGAAACAAAACAAAAGGAAACAATCAGCCCCTTAATTTGGCTGATCAATACAAGGAAAGTTTAAGAAATAGAAACAAAACAAAAAGAAATAATCAGCCCCTTAATTTGCTGATCAATACAAGGAAAGTTCTAGAAATAAAACAAAAGAAAACAATCAATTTTGACCAGATTTTTCTAGTAGTTGAATCATATTGATGCATCTTTGTTGAGCTCGTGAACCATCCTCAATGGGCCTCCACGAATTTGCTTGAGCCCAAACCTCTTGAATCAGCCCATTAAGTGTATTTTTGAAGTTCTTTCCTTGTGCTCTTGTAACCGGCCCAGTTGGAAGTTGAACTGGCTCATTTATAGTCAAACCATTATTTGCATCAATAGGGGTGAGAGTAAAATGAGAATTAGAGAAAATGAGTGAATATTGGTCTAAAAGAGGGTAAATATAACTAACTGTTCACTAACAGATGTAACAGTTCAAGGATTTTTTTGAGAGTTTCAAACTTTAGCGATGTTAAGTTACACACCATCATATTACAGGGGATCTGACTGTAATTAACCCTTAAAATAAAGCTCATTTTACATGCATTTTAGCATTGCATTCTCAAATATATGTAGCAGAGATGTACATGCTTTCATTGGATATGCGGATATACTAAAAGAGATAAAAATGAGAAATAAAATATTCTTGCTAAAATAGGTATAGCCTCCATAGAAGAGAATATGCCAGCAGATCATTTGCTACAATTAGAGGATACCAACTTTACTTGATGGCAACAAGGAGATGGTTGCTATGGGCTTCATGAACATTGCTTGATCCCTGTTATTTTGTTCTGTTGCTACAGGTAAGATACCTGGATATAAACTGAACTGGTTCGTGCAATTATTTTTTTAACGTAATGTCCATGCTCTACATTAAATTTCTATCAGCTCGTTTTAATATAAACTTAAGAATTATTGATCATTCCGATTTTATTATCCTTTACTTCAACTCCACATATAATCATTTTCTTTTCTTTTTCATTTTCTATGTTGATAATAAGTTAAAAAAAAATCATTTCTATTAACTTAATCATCAGACATGTCTAGTAAATTATTCCATCAAATTCTCACCTGAACTAGGATCTAATTTAAGTGATCTATTTATACTAGTGAAATAGTCATCTGCTAAGTTATATAACTATACTAGCTAGTGTGTGTATCTTTTCAAGCTTTATGCTAGAATAAACACATAACAAACAAGCATACAATTTTCCCTTCAAAAATTTAAAACTATAAGCAACCAATATTGGCAATCTGATTGATAACAAATTTCCATTTGTCAGGCCCTTTCTCTCGATCTGCAGTAAATTTCACTGCAGGATGCAAATCAACCATCTCAAATTTGATGGCCATCAAAGTACTTGCATCATTAGAGCATTTCACGAGGCTATTGTACTACACTCCTCGTGTGATGCTTGCATCCGTCATGATTTTGGCTCTTCTGAATCTCGTTGTTGTTAGAGAAGCATACAATATATGGGTGGTTGACAGGATCGGCTTCCTCGCCTGCGTCGGAGCATTCTCAGGCGTGCTGTTTCTTTTTAAATTGAAACGGTGGGCAGACAACTCCCGTATTCTATTAATAAGAAGTAACAAAATGATTGTTTTATATGAAAACAACAAACAATCTAATACGGGCCGAGAGATCTACGAGTTTCAAAATCTCGGTCATACTACATCATACATGCATAAAAAGACAAAATATAAAGCATAAAAACAAAAAACATCCACTCAGTGTGGAGTATAAGAACCAATGGGTGTGGCTCCTTAGGCGCCGCCAGTCGTGTCCTGTGGAGATCGAACTGGAGACTCGTCCTGTATCTCCTCATCTGTATATGGTTCTTCCGAGATGCACAACCTTTCTTTTTCCGATAAAAGATCTGTCCATAAGATCATATCAAGACATGTGAGATATAAACAAATGTCAGATGGACGAGTACTCTATCTAAAAATTCTATTATTTCTTTCTCTCCAAACATTCCAACATATGACTACTATCATTATGCGATGTGTATAGGCACCGTATTTTGTGGACCTACTAAAACTCACTCTACTCCAAATATCAGATGTTTTGGCCATTTGGATTGGTATGTGTCAGTATGCGGTACACTTTACCCAAATTTTTGTAGTATAGGTGTAGAGGTGTTTAATGGGCCGGACGGCCAGTTGGGCACCCCGGCTCGGCACGTGCCGAGCACGTGCCCGGCACCTCGGCTTGGGCCGTGCCCGAGCCGAGGCCGGCTGTGCCGTCGGCACGGTGCGGCCCGGCCGTGCCGGGCCATGCCTGGCACGTGCCAGGCACGGCCCGGCACCTCGGCTTGGGCCGTGCCTGAGCCGAGGTTGGCTGTGCCGTCGGCACGGTGCGGCCCGGCACGGATATTAATTTTTTTTTAAAAAAAACATAGCCGTTGGGGGGGTTTTTGCAATTTTTTTGCAAATAGCCCCCCAACGTCTATTTTTATAGCCGTTGGGAGGTTTCTTGCAATTTTAAATTGCAGATTTTTCCCCCAACGGTCAAAATAGCCGTTGGGGGGGGTTTGTAATTTTTTTTGCAAATTAAAACCTTTTTTCTCTATAAATACCTCATTATCTCCTCTATTACCATTCATCATTCTTATACACCAAATTCATTCTAAAAAATCTTCTAAAATCTTTTATTCTCAAGAAGTCTCAAGTAAAGCAAGTAGCAAGTTTCAATCAAGTGATCAAGAAGTCTCAAGTAAGCAAGTCTCCCAAACAAAATCCAAGCAAGTTTTCTCATTGAAATAAGGTTTTCTTCGCTATTTCGGTTTCTAGCTTCATCTCTCTAGCTAGATATTTCACTCTCTCTCTCAAATAGTTCACCGGTTAACATGTATTTATAATTTAAAGTTTTTTTGAGAATTTTAAATTGTTTTTTTGGGATTTTATTAAAATGGATCCAAACTCGTCTGGCGCTTCTTGCTTTCAAGCCACGGGTTCTTTTACTCCCTTTTTAACTGATAAAGAATATCAAAATCTATATCAACCCTTAAAACAACCTCATCAAGTACCATTTTCTGTATTTGAGGAAGAACCAACTGATACAACTATATCCGAAATACAAACTATCACATCTACTAGGGCTATTAGATCGGACATATGGACACATTTTGAAAAAATAATAGAAAATAGTGTTAGGAAAGGTAAGTGTAAACACTGTCATAAAATTTATTCATTTCTTTTAGGTAGCGGAACGGGTCATCTTAAAAGACACCTAGAAAAAACTCACTCACCGAATGCACCACATCAAACGCAAATAATCACATTTGGTAGATCATTAGGTATACGTAAATATGATCCAATTAAAACAAGAGAATATTTAGCAAGATTTATAATACATGACGAACAACCATTTACTTTTTCGAAAAATCGCAAATTTGAAAGATTTTGTAAATCAGCATTTACTGACGAATATAAAAAATTCCCACGTTCAACATCTACATTCGACATGTTCAAACTATATAAAGAGCAGAGGGACACTTTAATAGCTATTTTTACTTCTTTAATTTTTAGAGTTGTTATAACTGCAGATTATTGGGAAGTTAAAAATATGACTCATTATTTATGCGTAACGGCATACTATCTAGATCAATAATGGTGCATACAGAAAAGAACAATAGGGTTTAGGCTATTTGAATTTCCTCTCAATATACATAATTTATCGCAATCCCTTCTAAGTGTTTTTTCAGTTTTTGGAATAGAAAAAAAAATATTTACCATTTCTTTGGATAATATTTCTGAAAATACGACCGCAATTAGAATTCTTAAAAGTATTACAAAACCAATTCTAGATGGAAAATTATTCCACGTTAGGTATATTTGCTACATACTAAACTTATGCGTTCAAGATGGAT
The DNA here is from genome assembly GCA_036321105.1 of Dracaena cambodiana. NCBI lineage: Eukaryota > Viridiplantae > Streptophyta > Magnoliopsida > Asparagales > Asparagaceae > Dracaena > Dracaena cambodiana. The sequence goes on along the minus strand of JAYEPQ010000012.1, from coordinate 18,503,285 downwards.
TAAAAATAGTAAATGATTCACTAATGAAACTTAGGTATACATTACTTTTTATTAAAGATAGTGGGCCAAGAAGACAAGCATTTAAACAAATATGTAAAAATCTGAAAATATCACCTAGAATTGTTCCTATAGATATTATAACAAGATAAAATTCTACATATAAGATGTTAAACATGGCTATTCAGTATAAAAATGTAATAAATACTTTTAATGAAATGGAGTCACCAATGTATAGTTTAGATAATAATGAATGGCACCAGTTGAATTGCATTTCTAAGTTTTTAGGCAAATTTGAAAATACAACTAGAGCACTGTCAGGAACTTATTACCCAACTACACACATTGCATTATATTATCTAACCGAAATTAGTTCGGTTTTTAATGAATGTAGAAATCACCATATACTTGAAAGTATTGTTCAACCTATGGAAAGTAAATTTAATAAATATTTTAAAGATTTTCCATACTTATTATATTTTGCAACTGTTGTGGATCCCCGTTGTAAGTTAGATGGACTTGAAATATTAATAGATTTATTTTACACAAATATGTCTTATGAAAATAATGTGAGGGATTTAGTTAATGATATTAAAACATATTTAGATATTATGTATAAAACATATGAAGATATGTATGGTGTGCCAGCACAAACTACAAAAGAACTATCTACTAGGGAAATTCGTAATCCAATAATATCATCTGTATTTCACAGAAAAAAATGCAAGACAAACTAGTATATATTTTAATGAATTACATTATTATTTAGAGAGCTAACTATGAAGATAACGCATCCCGTGAAAATTATGAATCTTTTGATATTTTGGCATGGTGGAAATTACAGGAAAAAACATATCTCGTGCTTTCCAACATGGCCGGTGATCTAGTAACTCCTCTGGTGTCTACTGTAGTATCGGAGTCTTCTTTCAGTGCAGGTGGTAGAGTTCTCACGGACTTGAGAATCTCAATGACGTCGGACACATTAGAGATGTGTGTCTGCTTGAAGGATTGGTACGATGCAGAAAATAGGGAACAAGACTTAACTCATGAAGTTGTACTAGAGACCTTAGGTTTACCAGAAGAAAATGAAGTATGATTAAAAGTATTTAAATTTGTAAAGATTTTCATGTATTTTTAATTTTTTTTGTAATTTTTAACTCATAAATCTCTTAGAAAAGATATTAAGAACAAGTTGAGGGTGACGATTAGGGTCCTCTCCCCTCTTTTCGGGCTTTGTATAACTTCTAAAGAGATTTATAGAGCAATTATATGAATGTAATGAGATTAAATATAATATAATATTTGTTTTTATTGTTATTACTTCTTGTTAAATCTAGTTAAATGAAGCTAAGTATCCTCTTTAATTTTTTTTTGTTTTTTAAATAACATGGGCCGGCACGGGCACGGCACGGGCCCGCCGTGCCGTGCCGGCGGGCCGTGCCCGGGCCTACGCCCGGGCAACCATGCCGTGCCGGCGGCACGGCACGTTCGTGCCGGGCACGACCCGATAGGCACCTCTATATAGGTGCACGTAAGGAAAATATGTAAACTAGACTCCGCTTCCGACTGACACAGAGCACAAATACTAGGCCCCTTCTACCCCCTCTTTTGTAGTTTATCCCAAGTTAGAATATGATAAGTATCATATTTTACATTTTTTCTCCCATATTTTATCTATTTTTGTATATAAATAATTACTAGTCGGGTATATTTAGTGTGTTTTTATAGGTAATAATGGTTTCGTAAGAAAAAGAAGATTCAAATTTATCAAGAATATGAGCAGAGAAAGTTAATTAAGGCGAAACCGACACTTAAGTGCAGCAGCAATAACTTTAAAAGTATTTTAGGCAAAGATAATGCTTGAACTGGAAAATTTCATGTTGGGAAACTTTGTAGAGCTCGGAATTATTTTCGAAACGAGTCTAAGAGCAGCTTAATCTGAGTTCGTATGAAAATTTCATTGCCATTTTACTGAAGTACTGCAGAGTGAAAAATTCGATTCAACGGGCTACAGGTCTATTGAACTTAAGTTCGGGTTTTGGACTCGAAAATTAGTATTTTATGCCATCTAATCTCAACCATTGATTTCTAATACCTACGGATTGGATTAAAATTATATATTTTGAGATTAGTTTGTGTTTGATGAGAATCATTTCTTTTGTAATGAGTTTGAGTAGGAGTAGGATTGTATTTGGGTTATAAATACCCCATGAATCCTTATAAATTAGGGAGAGCTTTTTAGGTGTAATTTTATATGTATTTTTTTATTAATAAAATTAGGATTTTGCTGAAGGGATGACGACCACAATACCGGACTCCAGAGCTAATTCTCTTTATTCTTCAATTTTCCTTAGTTAATTTATTTTAATTGCTTTCTAGTTTAGACTTATTTGCTTTCTAAATTAGATTTAATTGCTTTTTATGAATAAAAATTTGATTTTACTTGTTAGAAATGTGAGTAGCTAATTTCGTTTAGCTCTAGGATGTAGATAAAGTTAGGATTCACCATGAAATTACTCTCTAGAATTATCTTCTTAAATAAAATAAATAAAGACATGATTTTTCTATAAAAAGATTACAATATAAGAACTCGAAAATTAAGATTTTGATAGGTTATACTTGAATTAGGTTTCTTGATAACTTATACTTAGTTAGGGTTTGGGGTTGTTAATTTTATTTTTTCATTGAATTATCTAAAGATTTAGTTCGTTTTTATAAAAAGTAGTATTTTTGATGAGTTATACTTACACACCACTTGATAGCTCATACTTAGGGCACTTAAAGTAAAGATTAAACTAAAAAGATCAAATTTTTATAATTGAAAAAGATAATAAAAGTAAGAGCATGCTTTGAAACTAGTGGATTTTAAATTCTAAGCTATTTAGATAGTAACAAATCAAATCTAGAAACTCATAATTAGTCTGTTAGACCAAGAAAAGAGTAAGGAACGCAAAACCACTTGAGATCTCTGTGGGACAACCTGTAAAGCACTACAACCGATACTGTACGTTTGCAGTTAAATTATCACATGATAATTGCTCTCTTAGCAATCAGCCAAAGAAAACCCCTAACCTTAAGGGGGCATCCAGCCTGTCATATATGGCGCGAATGCCGAAACCTCTGGTCGCCATCAATGCAATGCCTGTATGCATAACTAACTGTGAAAAGTCGGTTCTTTTCCCATCTCCAAATGACCTCATCAAAATCATGAACACTCGGGGGTGTCTTTGTATGAGATTCTTGAGTTCTGAGGCCTGCAAATGAACTATAGCGCCCGCGTGTGCGTTAGTTCCCAGATCCCACCTATTTCGATGCCACATTCGCTCTGTGGGGGCATTTTTTTTGCTGCTAATTCGAAAACCTTTGGAAAGAGTATCCTTAGTGGAACGTCTGTGTACTATCAGTCATTCCAGAATGCCACCCTTTCTTTCCTGTCCGGTTTAAAAGCTATGCTTGAGCGGAAAATATCTTTTCGCCTTTAATACCCCTTTCTAAAAACCCGATGTATTATATGTATTATGGGTTTCTCCCCACCATTCGTCCCCTTTCGCGACATACTTTAGCTGCAATAACTTATGTAGTTGCCCCTTTGGATTTGTCAACATACCCCACCACCATTTAGTCAATAGAGCAAAATTGAAAGTCTTCAAGTTCAGAATTCCCAAGCCCCCTCCCTTTTTGGTCTGCAAACCTAACCCTAGCTTACCAAACTGTATTTTAGGTGGTCTTGTATGTTCCATTCCACCAAATTCTTCTTCTTATTCTGTCTATTTTTTCCTAACCCATGTAGGGATGTAAATGATGGACATGAGATAGAGAGGAATGGACGATAGGACCGAGTTTATAAGTACGATCCGTCCTTCTAGAGAGAGAGGTATTTGACCTTCCATCCTTCAAGCCTCCTCTCAATCCTGTCAATTACCAGGCCCCAGTCCCTTTTGAGAAGCTTTCCTTTCCCAATTGCTATGCCTAGGTACTTGTAGGAAATTTGTCCAATTTACACCTCAAAATGCTCTGAATTGTCATGATAGGAGGACCAGGGGATCCCAAAACTACCTTAGAGCTTTTATGAAAATTAATTCTCAGGCCTGACCAAGCTTCAAAGTAACAGAGAACCCATTTTAGGACTACAGCCCCTTTAATCTTGCTCTCGCAGAAAATCAGCGTGTCATCCGCATATTGCAGGTTGGTGAGAACAAAATTCCTTCCTCCTGGTAGACCACTCACGAGTCCTGCAGTCGATACTTTCCTGATCATTATGTTCAGGCCATCAGCTACGAGAACAAATAGGAAAGGGGACAGGGAGTCTCCCCGACGCAATCCCCTCTTACATACAATCTACCTACCGATCTCCTCATTGACGATCGTCTGAATCTTTGCAGAAGCCAGCCACATTTGTACCCATTTAATCCAGCGCTCCCAAAGCCTCTTTTCTTGATAAACTCCAGTAGACAATCCCAACTTATCATATCATAGGTTTTTTCGAAATCAATCTTTAAAAGGAAGCCCTCCTTTCTTGTTTTTTTTGCAGTGGTGAATAACTTCCTTTGTTAGGACGATTCTGTCTAGGATACTCCTCCCTTGTATAAAACCCGATTGTGTTTCATCAACTAGATCTGGAAGGACGGTTGCGAGTCTGTTGGCTAATAGTTTTGATATGATCTTGAAGCAACTATTCAATAAGGCTATAGGTCGATAGTCGCCAATTGACTCAGGTGATTCCCTCTTTGGAATTAGCACTATGAAGGAATAGTTAATTCTTTCAATACTCGCTCTTCCCCTTGTGAAATCGAAAATAAGCATCGCAATATCCCATTTCATTTCCTCTCAGAATGTTCTATAAAAGAATAGAGGGAATCTATCTGGACCTGGTGGCGTATCGGGCCTAAGGTCCTAAACAGTCTTCTTTATTTCTTCCTCTGTAAAATCTCTTTCTAGATGCCCAAGATCAACAACGGGGTACCATTGGCCTTGAAGCATTCCAATTCAGTTGGCCATGGCTCTTCTGAAAAGCTGTTTGAAGTGATGACGAATATAGTGTTGTATGTCAGTCTCGGCAATGGGGATTCTTTCCATTGATGTTAATACTTTAATGGTATTTATCCTCCTTCTCATATTCGCTACTTTATGAAAGAAACCTGTATTTGCATCCCTTTCTTTCAGCTATTTTATGTGTGCTCACTGTCTCCATTTAATATCCTCCCTCCTATAGATTTCTTCTATCAGGGCTCTTAGGTCTCGCAAGCGGATGTTTCTTTTCTCTACTCAACTTCTGAACCTCCTCTTCCCATTTGAGGGTCTCAATCTCCTTCAGGCATTCCTCCTTTGACAGTCCTGTGCCCTGATATTCTTCCTCTCCCATTGTTCGCCGCAAAAGTTTTACTTCCTTCCATTGAATATAACTTATATTACAATGAAAGTGAACAAGATGAAAAAGAGAACAAACGAGAGGATTTTATAGTTCAATCTCTCTCTTTTACAATATGTTGTGTGGGATCTGTGGTGATGGGATCTGTCAAGCAGCTCTTTTGGATGATCGAACGTCGAACTCTTCTCTCTTGAAGATATCGGCAGACTGTAGACGATCTTTTCTGGTCTTTCCCAAACTCAAGGCTCTGTGCGTAACTTGAATTCTCTAAGATGCTGAAAAGAAGAATACTAGCCAAAAAGAAAAGAAGACCAGCCGAGAGGAAAAAGGAAGACCCACTAGGGTTTCACCAAGAAGGTATTTATAGCCCCAAGTTAATTTGAGAGTTTCTATCTGAACAGAATTCGCTCTCATCAAGGATTCCAATCAAATATCTTAGTTTTGATTTAAATCTCTTGATTTAGAGTTCTGAGTGGACTTGATTTAGGTATCTAGATAAGCCCAAATCATAATCTCAATCAATTTGAGATTTTGGTTATCTGCTCATGCGGAGCTTTAATCGCATCAAAACGCGGAATTAAATAACCAGTGCGCGGAGCTAACGCGGAGCTATTGATCATCTCCGCGTTTTACTCAAACGCGAGGCTAAAAATAGCCAGACGCAGAGCTATAGATTAGCTCCGCGTTCTGTTGTGGAAAACTCTATTTTTACTTAGAAATTTTCACTGCCAACAGAACCCCCTCCAAAGTTTTCAAAATGACTTAGAACTTAGCAAATTTTGAAATACTTTGGATCTTCAAATTGGAAACGCGGGGTTAAAATACCAAGTTTACCTCGCGTTATGCTCGCTTACACGGAGCTAATCAGCTTCACTTCATTTTCAGTGAAATGAGTAATTATTTCATTAATTACTCTCGAATTTCTACGCTGAATACCAAGCGACGGAAATCATGTTTAAATAGAGCTCTCGGTTCATCTTCTTCTTCATTCGGAGATTTGAAGAGTCTGGAGCTCCTGCAACCGAGCGAGCGATGTCAATGAACGATTTTCAATTGATCTCCATTTAACTCTCAATAGATTTTCATCATTAAGATGTCACTCCAGAAGAGTGTGGCTTCATGCACGTTGGTCATGGAAGAAGACACTGCGGCGAACCAGTCTATGCAGCGATTATTTGAAGGTAAAACCTTAACTCTTGCTCTTCTAAGAACCATTCTGAGATGTTTTGGCTCGGTTTAAACCGGCCAATTGTTATGTCACCAGCGAGATCGCCGTTCTCCAGCCGTAAGGCTTGAAGGAGAAGGAGAAGTCAGAGAGAAACTCTGATCTTTCTCTACGCGAAGTTATCGCGTCATCCTCGCGCTTGAAACGCGGGGCAATTTTGATTAGCAGTCGCGTTTTAATCGCGAGGCTATTAAAGAGAAGGTAGAGAGAAACTCTATTACGCGAAGTTATCGCGTCATCCTCTGCGTTTTAAAACGCGAGGCTATTTCTTCAGCTGCATGCGAAGTTAACTTAGCTCCGCGTTTTTATACTTAGAAGATTTTCCAAATTTTGTGGAACTCCTGATTCTTCTTTTGCAGTGAACCAGACTCAGTCTAATGGCTCGCTGACATCTCCCGTCAACGTGGAGTGTAGATTTTCCCTGATATGTCTTCAAAAGCTAGCTGTGCACCCATCTTCATCAGTAAAAGTAGCTCCAAGGAAGCCAGAAACATATGCCTTGCAGTTTTCAAGCCTCTGGCTCCTTTTGAAGGAGTTACAAGAACTCTGCGACAGCCCATTAAGTTTTCTTGAGGATCATTTCTGTTAGATGACAATCTCTGTTGCTTTCCAAAGCGATAGAGATGATCATCTAAGGGCTTGCAGCACTTCAAATTGAACTTGTGCATCTTCATTTCATATGACAGATCATAGTTGACATTTGCAGAGGAGATCTCTTGTATTTGAATCCTGGAATTGAACTTCAACACCCCGCTGAGGAATCTCGCCGTTAGGTTATTGATTAGTCGATCATGTAGAAGTTTTTGGGAGAGCTATAACTCCCTCTTTGTAATCTCTTCTTTTATAAATAAAGGCAAATTATTTTCCTCTCTATCTGTCGGCTTCAAGAATCTTGCTTGCTCAACAAATAGATGGTTTATAATTTTGGTAAAATAATCTAAGACTCATTTGCGTAACTTAGATCATTAATACTTGAAATGATCGGATAATGATCATCTTAACTTAGCCAAAAATCCAAGTTCTTCATGAGAACGCGAAGCTAAAATACCAAGTTATCCTCGCGTTTCGCAGAGTTGCGCAGAGTTAATAAATTTGCGTTTTCCATCGTCACGCGAGGCTAATAGCTCTGCGTTTCTGGAGAGTAACTGATCAGTCATTTTTTTTAAAATTCGCGCCGATTTCCAAGAGGCGGTTTCCTTCGTTTAAATGAAATCTCTATTCCCTTTCTTCTCACTTCATTGGAGAATTTTTCAGAAACCTTAGAGATTCAGGCGATCAAAGCTCAGGCGACCCGAGCATTTTCCGACCGAGTTTCTCCCAATTTCTCGTCGATTTTCCTCAAGTTTCGAGCAATGGCACCCAAAACCCGTGCTACTTCTCGCGCAGCCCCATCGTCGACGACTAGCGCAAGCAGTGGTGGCAGTGGCCATGGCAGCGACGCGCCAACCCACGTTTCGCCTATTGGGGGTAAGAATCTCTTTATCGAGACTCTTTAAAATATTTCTAGAGTGATTTGGCTTGATTTTAACTGATCAATCACCTCTTTTATCGGCGAGATCGCCGTACTCCGACCGCAAGGCTTGGAGAAGAAGAACAAGCCTCTGGTTTTCTTCTTACGCGAAACTATCGCGTCATCCTCTCGTTTTGAAGCGCGGGGCTATTTTAAGTAGCAGTCGCGTTGAAACGCAAGACTATTTGATTTAGCAGTCGCGTTGAAATGCGAGGGTTTTTTAAGTAGCAGTCGCGTTGAAACGCAAGGCTTTTTTGAGTAGCAGTCGCGTTGAAACGCGGGGCTTTTTGATTTAGCAGTCGCGTTGAAACGCGAGGCTTTTTTAAGTAGCAGTCGCGTCGAAACGTGAGGCTTTTTGATTTAGCAGCCGCGTTGAAACGCGAGGCTATTTTGAGCAGCAGTCGCGTTGAAAACGCGAGGCTCTTTTGAGTAGCAGTCGCGTTGAAACGCGAGGCTTTTTTTAAGCAGCAGTCGCGAGGCTCCTTTTAACTTCTGCGGTCTAATTTTTAGTTTCGCACGGAGCTATTTTTAGCTTCGCGCGTTCTAATTTTTAGCCTCGCGCATCCATATTTAGAAAAAAATTTATGTTTTGTAGAAACTTCTCTAATTCTGGTTCTTTTCTTTTTGCAGTAGGGTATTCGGCGGAAGCTCTTCCCCATAAGCACTACTTTGGTTTTGCTGGGGGCTCTGATCCATCAGCTCAATTTCGCTTTACCACCATTCTGGCTGCATACAATCCCAATCTGCGAGATCGTAAGGAAAAGCTAATCAAATATCATTCCACTACTGCACGTGAGATTATCACTGATGCAGCCTTTGAAGATGTGAACAGAGAAGCACTAGAGAAGTCCGCATTTCTCTTTGGGGATCAGATGGGGCAATCAGACGAGATCCTATCTGAAGAGGACTGCATGTGGCTATATAACTCTGGCGAAGCTTTAATGTTTTTGCCTGGAATGGATCGTAGCTATCCCCTGATCTATCTTCAGAGGCTAGCAATGCCTCGGAAGTTAAAGTGGGGACTAACTCAAGAACAAGATGGCGTCCCCACGGGCAGATTTGGTGCACAAGGGGCTTATCAAGATGGCCCCCCAGATGCATTACTCGTTTGCTTCTAGGCCGTTTTGGCAAGGAGCTCCCAGTAGGAGAGGTTCCTACCCGCGCAAGAATTTTCCTAAGTGAATTTCTGCCGAAAGAAGGCCAATACCCGGCTAGCGACTTCAGGATGCTTGGCTGGGTTTACTCTTCTGGCAACATGTGGTGGGCCCGCCTTATTCAGTACATGTTGGATTCTCATGAACCCATTTTGAAGGAGATTGGTCTGTACAAGGCCATTAGAAACGTCCAATTCGGGTTCCCTCAGAGTGCTTATCATTTCTTCTGCTTTCTTGAAATATACAACCCCGAGACCTGCACTCTTTTTACGCCAGTGGGTGAGCTAGGGTTTACTCTCCACGAGATGTTTGAGGTATCTGGGCTCTCAATAGACGAAGTCCCCTACGAAGAGTACATCCCCACTACCGAGGAGTTGAACATGCTACTAGCGAAGGACGAGCGCATCTATGCCACATACTGAGAGATGATGTGCCACTACCGCATCTGTGCTGACTTAGCAGGTGTGTGTAATCAAGGTATCGGCCACAAGAAATGGGCTGATTACCTCTTCGCCAATTTGAATTCTAAGGATAGTTCAACAACTATCCATGGCCATGCTCCTGTCTACATCACAGAGATTGACCGCCGCATTGCCAAGACCCGGCTAATGTTTTATACCACTGATTCCAATGAAGGTGGATTTGGTCCTGGTATCTCTTTTAAGAGTTACCACTATCAGGCTCAATCCCCAGTATCCAACAGAGGCCTTATTGCTGGATTCTTGATATTGTGGCTGAAGAGATGTGTCGTGCCTTCGCTGCCAAAAGAAGCAATTGTAATGACTGTGGTATATCCAGCAGTTCTCCTTGCATACGGCCGACCTTTCGGACTTCTTCCTGCCATGGTATGCAATCTACAGCATGGATTGCAAACACTCTGCAATGACTTCATCCCTGTCAATAAGGGCATTGGAAAAGGGAAAGGCAAGTCGAAGGAGATCACTCAAGTGAAGACTCCGAACCCTATGATGGAGCTTCCTTACACTTATCTGATGGCATGGCTTGTAATGCACTGCCCTTCTCTGATGAGTGCTACTTCACGCCGTTCAGGTGACAAGTGTTACTTTGTGGAGCTATACGAACATTCCTCATGGAAGCAATACTATATGTCTCAAATCCGGAAGACTCTCCGGCATCACCAAAACTATGAGATCTTCAGGTGCTTCCCCGACTTCCCTGGTGGAGGATACGGGTTGAAATTGAAGGATATTGCAGGAGCAAATAATTTTACTATCTTATCCTCGGGAGCGTTCTGGTGGCTTCTCAATATTCGGCCCGGGCATCTGGTGTACTGTCAAGACAGTAAATATCTCGTTGAACCGTACATCCCGAGTCGCTTTGCTTGCCAATTTGGATATTCCCAACTTTATGTGGGTAATCCAAACAGGAGTTTTGCCTATGAGGGGAATTTGTACGAGGGTGCCTACGGCTGGTTTCATTTCACAGCTGGCGGGACCGGAGCTGAATTCACCCTGCCCCAGAAGTTGCCAGAACTGGCCATGACTCTCAGTTTTTGCACATGGTATAGCGTTGCAAATGCTGACGTGCTTCACTTCTCCATCAACCGAAGCTGTTGTAAGGAGATTGAGGCTTTCTACATTAGCCGCCAGGGTGCTTCAAGAGTGAGAATAAAAAGAATGGAGGAATTCCTTGGTGCAGCGGCCGAACCGTCAGACGTCAGCGAGTCTGGCGATGATGATGACAATAATAATGATGACAATCCTGTTGTTGGAGGTGCTCCCCAACCTGTTGTCATTCGCCCCTGGAGCCCGACTCTCAAACGCCACAGTACCCTAAAGAAAAGGCGTGCCAAGAAGCAGAAGTTGGCTCCAGGAACTTTAATAGCCCCCTAAGAAGTGGCTATCAAGCTTGCTTCAGACCTGCTAGCTTCAGCTCTGCCTCCAGCGCCGGTAAGGGAGAGTGAACCTATTGGAGCTCCAAGTGTTCCCGAGGTTCCAGCTCCTCCAACCGTAGAACCTGTTGTACATCCTGTGGCGCAACTGCTGGGTAGCGAGACGGGTACGCTGTTGGAGATGACAACGGCTCCCCCTTCAAATTCAACAACTGGACTTGTATCTCCAGGTATGGCTCTTAGTATTTTGTCTTTTGTCTGTTATTTTACTGTAACACCACTTTTCTTATTTCCTGAAATGCAGGTGGTCAGCTCATCTCGCCAATGCACTCAACTACCCAGGTGGAGTCCGATGACAGGGTGGACTATTCGGGCGCTACTGGCTCAGTGGGTGGTTTGGGTAGCTCTGCCAGCGAGTTTGACGCTGATTATTTCACGCAGGCTACATGCCCAGTTCCCTCATCAATTCCTCCCATTGACGAACTAGGGAGTGACGAGAGAACGGAAGTTGTTATTGCGGCCGCTGCAAAAGAGGCTACACTGTTTCCAAGTATGCCGTCACCAACGCCACCGGTCTGCTCCACAGAGACCTTCCCAGTGGTCTCTGGTGCACCTTTTGCTCCTCAGTCAGCGGTTTTAACATCATCTATCATTGTAGCTGCTGAGACATCTGCAACTCCTCCAGCTCCAAGCCTTCCAGCAGGGGATGAGGAAAACTTGAGGTTCTCATTTGAAGCTACTTCTGCCACTGGAGGAGCTTCTGGTGGAAATACTCCCTCCTCTTCTCCTGTCGGTGGCGCTGCTCAGGTGATCTGTACTAGCGCCGCTTCTCCTCAGGTTCCCAGCTCTGTCAGATCTGCATTGGCCTTACTAGCTCCGCATGTTATGAACCTGGTGCAGGGACAGGCTTCCTTTTCTTCAATTCCAGTAGGTACCGCTCCTCCTCCGGCGACATCTTATTTAGCGCAGCCTGTTTTAAATACAGGCGCCGTGGATCCTTTTGAGGAGCTCTTCATCTATAACGTTAATGATTTTATGCGGTTGCTCAGAAGATGCGTCGAGATGATCTCTGGCGGCATGGATTTCTTCAGTCTCGGCCGTCCGATGTTATCCAGCTATCTGGATAATATCAAAAGAATCGGGGGACAGGACCGAGCAGCTCCTTACCGGGCCCGCTTTAATGTCTTAGAAGAGCAGGTGAACACGCTAAACACAGTTCGTCAAGCGGACGTGGAAGCGATCACCGCAATAGAGCTAGCGCGGCTTCGGGTGGAATTAACGGCGCGTCGAGAAGAACTGATACGATAGGAAAAAGCATGGTCTCGGGAGTTTGCAGAGCTTCAAGCTAGTCGGGAGTCCATTCTTAAGAGCTTGGAAACAGTGGACTCTGAAATTGGGGGAAGTCAGGCCGAAATCCTTAGAGCCCAGGAGACCATTACTAAAGCTCGGACAGTCATAGTAGCCAACGAGCTTAAATTAGGGGAATCCGTTAAGAAGCGGGAAGATCTAATCTTTCAACGGGGGCAGGTCGAGCAGGAGGAGATAATAAGAAGCCGCGCCATAGAAGACTCTCGTCAGCGTCTAACTCAGCAATTGATTCTTTTACCTGTTGGCTACAAAATTTGCTTGCACAACAGATAACTTGTCATCAAAATGGCAAAATATTCCAAATCATACCGTCAGAGATAAAAGCTTAACATGACAGTATCTTATGGGATTTTTAACAAACCCCCAGCTATCAACAGATTTGATTAGCCTTTACCAACTACCATTTGAGTTGGGCTAGCCATGTTATTCCCCTCAGCATGGTGAGTTTGTCGAGAATTTTGTTTGGGTTTAAACGCCAAATTTTTCCTCTTCCTTTTGCCTTAGTGGCGTTAGGCAATTCATACTTTTTACCCCTAGCATGAAGAGGTTGGCGAGAATTTTGTTTGGGCTTAAACGCCAAACTTTTCCTCTTCCTTTTGCCTTAGTGGCGTTAGGCAATTCATACTTTTTACCCCCAGCATGAAGGGGTTGGCGAGAATTTTGTTTGGGTTTAAACGCCAAACTTTTCCTCTTCCTTTTGCCTTAGTGGCGTTAGACAATTCATACTTTTTACCCCCAGCATGAAAGGGTTGGCGAGAAGTTAGTTCTCTTCCCATTACCTAGTCGGCGTTGGGTAATTCATTAGAGTTCGGCAGAGGCGTGCAATTGCGCATGCCTAAGAAGAAGACTGGAGGCGGTTCGTAATTTGAACTGGGCACACCAGAAGAAGACTGGAGGTGGTTCGTAATTTGAACTGGGCACACCAGGTTTAGGTTAGAGGCGCTCAATTGCGCATGCCTAAGAAGAAGTTTGGAGGCAGTTCAAGGCTCTCTCGTGTAACTTGAACTGGGCACACTAGGTTTAGGTCAGAGCCGCTCAATTGCGCATGCCTAAGAAGAAGTCCAAGTGCTCAATTGCGTAACTTGAACAAGTGGAGGCGGTCCAAGGCTCTCTCGCGTAACTTGAACTGGGCACACCATGATGGTCGGGTTAGGATCCATCAAATTTAGGTCAGAGATGCTTAATTGCACATGCCTAAGAAGAAGTCTGGAGGCAGTTCAAGGCTCTCTCGAGTTACTTGAACTGGGCACACCAGGTTTAGGTCAAAGGCGCTCAATTGCGCATGCCTAAGAAGAAGTCTGGAGACAGTTCAAGACTCTCTCGCGTAACTTGAACTGGGCACACCACGATAGTCGGGTTAGGATCCATCAAATTTAGGTCAGAGGCGCTCAATTGCACATGCCTAAGAAGAAGTCTGGAGGCGGTTCGTAATTTGAACTGGACACACCAGAAGAAGACTGGAGGCGGTTCGTAATTTGAATTGGGCACACCAGGTTTAGGTCAGAGGCACTCTATTGCGCATGCCTAAGAAGAAGTCTGGAGGCGGTTCAAGGCTCTCTCGCATAATTTGAACTGGGCACACCATGTTTAGGTCAGAGGCACTCAATTGCGCATGCCTAAGAAGAAGTCCAAGCGCTCAATTGTGTAACTTGAACAAGTGGAGGCGGTCCAAGGCTCTCTCGCGTAACTTGAACTGGGCACACCACGATGGTCGGGTTGGGATCCATCAAATTTAGGTCAGAGGCGCTCAATTGCACATGCCTAAGAAGAGGTCTGGAGGTGATTCGTAATTTGAACTGGGCACACCAGAAGAAGACTGGAGGCGGTTCGTAATTTGAACTGGGCATACCAGGTTTAGGTCAGAGGCGCTCAATTGCGCATGCCTACGAAGAAGGAGATGCGTACTTCCAAGGATATTAAGAATAGTATTTCTTCAGAAATTTGCCATTGATCGGTATCATCATCCTGTCGCCACTTTGATTCATTAAGCGATAGGCTCCACTGGAGTATACAGTCTCCACGATAAACGGTCCTTCCTACTTGGGTTCAAATTTACCCTTAGTCCTGTGGGTTAGCACCATTGGCCTTTTAATAGCCAGAACCAAGTCTCCTTATTTAAAGGTCCTTGGTTTAACGTTCTTATTGAACGTTTGTAAGATTCGGGCTTGATACAACTCAATTTGTTGCTGGACCCTGAGATATTTTTCATTCAACGCCTCTAATTCTTTCAATCTTTGTTGATGGCGTTCTTCTGTCGTCATCCTTGTGGCTAAAGCCACTCTTAATGATGGTATCTAGATTTCAAGAGGCAAGATGGCCTCACTTCTATAAACCAAGGAGAAAGGGGTAGCTTTGGTCGGGGTGCGAACAGTGGTGCGATAAGTCCACAAACATTCTCCCAGCTTTTAATCCAGTCTCGTTTGTTAGAAGAGACGAACTTCCGAAGGAGTTTAATAATCGTCTTGTTGAAGGCTTCGACCAACCTATTAGATATGGGATTATATGACGTTGAAGCAATATCTTTGATTCTGAACTTATTGCAGAATCTGGAGAATCCCTGACTGATGAATTGCGAACCATTATCATGAATGATCTGTCGGGGGACTCCGAAACAGTAAATGACATGATGCTTGATGAACTTGATCACATCTGTCGTTTTCACCTCTTTCATGGGCAAAGCTTCGGCCCATTTTGAAAAATAATCGGTTATTGTAAGAATAAACCGATGTCCTCTGGATGACGGGGGAGTTATAGGCCCCACAATATCAATTCCCCATACTTCAAATGGCCAACTAGCAACAGTACTGTGCAAGTATTCCGAGGGTTGATGAATAAAATTGGCATGTATTTGGCATGCATGGCACCGTTTAGCGTATGCCATTGCTTCCGTAATCATATTCGGCCAGTAGTATCCCAGCCTTCTTATGCGGTCTCCGAGTTTTGGACCGGACTGATGAGCTCCACATACTCTATCATGTGTTTCCTTCAGCACTTCTTCTGCTTCTGCTTTTGATATGCAGCATAGCAGCAGACCATCCCTTGACTTTCTATATAAGGTCTGAAGTTTATGGTCATAATAAAATCTCTGGGCCTTCCTCTTTATTGAGGTTGCTTCTTTTGGATCTTCTGGCAATATCCCATGCAAAGCATAATCCACAAACGAAAATCGCCAATTACGGGGCTCCAGAATTAAGTCTGTCTGGCACACCTCTTTGGTTTGGAAAACCGTATCTGGGTGGAGGAGTTCTTTGCTGCCAATAGTGATGCTTTTAGCCTCACTTGGCAGGATTGCCAATGTCGCAGCTAATGCGGCAAGAGCATCTGCATATACATTCTCATTCCGAGAATGTGATAGATGTAAAATTGTTCAAAGTATCCAGCTAGTTCAATGGCTAGCTGATGATAGGGGATGAGGGCTTCATGTCTGACGTCATACTCGCCCGTCATCTGATTGACGATGAGTTTAGAGTCTCCATATACCTCTAACTAATTCACCCCCAGTTGCAGAGCCATTTTAGGCCGATAATAAGCGCGTTATATTCCGCCACATTATTCGTGCATGGTTCTGTTAATGAGTAACCGTTGGGCAGTATATGTTTATGTGGGGAGACCAGTATAACCCCCACTCCAGCAGCAGATCGTCTGGCAGCATCATCAAAGAATATCTGCCATGGTTGTTCCTTACTAACTATGTTGACCTCTGATGTCTGTTTGGTATTGGACCAAATTGGGTGGTCTGCAAGAAAATCGGCGATTGCCTGTCCCTTCATTGCTTTTTGAGGAACGAAGTGTATGTCATATGGCGACAGTAGCAGAGCCCATTTCGCCAATCGGCCGTTTAAGGATCCCGGCTTTGTCATCAGGATTTTTAAGGGATTAACCTGTGAGATGACATGAATTGTTTGCCCTGAAAGATAGTGTCGCATTTTCTGAACAGCGAACACTAGGGCTAAACATTCTTTTTCGATCGGGGTATACCGCTGTTCGGCTCCGATCATTGTCCTACTTAAGTAATAAAGAGTATGTTCATGGCCATGTTCATTATATTGAGCAAGTAATGCTCCTAAAGCATTATCCATGGCCCTTACATATATAAGGAAGGGCTGCCCAGGGACTGGTGCCATAAGTATAGGAGGCTTAGTAAGATATTCTTTGAGGTTATCAAATGCCT
The DNA here is from genome assembly GCA_036321105.1 of Dracaena cambodiana. NCBI lineage: Eukaryota > Viridiplantae > Streptophyta > Magnoliopsida > Asparagales > Asparagaceae > Dracaena > Dracaena cambodiana. The sequence continues at coordinate 18,486,640 of JAYEPQ010000012.1, read as the reverse complement.
GTTGACATGCCTCATTCCATACAAAAGAAACCCCCTTCTTCATAAGTCGAGAGAATGGCTGGCATCGTCCAGATAGGTTGGAAATGAAGCGTCGAATATAGGCGAGCTTCACTTGTAACCCCCTTAATTCCTTAAGACTGCGGGGAGGCGGTATCTCGCTAATCGCTTTCACCTTTTCGGGATCAAGGAAAATTTCTTTTGAGGTTATTATGAACCCAAGGAATTTCCCGTTGGACACTCCCATGAATGACTTAGTGGGATTCATCTTCAGATGATGTTTCCTCATGAGATCCGAAGACCGTTCTTAAGTCCTGAAGGTGGTCCTCTTTATTTTTACTTTTGACTGTCAAGTCATCCACATAACACTCTACCGTTTTGCGCAGGTATTCTTTGAATATAGTGCTCATCGCACGTTGGTAGGTAGCACTGGCGTTCTTCAATCCGAACGGCATCACCGTGTAACAGTATACCCCCAGCGGTGTTCTGAAAGCTGTATGCTTTTCATCATCTGGGTGCATCTTGATCTGGTTATATCCTAAGAAGCCATCCATGAAGGACATCCTCTCGTAACCACAAGTATTATCAATCATCACATCAGTGATGGGAAGTGGAAATTCATCCTTGGGACATGCAGTGTTCTCTAAAATCGATGCATATTCGTATTTTGCCGTTCTTCTTGCGAACCGACACTATATTAGCAACCCAATCACGGTGCTGCTCTTCATGAATGAACCTGGATTTTATAAGTTTGCTGACCTCAGCAACTATTGCCTCCATCAATTTCAGCCGAAAACGTCTTTGCTGTTGTTTAACAGGTTTGGCGTCTTCTTTAATATTTAATCGGTGTGTGGCAATTTGAGGGTCAAGCCCGGGCATGTCTTCATAACTCCATGCGAACACGTCAATATACTCTTTAATAAGAGATATAAGTTCATCCCTACCCAATGGAGTTAGCGTGTCGCTTATAAAGATGGGTTTCGGATTTTCCTCCGTTCCCATGTTGACTTGTATCAATTTGTCTTTTGTGGATCGGTCACGCTGTTCAAAGCGGACATCCCAGAGAGTGTCCATATGCTTAGCCCAGGAATCATCTTCGACATCAATTGGTTCTTCGTCGCTTTCTAATGCGACTGAAACCATATTGGCTGTTAATGATTGAAACCAAGCACCGATACTTTGATCCGAGTCATGCTCGAGTGAAGATGTACCCTCTTTGGTCGAAGAACTCTCTTCTTGTCCGGAGGGTGATGAGGGAGGAATAGATACATAGTCCAACCCTCTGCGAGTCTTCTAATAATAATAGATACATAGTCCAACCCTCTGTGAGTCTTCTAATAATAATCAGGGTTCTTTCCTGTCGGTCTGAACGAGAGTATAAGATTCTGTCGCCCTTTTCCAAAGTTTAATCTCAGTTTCTGGGTAAAATTATAACCCATCTTCTCCATCATTTGCCGGGATTTTTGTTCATACAGGTGAAATTAGGGTGATGTTTGTTCATCACTTTCACTGCTTTGTCTTCGCCGGGGTGACGTAATTACCCTGCCGAACATAATCGGCATTTGGGATCCTCGTCGAGGAGGCACTTCGAAGTAGTGACCTTTTTCTTCAGCTATTCTTGATTGAGAGAGGAGGGATGACCTGAGGGGCAAATGGTATGCCGTCAGAACTTCAAATTCGGACAGACCATCCACTTCAGTGGAAGTACAAGAGGGTTTAGACTCAGTAGCTACAGCATTCTCGTAGACTAACTTTATATCTTCATTAATAACCCATTCACTCTCTATTACATCCACTATATCATCAAGACTCAAACTAAAATCTAAGTGAGGATTGATTTCATAATCACCCCCATCGTCTTCTCCAGGAAGCTCGTACTCAGTGTCGGCTTCATTGCCACTGTCATCGAGCTTTGGAGGCTTGTTAGGATCGTCATTGGAGACTTCATGGGCTGGTTTATAAAGTGCAGCATCTGTGAAGTAATTCTCTAGCCCTTTGAATTGTTGCCTATCTGCATTTAGCGTCCGGACTTCTCCTTCTTCATCGCACTAGTTCATGCATTGATGGAGAGTCGACAGAACTATCATGTAAGCATGGATCCAAGGTCGTCCCAATAAAATATTGTAGGAGGTATCTGCATCAATAACGTAGCATGTAGCTTCCATCCTCAAATCTCTGATTTGACATCGGAGTCAGATTTTTCTAAGGGGACGACTATTATTGGTATTAAACTCATATATTGTTGTATTGGTTGGTGTCAGACGATGGAGGGAGATCCCTAACAGCTGCATCAATTTTCTGGGCACGACACTTAGTGCAGAACCCGGATCAGTTTGAATTCGGTCCACCTTTGTGGATCCGACATATCCGGTGAAATATAAAGGCCTGTTGTGCTTTATATTCCTCACCTGCATATCTTCTGGAGAGAAGATAATTTGTGGGACCTGCCTCCTCACTTGGTGACAACGGGAGCAAGAGTCCTGTTCCTCTTCGGACGGCTCGACAATCTGAGCTAGGAATGACTCAGAGTCTGCCAAGGCCTCTCTTAAAACTTCACGTGTTGATTTTGATAATCTCAACAATTCGTAAAGCGTTACTCGTGCTGGGATATTTGCCAACTGAGCAATTATGTCAAACTTGAAGGTAGTTTCCTTGGCTCCTTCATCTCTAATAGGATTCTTCTGGAAACGAAGTGCTTTTTGCTTTGCGGGTTTTGCAAGTCCGCATATATGTCTTTCGGATCTACTCTGGTGTAGTTCTTGAGATATGCCTTCCCAGATCGAGTACCGGAAGGGCCTGCCCCATCTTGGTGAGTGGCCATAGTTTCGGGCTCTTCTTCAGAATCTGTGAAGGCTCCCGAAGCTATGTATTCTTCCTTTATCTCAGCGGAAATGGTATTAACAGTCCGCTTCTTCCCTTGACCTGCTGTGGTAGTCCACTGCTTATCTTCTAGTAAGTCAGGGTGAACCCACATAACTTCCCCCTTTTGGGTTGTTACGGGGGCAAGTCCTTCTTGGGACTTGTTGTGAGGGTCAATGTTCTTTGTAACCATCTTACCCTTTGGGATTGGGGTCACTCCTGCGGGGAACTCATGGGTTCCAATCAGTATCGTTGCCATATTGGCAGTGACCTTCTTCTGCTCTTCCTTAAGCGTCAGAACTCCAGCTTCTATTAGTGCTTGGATTCTGTTCTTAAGGGGGTAACAATCCCTAGTAGGGTGCCAAACGTTCTGGTGATAGAGACAGTAATTGGGATCTTTGGTCTTACCAGCGTCCTTTGGCTTCCTATTTTTCGGAAGTTTCAGCATTCCCTTCCTCTGGAGGAGGTGAAAGAGGATATGCGTCTGTTCCGTCTTGAAAGTATAATTCCTCTCCTGCTGAGGCCTATTCTTTCTCGTGCCCTCTGATTTTGGGGCTTCGTATTTGGCGGAGGATTTGACTTTTGGGGAGCAGCTTCTGATGCCATCACCGCTTTTCCTTTATTCTTATTGTTATTATTTTGGGCATATGACTTATTACCCCCAGTACTTCTTGATTCGCGAGACTCTTCAACTCGACGAATCAAGTTTTCAGCTTGCTCTCCCTACTTGAGCTAATCCCTCCATGTCTTAGACTCCACGGCCCCCATTTTTAGGAGCACGTTGGTCTCAGATTATGTCGACATGTCTCGACTAGAGTTTCCTAGATCATTCCGTGTTTGTAATGTACGGACTTCTCCTGGAACCTTTCTATGAATTCTTTTACCGTCTCTTATTCCCCTTACTTAGTTGCAAGGAGGGAATGAACCGTAATCTCGGTATCATTCTCGAAGAAATGTAAGAGAAATAATTTCTCAACATCTAACCAGGTATTAATAGTACCTAGGGGCAACTGCATGAACCAAGTAAAAGCAGGCCCTCGCAAGGTACTTGCGAATACTTTGGTCATGATCGGGTTGTTACCCATCAAATGTCCCGCTTGGGACAAGAAGTAATAAATGTGCTGACTGGGCGATCCCTTCCCGTCATATGGCTCTAACTTGAGCGGCTTATACTTCTGTGGATAAGGTACCATATCCCATTCAGGTGGGTATGGTCTTGAGACCCCCGACTCTTTCAACTCCTTTTTATGCATCAAACCTTCGAGTTGATTCTGTAATTTTTCTATCTTCTCTCCATGCAAATCATGAAAAGAGAATCTATCCTCGTCCTCGTGCATCGAGTGGGCTTTCTCCTCTCTTTCTTCTTCGTTTGGAGTTTCTTTGCCCCTTTTAGTATTATCCTCAACAAATCTCGATAGCATGACTTTAAGGTCTTCAATCGTTTTTTGTTGCTCGCGAATCATTCTATCTTGAGTTTCAAATCTCTGATTGATGTCGTCAGACTTATCCTCCATGTGCGATACTGACTTCTGTAGTCGAGATCATGTAGAGGATGGAGGCGAAGTTATGCTGAATTATCACTGTCATCATCATAAGAACCCTTTGCAAGCCTCTTATAATTTCCAGGCGGGACGACTCCTGATTTTAGTCGAGTGAGATGATAAGGTTCTTCATCACTCGATTCTGAATCATCACCCGTCTCTACAATTTTCTTTCATTTTCCCACCATATTGGAGGTTACAGCTCTCCATTATTTTAGGGAAGCAGTCTTTGGCTTCTTAGTAGGGTTCTTGTCCGACTCGGTTAATCGATCGAACACAGATACCCTGCTCTTGCTGCAGCCGCAGTTGTCCATCACAGCAGATACTGGCGTCATAAGCTGCTGGCAATGACAGACAGGTTCAGCTTGAAGTTAGTCTATGCCTCTCTTCTTGGACAGATACTCCCTGAGATCAGCGCCTTTAGCCATGGAGTCGTGGGACCCATCCAATTTTTGAGAGGGTCTAGGAACCTATTGAAGCTTCTTAGGACTACTGAGCCCAGTTCTGATCTACTGATACGAGGATCAGCTCTGATTCTGCAGTCAGGTTGATCTACGCGAATCTTAGAAATAGCTTCGCGTTTTGTATCGCGGGCCTGAAGAGTAGCTCCGCGTTTAGCTACGCTAGCCTCGCGTTTTACGCTGGCTTGGCGTGCTTTCAGAAGTTTCTCTTCTGTAATGCTAGACCCGCGTGGAATAAAATTCATGTACGCTGGCTGACTCTTGTGTTTATCACAAGTCATAATTTCACGTCTCGCTCGATTTTTACGACTGACAACAATTTGCCAATCATTTTCGCGTTCCTCGCGAGTATTAGACATCTTGCGTTTCTCGCAAGTATTACTGGCTTCGCGTTTCTCGCTTGGCTCAGTATCAGCCTCGCGCAGAGAATCATACGCTGGTTTTAAAGAATTTTTATACTCGCATTCCTCACGAGTGTCAGAAGTCTTGCGTTTCTCGCAAGTAGCCTCGCGCTTCTCGCTTGGCTTAGTATCAGCCTCGCGTGGAGAATCACACACTGACTTTAAAGAATTTTTATACTCGCGTTCCTCGCGAGGGTCAGATATTTTGCGACTAGCGCAAATTTTACTGGCTTCGCGTTTCTCGCTAAGCTCAGCCATAGCCTCGCGCGGGATATCACACGCTGGCTTTTCCTTACTTTTAAGGCAAGTTGTAACTTTGCGTTTAACGTGGTAATGACTGGTCTCGTGATTAGCACGAGCCAGTTTACGAGGGACCATAGCCTCGCGTCCTCTAGTGTTAGCTCTGCGTCCAAGGCGGGTTTTGAGGGCTTTACGCCTCGCTCTCTGATTCATATTTCGGAGTTGGGTTCTGGTCAATCCAGTTCCCAGGTCTTCTTCGGCAGTCGGAAGCTCATTCTCTGCTAGGATTTCTTGTCCGAGCTCCGGCCCTATAGCCGCAGTCTCCAAGGATCCCCGTCTCTTGGTGGATACCTTTTTACCCGTTGCTCGGGTATTGGAGCGCATGTGACGATAGTATCGTGTCTCGTCCAAGTCACCTGATTCAGAAAAGAGGAACTCCTCATACTTCTGTTGGTCGATTTCAACGACCAGTGTGCCTACTTCGGATCCGATCATATCAACGTCCGATTGCGCCACAATCTCTTCATCAGTGACAGAGATGGCTCCCACTGTAGTCGCCAGTTTGTTCGCCGCAAAAATTTTGCTTCCTTCCATTGAATACAACTTAGATTACAATGAAAGTGAACAAGATAAAAAGAGAACAAACGAGAGGATTTTATAGTTCAATCTCTCTCTTTTACAATATGTTGTGTGGGATCTGTGGCGATTGGATATGTCAAGCAGCTCCTTTGGACGATCGAACGTCGAACTCTTCTCTCTTGAAGATATCGGCTGACTGTAGATGATCTTTTCTGGTCTTTCCCGAACTCAAGGCTCTGTGCGTAACTTGAATTCTCTAAGATGCCGAAAAGAAGAATACTAGCCGAAAAGAAAAGAAGACTAGCTGAGAGGAAAAAGGAAGACCCATCAGGGTTTCACCAAGAAGGTATTTATAGCCCCAAGTTAATTTGAGAGTTTCTATCTGAATAGAATTCGCTCTCATCAAGGATTCCAATCAAATATCTTAGTTTTGATTTAAATCTCTTGATTTAGAGTTCTGATTGGACTTGATTTAGGTATCTAGATAAGCCCCGACCCAGGAGTCCTCTATTTCAAAGCAATTCCGATCCACACCTATTATTATACCACCTAAAGCACCGACACATTCTTAACAACAAATTCGAATTTGCTTCCTAACTCGTTGAGAGCAGTCAATGATGGGTTGCTGAGTTCTGTTTCCAGCAAGCACACAATATCGACCGCTGCACTTCTACAAGTCCCTGACACCATTCTCCGCTTTCTTTTGGTGCCAATTCTCCTAACGTTCCAAAAACACGTATTCATATCTAAACTACTTCTCCTTCTCCATCTCTAACCTAACGGGTTATATGCTTCCTTTCTTCTCTATCACCAAATCGTGCTCTATCCCTATAACCTCCAATTCCCTGATTAATACTAGGTTACAGGACTGTTCGTCAGTGTTGGTGCCCATGTCACTGTCACATGTGTGTGCAATGGATAATAATATATGATCAGGCAAAAAAATTAAATACATCTAAGGAAGCAATATTGTTACTTTGTTCATAGTCTATGAGAAGAGCCTTGCGCTTTGTGGCAAGTGAAGCCACCTCCCCTATTTGGTACTCATGACCATCCCTCTTCTGCTCCAGTCTACTGCTGCGTCAGGCTGAAGTAATAATTGCTTCTTTAGGCATTGGTTCCAGAAACTCATCCCCTCCGTTAGGGCAGGACTGTCCTCCCCTCTCATTGCTATCGGGGGCTTGCTCCACAAGAGGGTTCGCCCGTGGTCTTGTCGGTGAATAATCCTGATCTACTGGCACCCGGTTATATTCTGGACTGTTCACCTCCTTCGTTACTATCTGCGGTGCAATCTGATCCTCCCCTCTCTATAACGCAATATATTTTGGCAGGTTTTTGAGCTTCTCCCTCAATCTCTTTGGGTATCTTGACGGCTACCGTCTATGTACCTTCACTGATCTCCTCTTCTCCTCACTAGCCACTATGTTGGTCAGCAATTTCGAAGTGACCTCTTTGATGACATCCTTATCAAAACCGGACAGTATGGACAATAGGTCCAATTGTTTAATTGACTTTAAAGTCTCATCGTCATCATTAATACCTATGTTCTTAATTTTTTTCAAAAAAGTCCAAGGCCCTGTCAGAAGTTCTGCTTGCTTCTGTGAAACCACCAGAAATATTACCCGAAACTCCTATTCCCAATTTCACCCGATCCAAACATAAAGTTCCTTCTTTGTTGCTGGATATACAGCCAAAATTGGAGCCCATTTCATTTAAGTGGTCCCCACTGTCCAGTATTTCTCCTATGTGTGCCCCATTTCTCCCATGCAGAGGTTCCCTCTCCAAAATTACACCACTCCTCACATGGGCTCCGGTCTCATTCATGCCATGGTGATTTCTTGGACCCCGGTCACTGTTGTAGCCCCCCTCACCTCACACTTGACCCCCATTACTGTCCCCTGCACCTCCAACCTGACCCCCATTAATTTCCCTTCGGTCCTCAAGGGAAGTGTCCCCTTTATGTTGGGTTTCCCAACCCTCCACCTCCCAGTTGACTGACCCTTCCTCTCCCCTCTTATACCCCTTGGTTTCGCCCTTCTCCCCCAAAAAGCCATCGGTTGCTCTGCTGCCACAGGGAGGTAGTTGGGTGCATGAGAGTTGGCCTCTCTTTTTCTCTGTGGGTTTTGCTTTCCCTTCCACCTTTTGACTCTTACTCCCACTATGAAATTTTGGGGTGCTGCCCTCTTTGTCTCTATCAACCCTAAGATAAGAAACTCGGGCCCCTTCTCCTTCGGCAGGTCGATTTCCTCTTTCGGATGTGTTTTCCTTGTTTGTGTAAGCTAGCTAGGCAGCTTTTTACTGTGTTTGGTAGTGATCCTCTTTCAGGTCGAGTTCCTGCCGTGCACAATCTGTTGTACGGTCACTCTGTCCCCTTCCCAACTGAACCGCCGATGATGCCCGGCGGCCAGAATGGTTGGGCCTGTAGACGGTGCGGCCCCCTTGCCGAGGGCGATTGTCTTCCCCTTGTCTACTGGCGAACCATCTGCCACCGATGGCTCCGGCTCTCCGAAGTGGCGTTGACCGTACGGTGCGGCCCCAGCGGGATGCCGATCCTGTCCATTACAGTCAATGTTAGTTTTCTCCGCTAGTTTCCTATGACGATCATGAGCTCCCTAAGTATGGAATCTACGTTTTCGCAGCCCACCCACACCTTTGCCACCGCTAACTCCGTTCTAATGAGCGTGGCTTCATCAACGTCGATGAGGTAAGCGAAATTTGCCACCACCTTGCTTTGATCGCACCTATTCCAGTGGTGCAGCGGCAAGCCCTGGATTGCTACTGTTGCTAACATCGGGAAGAGTTGGATCTGATCATCCTCTTCCCCGGACCACCTGTACACCATAAAATCGGCGGTGTAGTCCCGGCAGGGGATCGATGTTCTCCCAACAACATGTTCTAGTCCTTCGGCAGACGGGAAACGAACCACGTAATATCTCCCTAGACTATAAAATTTCCACTCAAAACGGGTGATCAACTGTTGAAATTGCCCTGAGGCCGCCGATCATGTCGGGAACTGAGGGATTCCCGTGGCTGGGGTACGCCACTCCGATGACCTTTGACAACCAAGCTCTATCCTCCGCTACTGCCTTATCCGAAGTTGGAAGGAAGAGCACTGGTTTGGCTTTTTTCTCATCATGCAGTCCCTCAGTGGTTGTCTGTTTGCTGACACTCTCCTTGAGTTCCAGTCTCGGCTTCATGGTGACTCTAAGGTTTACTCCTGTCCTTCTCCCCTTCGGATCATTGGTAACTTCCTTACTCCCCCTCTGTTGCACTACCTGCAGTTTACCCATGTCCTTCCTTCCACAGTAATTACTCGTGTTTAGTCTCTTTGGTGGAGCAGGTCCCTGTGAATCCGATGACTTCATTCTTGCCGGCAGCACCGGGCACTCTGCAATCTAGACTCCATCCAATGGCCACGAGGACACCACCAGTACTCATAACTCGTACGGACTGCTCTTTCATCAACTTCTTGAATGCCAACTTCATCAAGAAAGGTACAAACAAAAACCAATAATGCCTTCCATCCAAAATTTTCAATCTTCAGTCTCTAAACACCTATTCCTGTATTCGCTCAGGATTGCAAGGTGAGCACCACAAAACAGAGGAGTCAGTAGTAGAGAAGGTTGGCGAAAGAATCTATTTCTTTTGTCAGACACTTCAGGAATTGCACGTGTTTGAAGAAATGCACAAGAAGATGGCCTCTGTTGGCATTCAGGTGAGCGTGGATCGCTGGTTCCGCAAGGTAACTAGTTACTGACATGCACGTTTTGTTTCTAAATTCATCGGCTAAAATCTAAATTTAAATCTCAGAGAGCTGTAGCGAATCCTGGGTGGCAAGTGGTGCTCAAGATGGAGCTGTCAAAACTTTGGAAGTGGAGATGATAATGGGTGGTCCAGATTCCGTCATATTCAAAATTTACAATAAAAAATGAAAATATCATTTTGTTAATTGAAATTTTGATAAGAGTGGGCCAAAGATTGTTCCGTAATCCCGCCCGTTCTCTTTCATAATTGGAGGGCTGTGGATGTTTCTCACAACTTCTGAAGCAGTGGAAGCTTGCCTTGTCTAAAGAGGGACGGTGCAAATGCTTGCTAATGATCAAGAAATTAATAACACTAATTTGTGTACTCAAGTCCCATTATATATAGTGTAGTTATGTTGTATTATAAGAACCAGGCCCAGTTTGGATTAGCCCTTCGCTCGCAAAGAGGGGGGTTTGGTTTATGTAAAAGTTTCAAATTTGAATAAGATGGGAATTTCTAAAGGAGCACACCACTGACCTTAGCGAGCATATCTCTTAAACCTCTTAAGTTCCACGTATTTACAAATTTGTTATTTTTTATTTGGACAAATTTGTCCTAATCTTCATCCTCACAACCCTCTTTCTCAATCACTCCAAAAAAAAAGAACTTCTCACCTTAAAGATTTGAACTCATGAACTCAAAGGAAATATCTTATTCTCCTCTAATTTTTTTCTTTAAAATTACAGCAGAAGTTTTACGAGATCTCAATGTATTATTTGATCTAAAACCAAAAAAAAAAAAAGAAGAAGAATGTTTCGAGTGAGACAAATTGTTTGCTTCCGGTTTATATCCCGAACAGGGGTGGGTGGCATGAAATAATAAATTTAATAGAAAAAGGGAGAGTAATCGGTGAGACGAATTGTTTGCGTCTGGTTTAGATCCCAGATCCCAACCATTGGTAGTACAGAATAATAAATTTAATAGAACCAGAGTGGAATAATAATAAATTTAATAGAACAAGAGTGGAATTTTCGGTACGCTCACTAGAAAAATAGTAGGGGATGGGAATGGGCATACGTCCAATGGTCAATACTTGGCCCGTACTATTTAAAATTTTGAATTAAAAATATAAAACTTTTATTTTTAATTTAAAAATTTGAACATACCATTGCATTTGTCCATTTTCATCCCCTCTATTCTCATCCCCTCAAAGAGAGAGTGGCTCACTGAGAAAACTGTGCGCACTAAATAAAGTGTTGTGCTCCTTTTGAAATTCCTGTATAAGACTCACTTGGTAAGATATGTAAGGGAGTTTCTAAATGTGTCCTATGGTTTTCTTAGTGAGCTTTATGACTTAAAAACTAAATAATTGCAGAGAATTCTATTTATGCATGACAAATTACTTTTGACGCTTAGATTATTCTTTACACCAATTTCGTATTTTGAAACATTATCAATTTACTTTCTACGCTCAAACTTTTTTCCAATTTAACCTTTTCTTTCTCCCCCTTCGATTTTTGTTTATCGCAATTTAGTCTTAAAATTTCCAAATTTTTCTCCGAGACCTGCTCCACTATATGCCCACCTCCGTCGCCACCTTAAACTCCGTCACTACTCACCGCCTTCAGCATCACCCTCCGCCTCCAACCCCGGCCCTTTACTTCATGGCCAACCCTGTCTCTGTCCCATGACTGACCATTACGCCAACAAAAAAAAAAAAAAATAGTAATAATCAATTGCAAACAGAAACACATAAAAAAACTAAGAATAATTTTAATCGTGTACGAGATTTGTCCTCCAACACCTATTGCATATTAAATTTTATCATTTGCTTCAAAAAAACTGAGACTCTAAATCTTAATTTCGCTTGTTATAGTGAATTCAAAGAATTTAAATTTTTTCCTAACTTTTTGAGGAATTCGAATGTAAAAATTTTAGAGAGTTAAGAAATCGATGAGTTTGTGGAAAATGTATTTTTTTAAGATTTAAATAGCACAAAAAATATTTTTTATAGGTTTCAGAGAGAAAATAGAGCAGGAAGACGATGACAGTATTTTAAATTTTAAAGAAGTTTTAGAGCTTTTGCATTTAAAAATGTAACTTAGTCAAAAAGAAACATGACAAACTTGTAATTTTTTTTTCAAGTTTTAGATTTGTGCGACAAGAGTAAATTGTCGTGCGTAAATAGAATCTTCCAATAATTATAAATTTGCTATAAATTTTTTTGGAAAAAAAACTCTCGGTCCTTTTTCTTAATGCTGCGACTACTACAACGACAACAGATGATAGCTGCTGCTAGCGCTGCTACTGCTATTGCTGTCGCTAGCAGTAGCTATGCCAGTCGCCGCTGCTGCAGCAGTTTGCTACAGTGATGACGGCAATAGCAGGCAGCTGCTACTATCACTACCACCGTTGCTGCCGTCGTCGTCGGCTATTAGTGTTGCTGGAAAAGGAGTGAAGGGATGACAATTTTGAAAAATAGAAGAAAAATGGGACTTATTGAGAAAAAATATCTATGTTTTAACTTTCATTAGGGCTATAAGAAATTGGAGTTCACTAAGAAAATGATGGACGCATCTAGAAACTCCTACTGTGCATTTAGATTCTGTGGGTTCTCCTCTGCAAGGATTTTTTTGAAGAAGAGCTGCTGATGAAGCACAGAAAGGTGCCCCCTTTATCGCATTTCTTCTATCTGAAACTTTGAAGCTTCTAGAAATTTTTATTCGTTTATGCGCTTTATTTCTTTTTGGCAATGAATTAGTCCATAAAGTCTTCTCAATTTTGGTAATTTTGAACCTTTTCCTTTGAAATTTTCTTTTTGAAATTTTGTGATTCGACGAATTTTTCCACACATTCATGGACATGGGACATGGGTTTTTCGCTAAATTGAAAAACGTGGAAGATTTATTTGGAAAAACCAAACCCAGGTTCTGGTATTGTAGCTGAATCAATGGCTTCAGTCTCAGAAGTTTCAAGCATATTTTTAAAAAAAAAGTTGTGCATGATTTGATCTTTGATGCTCCATAAGAAAATTTGTCGATCTTTAGGTCCTCTCTCCATAATAACATTTCATCTATTAGACAAAGTGAACTCAATAAATGCTTTTCACTGAGCATTATAAACAAACTTTTGGGTCTTCAATTGTAATAGAATTGATTTATATTGGCAGAATCTTTATCCATATGAAGTGTGGAATTTTCAGCTTTACTATTTCAAGAATTTTGGCAGTATGTGAAGGAAAAAGTGATGGATATGTGACATAATTCTTTTATGGGTATTTGGAAATTAACTTATTCAGTTAGGTCCTGTTAATTAAGAAGGAAGGAGCGAATACTGTTTCTGATTATAGACCTATTAGTTTGCTAAATGTCATATACAAGATTTACAGAATTCCTAACTTGTACGCTAAATCTTTTACTGGAGATATTGATTGATAAAGATCGAAAAGATTTGTCCTAGATGGTATTGTCGCGGCTTAGGAATTGATATCTTTACGGATTAACAAAAGAGACAAGGGGAGGTACATTTTAGAGGCTTGATTTTGCTAAAGCATAAATGACATGCTAGACTGGAATTTTATTATGGATATGTTACATGACAGAGGATTTGGAGATAGATGGATAACTGGATCTATATGTTTTTTAAATGATGACAAATCTAATATTATGGTAAATGGTATGATTGTAATCTGATTATTCTAAAAGAGGACTTAGACAAGATAATCCTTTATCTTCTTTACATTTCAGTTTTGGTAGCTGATGCTTTCACGAGAATGCTAGATTTGGCAGCTCATAATGGAATTTTGTCAGGTTTAAGTCCTAGAAATTATGTGAGAAACTTGTTGAGCTTACAATATGCAGATGATACTCTTTTGTTACATGGAATCCATCAGAAATTTGAAAGTTTTATCGGCCTCTGGTCTCAAGATCAACTTGCATAGAAGTTCGGTTTACTATCTTGATGAAGCTTATGTGAATCATAATCAAATTGCTAGAACGTTCAATTGTCAGAAAGGGATTATCCATTGAATTAGTTTGGTGCTCCTGTCAGACTTACTAAACTTTATCATGATGATTGACAACCTTTGATAAATAAAGTTGATAGTAGACAGGTAAGGTGGAAGGTTCCTTGCTTTTCTAGATGTGGCAGATTAACTCTAGTTAATTCTGTTCTGACAGCTATGCCATTAAATTTGATGTCCGTCTATTTGTTTCCTGCATGGGTTAGAAAAAAGAATTTTTTTTGGACAGGAATATCTGACAGTCAAGGCTTTTTCTACTTGGTTAAATGGAAAGAGATGTAAACCAAAGAAGTGTGGTGGTCTAGTTATTCTGAATTTACAAATTATGAATTAAACACTATTATCTTAATGGATTTGGAGGTTCAGTCATAAACTTAGTATGACATGTTGTAGTTTAAATGAATCTTAGTATTACAAAGGTAGACCTATCAAAGAAGTTAATTATGACAATATTGGATTATCTTATTTTTGGAAAGAGATACTCACATCATTAAATACTTTTTTTTTTTTTTTTATCATCCTCCAGTGTTATAATTGGCTTTGGTAGTTCTACATCCTTTTGCCGTGATACTTGGTACTTAAATGTCAGTTTGAAAGATCCTTCTCCGCTTGAATTGGCCCATAATAAAAATGGCAGTGGATATGGTGGATAAAGCTACTAGTAATTGGAATTGGAATGTCCAGTTTAGAAAAATTTGATAGGCGAACTAGTGGAATAGTGGAATGAGTATGGTCTGATATATCAAAAATATATCATTAGACAGGAACATGATAGAAGAATTTGGCTTTTGAATCAAATGGTGAATTTACTGCCTGATCTTGTTTTGAAAACTCTTTTTATAGTCAAAACTTGGTTTTATACTAATATATTTGGACTTTTTCAGTGCCTTTGAAGGTAAAAATCGATTTGGATAGATTACACACTAAAGAAAGATAATCCAAAGGTGTTAACAATCATAATTTATTATGTGTACTTTGTTAGAAGGAAGTAGAGGATGAAGATCACTTATTTATTGAATGTCAATTTGTCGCTTCAATTTGAGCTAGTATCAGACATAATCTTTATATTGCCCCTATTTCAGATAAGTTTATGGGCTTTCTAACTCTCTGGAGAGATAAACATGTGGGTAAATCTGTCAGAATGGAATGAGATTTCTCTGTTATGTCAGTTATATGGTCAATCTGAAGCTAAAAAAACAGAAGAATTTTAAATAAAAAGCCAGAAACCATATGTCTCTTCTAGCCTCAATAAACACCTTTAAAAGTTTCTGGTTTCAAAGCTTCAAAGCTTTTCGAACGAGGAGTAGGGAAAATTAGTCAATAAGACATGTCATAAAGGTTTTGAGGGTCTGATGGCGATTAGCGAAGGACAAGTTTCTGTTGCTGCAAGATGTGTTGATGATATTTCGGAGATCCAAGATGGAGACAAGGTGATTTTGGTTATAGATTAGCTAATCAATCATTTATTTGGAATGTTATATGGCCTGTAAACATATGAGAACTTTATTTTGTTTTTGATACCGACTGTTATCTGTCTTTGATAGACTTACATTGTTCTGTTTTTGTTTTGTTGATTGTTTTTGATCTTTAGGCCTTCTTGTATAGTTTTAGCCTCAAATAGGTTGTAGGTTTTTAAACTTTTTACCTTACCAAGTGTTTAATGGGGCTTTGGCTAGGGACTCTTTTTTATATCCCCATCCTTTTTCTCATAAAATAAATATGATCTAAGGAAAGAAGAGAAACAACAATGCTAACAAGCATTGTAGTATTCCATTTTTTGCAATTATTCAAACCTGTGCCATGCCTTTCGAGAAAATATGTTTGTCTTATGAGATAGGTAAATAGGTAGTGCTAAAGAAAGACAATAAAGACAATAGCTCCTCTAAATATAGGATGTGTGTGTGACTGTGCTTGTATGTATATATATGTATATCTTATATAGATCCATGTCCCTGTGTCCTACTCCAAATATTCAAAAATTTCTAATTTTCTAAGTTTGAAACTTTAGAGCACTCGAATACTTGACATGTGTTTCATGTCCATGTGACTCTTCTTCTTACAAAGTAGACCCCTCTGGAAATTAACATTAGAAGGATATAGTTTGAGGCTCAATTTGACCCATAAGACTAAGTTGATAGATCTGGATGCAACTTGATATATATATATATATATATATATATATATATATATATATATATATATATATATATATAGAGAGAGAGAGAGAGAGAGAGAGAGAGAGAGAGAGAGAGAGAGATCACTTTGAACTGAATATTCCAATGCATTCGGTCATACATGAATCCTTAACAATCTAATCTAAATAGATATTGCATAATAACAGTGGTGGAATGGAACATCTCTTGACTACAAATCATGATCATCATTTAATATGTACATTTTTGTTTTGGAAGCATTCCTACTGGATCTTTGACTTTTCTAGTGCCCTTTAATTTATAGTATTCAAATAGATTAATTGAGAGTCTTGTTTTTGTTCTGTTACAAACCATGACCTTTATTTCAACTTTCTATTCAAATTACTAGCCATAAAAAAAGAGTGACCAAGTGCACACATATAAAAAATAAAACATTTGATTAACATGGGTAAAAGAGATGTTTCTTGTTCCCATCAAGAACCTAATAACGTAGAGAAGGGAGATGTTTCATATATTTTATATCTTTTCTTAGAAGTCTATATCTATAGTAGAAATGGTATGTTCCACCAACTTGGAGAAGATAGCCAAATCCTCCATTTCATGTGACCTTTGTCGATCCATGCTCGAAATCAAACAGTGTTCCTATTATGAGGAGAATATATTTGAATCAATTTGTGTGCACCAATATATAGTTAAAGTGTATTAGGTTTCGATTCTTACCACAGAGTTTGTAGGTTCTCTTTTTGCTTGCTTTTTCA
Source organism: Dracaena cambodiana (assembly GCA_036321105.1). Lineage (NCBI taxonomy): Eukaryota > Viridiplantae > Streptophyta > Magnoliopsida > Asparagales > Asparagaceae > Dracaena > Dracaena cambodiana. The sequence goes on along the minus strand of JAYEPQ010000012.1, from coordinate 18,469,886 downwards.
ACTTTAGATCAATTTCTTTCAGCAGTTGCACCTTTGATGATTCTTGACCCTCACCTGAGGTCAATGATGATCTAATAATAGAAAAAGATTGTCAACATTAAACACTAAAATTTTCATTTTTGAGAAATGATCCTCATGTAAACTTTTTGGCTTTTAATATTGATACCTTGCATAATAAAAGGAGTGCACACATACGTACATATATGCATTGACTTGCCCATGCATCCAAACACTTGGACAACACATTTCTAATAAAACAATACATGCTCTGTGTGTGTGTGATACACACACATATATAACATGTATGTGTGTATATATATGTTTATAGTAATATATATATATACATATATATATATACATACATATATATATACATACATACATATATATACATACATACATATATATACATACATACATATATATATATATATATATGTATATATATATATATATATGTATATATATATATATATATGTATATATATATATATATATGTATATATATATATATATATATATGTATATATATATATATATATATATGTATATATATATATATATATGTATATATATATATATATATGTATATATATATATATATATATATGTATATATATATATATATATATATATATAGATAGATAGATAGATATATTTATTGTATGTATATATATGCATATATAATATGTATGTATGTGTGTATGACGTAGACCTACCCTAGTTTGACGATAGTTTGGTTATGTGTAATGTAGACCTATAAATGCACCAATTCGACGAGAGGAGTTTATCAATGTAGGACAAGTTAAAAGAAAGGAAAGAATGGAGAAGACTGAAGAAACTATAGATGGAGGTGATACTAAAAGATATATATTGTAGAGGTTTAAATGAGAACATATTACTCGATAGGAATGAATGGAGAAGGATTGTCAATGTGATCGATCTAGCGTGATTATCTTTTGGTTTACCCTAAGTGCTTGGGATAAAAGGCTTAGTTGTTGTTATTGTATGCATGTGTATGTGTGTGTATATATATATATGCGCGCGCGCATGTGTATATGTTAAAAATATTATAAATCCCACATTTCTTGAGTTTCTTAACCATAAGCCTTCACTCTTGATACACAAAACAATAGCTAGATATATTCTCTTTTTTCATGTACGTGAGCAAACTTTTCTATATCTTTCTATCTGTTCTTTGTTGCAACTGATACGAAGTTTTCTTACAATATCGATTTAGCTTCAAATCATTTTCTTAAGCCTCCATTGTGGTTAATTTTTCCTAATTTTCTGATCTTTCTACCCATTTCGGAATCATAGTAACTTCATAAGACACCTGCTTTGCATTAGCTAGCTTTTAGACTTGTTCCAACATCAATTGTTCTAAGATTGGCATGCATTAATTTTACTCTCTTCAGCAATCTTTTTTTTACTCTCTTAATACTGTAGCTCTTCAATTATATCAACTTCCTTCTTTTATCATTTTTTTTTCTTTTACAAGTTTTCACCACTTTCTTTTCTAGTTTTCGCCTCAACTTTTATCATTTAGTTTTTCTCAAAAAAAAAAAAAAAAAGTTTTATCTTAGTTCTTCGTCATCTTAATTCCTTCCCTCCCTTTCTTACTACAAAATATATAATATTTGCCAACCTAGTGTAAATTTAGTCTTCACATACTAGTTACCCTCCTAGTTATTAATAGTTGTTTACTCATTTCTCCTTTTACCGGTCATATGAATCCATTTTACATATGCAACTCCTTACATCTCCCATTTTGAAAAACGAAAACTTTACATCTTCTATAATAATAATAAAAAACAAAAACTTTTCACCTCTTCATCTTGAACCAATTTAGTCATGATCTTCACTAATTTCTTTTTAAGTTTTTCATTTTATCCTGCTAACATACAATTTCCATGAGAATATGCAATATCTATATAGAAACTATAAACATGGTCATATCATAATCACAAAGCTTACCCTTCTGAAATTTTGAAAAGTTGATCAAATTCACTGTCATCCATGTTTAACAAATCTGTGAACGTGATGGAACTGGGCAGCTCTTCATTCAGATTTAATGGTGATAGTATCTGCCAATATTTAACACCTTGAGAATTTGTAACATTATCATTTCTTAACAATATGCTAGAAGGAAGAAAAAGAGACAGAAAAGGGTTAAAAAAAAAAAAACTTTCAGCTATATTCTTTAAAATGTTTAGTGGTAGTTTGGGTCTCTTTCTTATTCTTTTGCCTTGTTATTTATATTTAAAAGCAAGTTGTATGGATTAGTATCAAATGACATGAAAGGAAAGTTTCTTCGATGGTGCTACAGCTTCACCTTCCTTTGCCTCCTAATTCCATCAGGTTCTACCTTTTTGATCTTTATCCATTAGAGTTCCCATACACCAAAAATCGTGGGCATACCAGGAGTTTGACTTTTGATTAGTTGGGTTTAAAATTAGTCGTTTTCCAAAAAAGTAACTTATTACACCCATCTGTTGTAACAATCTAATTTCAACATAACTTACATTCTTGATATCAGATTAATCCTAAGGTAAATGCGTTGTGTTTGTCTCATTTTTCTATATTTTTTTGATTTTCTTGAAATTTTTAAGATAGTATTATTTTAATCACCGGTATGTCCTACACATATTTTGACTAGTCTTTTTTCTTTTGACTTGTAAAATGAAGTTTGAATTTATTTGGATTAGTTTAATTTGAGTTTATGGCCATAAATAACTCCAAAAATCTATTATTACTAGTCATTTGTCATATACCTATTTTGTCCTTATTTACCCATACCTCCCATACCCCATCTCCCCAAATTATGAATCTCAAATCTACTCTCATATTTATATGGTTAATATAATGTAAAATATCAATGAAAAGTCAACCTAACCTACCTATCTTCACCATGCTTGTCGTTTGGTCAAACGACAAAACCATCCTTTTGCCCTCATATCTCTTGTCTCATGCTTGTCCTTTGGCCAAGCATAACAAGCCATCCTCTAACTCCCAGATCTCATTTGTCTTATTATATTTTTCTCCCTTTCTTTTCATATCTTCTCCTCATTATATATCTCTCCTTCATTTTTCATTCTTCGCAATCTCTTTTTACTCAAACTCTCAAGAAGAATACGAAAAGAAAAGAAGGAGAAGAAGTTTTTTAGGCTCAAGATAGGCAAGTATTTTCTCTAACCCATCAAAACAAGTAGAATTATATCCAATGTTATGATTTTATTTTGTAACTAAAATCTTTTATAGCCAATTTAGAATCGTGATTTGTTTAAATTTAGAAATGTGATATTTTAATACAAAATTCTTTATGATTATTTTAAATATAAAAATATGATTATTACATTCTATGTTTATGTATTAAATTTATGATTTTATTTATGGCTTCCTATGCTTAAACTATGAGTTACAAACTTAAACTATATATTCTATTTTGAAATTACAAAGAAGCTATCTTTATGAATGTTCATTATATTTGGATATACATTTGAATTTTTCAATATAAGTTCTTTATGTATAATGCAATGATTTTAACTCACTTTCCATTTGCCATTAGAACATAGGTATATATATATATATATATATATATATATATATATATATATATATATATATATATATATATATATATATATTCATAATCATGTTTTAAAGAGAAGGTTTCAAATAAGTTTCTACATTAAATTGTTAAAATATTTATTTTATACGAGATATTATGTTAGGTCATAATTCTTTTTTGTTAATCCATGTTTACTTAAAAAATATATACATTAGTAAGATTTAATAAATTTGCTACTTTCCATACTATGAAATCATACTAGAATTTAAAAAATTCATATATTATTAATGTATTGGTTATAATAGTGTTGAGCTTATTTGATTTCTCCTTGCACCTTAGTACCCACCTATGTAATATGTGTTTATATGCATAGTTATATATGCGTGGTTTCCATACATGATTAATTTTCATAACACTCATTCTAACATTCTAGGCTCCATCATGCTTGCCCTTGAAATATACGTACTAGTTACTCGTACAAAAATACATGAAATTATGCCGGATTTTCCTTATTAGTACATACACAACAACAACTAAGCCTTTTATCCCAAGTATTTGGGGTAGGCTACATGAACCAAAAAAAGAATCACGCGGATCGATCACTTTCTCCATTCATTTCTATCAAGTAATATATCTTTATTTAAACCTCTAGACTCCATATCTTTACGTATCACCTCTATCCATATTTTTTTCAGTCTTTCCTTCGTTCTTTTAACTTATCCTATATTGATAAACTCCCATCTTCGAACTGGTGCACTTGTAAGCCTATGTTGCACATGACCAAACCATCGTAAGCGATTTTCTCGCATCTTCTCATCGATGGGAGCTATACCTAGTTTAGCATGAATATCTTTATTTTTCACTTTATCTCTTCTAGTGTTGCCGCACATCCAACGGAGCATGCACATCTATGCTACACTTCTCTTCTGTGAATGATGTTTCTTTATAACCCAACATTCCGTGCCATATAATAAAGTTGGCATAATAGCAGTCCTATAAAATTTTCCTTTCAATCTTAACGGAATGTTACGGTCGCATAAAACTCCCGTTGCCCTCCTCCATTTCAACCAGCCAGCTTGTATTCTATGGTTAACATCAATATCGATCTTTTCATCATTCTGAATAATAGAACCCAAATATCTAAACTGACTGCTCATTTGTATCTCTTGTATATCCAGTTTTACAGCATTATAGTTTATGGTCCGTCGTTTATTAAATTTACACTCCATATCTCTGTTTTAGATTTACTCAATCTAAAACCTCTAGATTCTAATGTATTCATCCATAATTCTAACTTGGCATTTACCCCTGCTTGATTATAAAGGTCCCGCTTGATCTTAATAGTATTTTTACCTCTTCATTCCACCATGATGTATCCTTACATGGTGGAGCACTGCCCCTCGACTCACCGAATATATGTTTAGCTATCTTTTTAATGCAGCTAGCCATTTTGTTCCATGTTACATTAGTATCATCATGGTCCCTCCAATCTGCTTCTTGTACTACTCTATTTACAAAAACTTTTTGATTATCTTCTAATCGCCATCACTTAATTTTAGGATCTAATTTATACTTAATTTTTCTAAGTTTCTGTTTAATCTGAATATCTAAAACTAAAAGTTTATGTTGGGTAACTATATTCTCACCTGGCACTACCTTACAATCGATACAATTAGCTCTATCTACCCTCCTAGTTAAAAAGAAATCTATTTGGTTTGCATTCGATCCACTTTTAAAAGTAACTAAGTGAGAAACTCTCTTTTTAAACCAAGTATTCGTTAAAATTAAATCATAAGATAAAGCAAAATCTAGAATTGTGTTACCTACTTCATTTCTTTCTCCAAAACCAAATCTTCCATATATACTATCAAACCCATTACAACTAGTTCCTACATGTCCATTGAGATCACCCCCAATAAATAGTTTTTCTCTAGCGGGTATTCTTTGTACTATCTCATTTAGATCCTCCTAAAATTGATATTTACTGGATTCATCAAGTCCTACTTGTGGTGCATAGGCGCTAATGATATTAAAAATCTCTCCATTTAAATTGAGTTTAACTAATAAAATTCTATCACCCTTCCTCCTAACTTTCACTACATCTCCAAGTAATTGTTTATCTATGATCACACCTACCCCGTTACGATTTCTATCTCTACCCGTATACCAAAGTTTATAACCCCAAGGCTCTATGACTTTAGCTTTCTCACCTACCCACTTAGTCTTCTACACGCACAAAATATTAACCCTCCTTCTAGCCATAGCATTACTAATTCTGCTAATCTCCTTGTAAGGGAACCTATATTTCATGATGTCAACCGAAATTTATGTTTATGAGCTAACTTCTTTACCCCATCCGCTCATTAAGATGTAGAAACCCTTTTATATTTGACACCACATCTGGACGCCGATATGGCGCGTCGCTTCTGGGCGACAACCTAGCAACTCTCACACATTTTTTACTACACCCGGATTCCGATGTAGTGCGTCGTTCAGTAGGAAACGCCCCAACGAAATTCATATTTTGGCTCATGTCATAATATGTGATAATATTTTACGTTGGCTGTCACTGGTCTACCACAACCCTCCTCTTTTATCCTGGCTTGGGACAGCCAGTGCATAGCACTGGCGGGGTTATTAGTACATACACATGTCTTGATAATGCCATGGATCCTGACTTGCCTGTTAACTTAATTTTGACGTGGATCATATCTTGCTTGTTACTCGGATATTGATTAGATGATAGACATGTATATGTATTAATTTTGACATGATTGGTTCATCATATTTCAGATTGATTTGCATATAATATAACTTGAAATCTTGGGTTATGGAAAAACTAAAGGGTGGATAAATATTTGTATCGTGAAATGTTTAAGATAGGTTGCGCAACTGAAATAGGGGCCCATCCGCGGAGGCGCCCGGATGGTACTGAGCCATCATCTCTTGTTTAGTCCATTTTGATGAGACGACCGAATACTCAGTATCGGTATCTGCTTGAGTGTTTAGCGGCACGGCTGGTTCAACGCCAATATTTTGGCCGGATCCCGGGTATGCACGGGTAATTTCACGATACGAGTATTTCTTCACCACTTAGTTCAAAACATAAACTAAAATAAGATATTAACTTAGACTTGATATGCATGTACATTCTTGCTGGATATCGTTACTTGATCATTTAATATTTTTCACACATGTGCATAATTTTATATCCACACTCATATTTTACTTGAGTCTATTTCTTCACCATTTAGTTCAAAATATAAAGTAAAATAAGATATTAAGTTAGACTTGATATGCATGTATATCCTTACTTGATATTGTTACTTAATCATTACTGTTTCTCATACATGTGCATATGCTTTTTACATCAATTCATATTTTACTTGTTAGTGCATATTGCACACTCTCTACGATACGAGTCTATTGTTCATCATTTAGTTCAAAATATAAAGTAAAATAAGATATTAAGTTAGACTTGATACGCATGTATATCCTTACTTGATATTGTTACTTAATCATTACTGTTTCTCATACATGTGCATATACTTTTTATATCAATTTATATTTTACTTGTTCATGCATATTGCACACTCCTTACGATACTAGTCTATTTATTCACCATTTAGTTCAAAATATAAAATAAAATATGATATTAGGTTAGACTTGATATGTATGTATATCCCTACTTGATATTGTTATTTAATCATTACTGTTTTTCATATATGTGCATATGCTTTTTAAATGAATTCATATTTTACTTGTTAGTGCATATTGCACACTCCCAACGATACGAGTCTATTTCTTCATCAATTAGTTCAAAATAAAATAAAATATGATATTAAGTTAGACTTGATATACATGTATATCCCTGCTTGATATTGTTACTTGATTATTACTATTTTCCATACATGTGCATATGTTTTTTACATCAATTCATATTTTACTTATTAGTGCATATTGCACACTTCCTATGATACGAGTCTATTTGTTCACCAATTAGTTCAAAATAAAATAAAATATGATATTAAGTTAGACTTAATATGCATGTATATCCCTACTAGATATTATTACTTGATCATTACTATTTCCCATACATGTGCATATATTTTTTACATCAATTCATATTTTACTTGTTAGTGCATATTACACACTCCCTACGATACGAGTTTATTTCTTTACCATTTAGTTCAAAATATAAACTAAAATAAGATATTAATTTAGACTTGATATGCATGTATGTCCTACTTGATATTGTTACTTGATCGTTTAATGCATTTCACACATGCGTATACTTTTATATCCACACTCATATCTTACCTATTTGTTTATATTACATGCTCCCTACTTATTATTTTACTTGTCGGGTTTGACCCTGTGCTCCCCCACACGCTCAGGTACTGAAAATGTGAGCGAGAATCTATCATTGCACAAACCGTACTTTCTGAAGTAGGTCGAGCAACAGTAGATTTCTAGGCCTTTGATTTTGTATTTTTGGTTTGGTATGTATTACCTCTTTGGGACTTTATTTCCAATTTTTGTATCAGTATTATACTTGTTGCTTTTTATCTTAGACATGTATATCTTTTTTTTATATGGCAGTATATTAATTTTCAAAATTCTGGTAGATGATTAGTATTCAGTTCTATTCATTTATTCTTTTACATATTTATAGGTCTCGTGCATATCGACTTATACGTGCCCACCAGTAACGCACTCCGTTTCCGTATACCTCCAGAAAATGATGGGATGTTACATCTGTGGATGAGCTTATTGTTTTAAATATCCCCGATATATCCCCCGATATATCGTTTTCCGGAGCCATCCTAGTTGAGATGTTAAAAAACGAGATCATATTGTTTTATGCGCATATCGGCTGATATTCGTGATATTGTCCAATATAGCCCCCTATATGTTACCCCGATATATTAACCAATATATTTTATTTTTTTCAATCGAGTTTTTAACGTAAAAATAAGTTTGATGTTCATATCAAATACTATTCCCATATATAAGGAAAACTCATTCTTTCACTTTCCTTAAATCAACTAGATTTTAAACTTTCCTTTGGAAACTTTAAATCCAAACATGCAAAGAGTTACAAATACTATATCTACATTGCGAAGTTTATTTAAATACTACTCAAGACCTAAATCTTCTCCAAATTTCTATTCTTCTTCCACTTCTCTTTTTTAACTTCTTTGCATGCTCAGCTACTGCTGTTATTATTACCACTATTGTTATTCTTGATGTTACTATTATACTACCAATCGTTTTTAATTACTATCATACTACTATCCTTGTTATATCTGAATATCAATTATTTCTATAATTTGTATTTGCAACTTAAGTTGAATTCGTTTTATAGTTTATTTTATTCTGGTATACTTGTATGCACAAACATGTCCTTGAATATCTTTATATATATATATATATATATATATATATATATATATATATATATATATATATATAATGTCATATTAGTTAGATAAATGAAATTAAATTAGCTCTAAGATATCAAATTTACATATTTGACGTCTATATATAATGTTTAATATGAAAGTCCGATATGAGCGTGTATCCCTGATATATCACCTGATATCCGCGATCCATTATGAAAAGAACCCATTCTATACGATCCCGATATTCGATAGTTAGAACCATGCAAATGAACACTGTATAACCCACAATTCTTTGTATGAATGAAACCTAGGGGATGAAGATCAAAACGTTTGGGCCTGAGCAAAGTAAAAGATATGAGAATATGGAGTTTTAGCCACCAGTGGAGGAAATTTTCCTCCAATGTCATATGATTCCCATTATTCTATCATATGAAAATATAACCAAAGCTTGTGGATACATGAGACTGCCTGTATTATGAAGGTTAGTGAATTACTTATATAGTAATGTCAGCAAACCAAGCTATGTGCATTTCATTCTTTCTTGGTCAATAATCATAGAAATATGTGCAGTTTACACATATTTTTCTTTTGCAGGGACCGGATATGATGTACTTAATCTGTACCTATACATATGTATCTGCCTACACAGAAGCTCCTGATGTACTACATGGAGAGAGATGGATGTCCATGCAACTGTATGCAAATGGCAGTTATGTGCTTCAGGTATAGAAATTATTATTGTTACTACTACCACCACCACCACCACCACCACCACCACCAGCACCACTACTACTGCTCATTTTATCATTATTATTATCGTTGTTATTGTTGTTGTTAATATTATTATTATTACTATTTTGGGTTGGGGGGTTACTGGTACTGCATAAATGTAGGTAATCAAATTGCAGTCAACACCTCTCTCTATATCATAAACATAAGAAAACAGTGCAATTAAAGCTCTACCTTTCTTTTAGGATAGCATTGTTCCTCAACTGCAGATTTCTCATGCCCCATAATTTCAGATGGTTGGAGAATACGTTTGAAATCATTGTTGTCCACCGCAGCCATTCTACAGTCAAAAAGTTTTGTATGATATAATCAATCCTGTGTTATTGGTACATGCTTTACTGAAAAATATTACTTCCATGGAAAAAAAACTTTTAAGAAGGTTATAGTTGATGGATTTGATTGGTGACAAAAACAACTGAACTATTCTTCATAATCAACTGCAAGGAAATGTTAACTTAAGCTACTATCACAACATCATTATCTAAAATGGAAATATATCCACACTAGCTTGTACAAGTCTATCTGATCTCATCTTCTTAAGGGTCCTCCCTTATAAATTCATCAGGATCTGGCATTTGATGTGTAGTTTCCTGCTAATAATAACACTTACTTCCAAATATTCCCTGCAGTAACAAATCATAACAGGATTTCCTTAGCTTTTGAGTATAACTCTGTACATACACTGGCTTGTAACAAATTTTCAATAATCCCAACTGTTAAGTCAGTGCCTTCAGATAGTACTGAAAACGGACTCTTTTTTCTTAACTTCAAAATTATGTTATTATCAGATTTCTCTTTGAAGTAATCATTATTAATCAAAATAAAGAAACTGTGAAGACTTTGACCTAATAAACTTTGGATGTGCTGAAAATAAATTCACAAGTTTATTACTTGAATACATATATATATATAGTAAAATAAAATGGTTTTCTTAGGTCTCCAATTTTTCCCTGTTCTGTAATTAGGTCTCCAAGTCTTCATAATTTGTAATTAAAGCCTTCTAATCTTTTTATATTGTTTTAAATTAGACCACTGTGGGGGTCGAAATTTCAAATAACTTAATGCTATAGGGGAAATCTGAAATAAAAATTATATAACAAATGACTAAAAGGTTTTGGAGTTCTAATTTCAAAATATGAATATTTGGGATATAACATCCGAAGAGGGCAAATTTTGGCAGTTTTATATACCCCAAAGTAAAAAATTCTATATATAGGTCATTGATTTTAGTGTTGTAGAAATTTAGCCCCTTCATAGAAAACAGTCTCGCACATTGCCATAATTGATATGGGATCTTTGAACTAACTACTCTTCATCAAGAAGACAAAATTGCAACTTGGTGGCTTGAAGAGCTCTCAACGCATCAATAAGATTACATAAGCAAGTAGTGTATGACGTATTTAAGGAGGCTCGCAAGGTCAACCACATACACGCACAAATATAGTGAGAAAGAGTGAATGAGCGAGTTAGAACACAAACTGGGTCTTATGAGAGGGAAGTCCATTGCTTTCACGCTTTATCCTTTTCAGCAAGGTCAGTAGGTGCTTCATGATTGAATTGATCCATGCAAAGAACAAGAGAAAAGATAAATGAAAATACATGAATTTTTTGTAAGAGTAATAAAACGATCTAAAATTTCCCTATAGGGGTGTATAAATAATATATTTGCATAAAAAATACAAAAATCATCCACTGCTACAAACCTCCTGGTCCTCCAATTCATTGCAACTGTTGCCAAAATGAAGATAGAAGAAGCATGAGATGAATAAAGCTTGAGGTAAACAGAATAATAGGAAAATGTGACTTTTATTACAAGCGGTAGATCATCTTACAGTCTTTTCCTGTATTCTGACGACTTTCGGAATTGTTCCAAGGCATCTTCGGTCCTACTGATCACGAGATATAGAAAAACTGTTAATAACATACAGAGGAAAAATGAAACAAAAATGTATTTATCATAACCAGTATAATCAAGACCTTGCAATGGAAGGAAAACTCAATCTCCCATCTTGATATTGAGAAAATAACTTGAAGGGAATTTCATAATTAACCTCAGACATTACATGAACTTTCTGTAGACGAGGTTGATTTTCTATCTTTCTCCCAAGATTGATCTTCCCATCCATGGCTGTAAAAATGGCTACAAAAAGGCTTTGTTTATGTTGCTAGGAAGGAAAAGAGGAAAATAGTCCTGGATGAAACTAATGAATGTCAATCGTGAAGAAATTTATAGAAGGGAGGGGCATAAGTGCAATTCAACAAGTGATGAAAAAAATTTAAAGAGGAATTTGGACTTAAATGGAAGATTGATAATGTAACGACAAACACGTACTCTGTACAGAAAAACATGTGCACATAGAAACACATTTTTTGTCCAATTATCTGCAGAAATTCTTCTTATACTTTATACGTTTAATTCCTAGTGTGTGGTTATCGATTACATTTTATCAAGTTACATGGAAAAATGCCAAATCTAAAATGATGTGCTTACATGGGAAAGCACCAACCCAATTGCATTAACATTTTAACATATAGTTCATGAACACCTTGTGCAATTTGCCCTCTTGTATTTTGCAAAAGATGTGACCATCCTCCTAATATCCAGAAAGACCTTGTTCCGTGCAACGAATCCGATAAGGTTTCCTTTTATGTCATGTCCAAGAACAGGGAATTATCTGGATGGACTTGCACTCATAGTTACCTAATTTAAATGTAATCTCTTCTTTCTATGGTATGTAATATTGCATTTCCATTTTGTAATATTAATTTATTTCCTTTTGACCCAGACTAGTAAGCTTCCTAATAAATGTAGAAAAAACATTCATGCCCATCTTTTCACTAGATCCTCCTTAAAACACCAGTGGAAAGTTTTAAACTTACTTGCCAATTTAGACAGATGCATAATCCTTAGTCTCTCTCTGCTTATGTTTAGAGAGAGAGTATAAAGGAGGAGTGCACCAGGAAAACTGAACTACTGAAGAGATGCATCATGAATCTCCTAGAAGAAGTTTAAGAGGAGGCAACCTAAATGATATTGACTATTAGACTTGATCTGTTTAACTTCGACTTCAATAAAGTGTGAAAACATCTCAAAATAGTAGAACTTTATTTTTGACATACAGAACTTACTTTAGAATACCCATTTTTATAATTTATACCTGCATCTGCACCTAAAGCATTGTGAATTAATCCATTTTGGGTATAAATTTTGGACTCCTTATAGCCTTAGATTTGAGTTTTTTTTTTTTTTTTTTTTTTTTTTTTTTTGAGGAGTTAAAATGGAAGCTTCATGTGGAACTTCTTGCAATGTCATATCTTGAGATTTTCCATAGACAAATTGCATTGTGCAAAACCTGACTCCTTGTGTTTATTTTTTTTTTTTTGTTGGACGAGGACCACTAAACTTGAAACAAATTATTTTTGTTATTGTACCTGTTAGTTTCTTCTTACTCTAGTGAGCTGAATGCAATATGGTGCAACATTCTAGGCTGAAACATGCACTCTTCTTTTTGTCATCTGAATGTTTGCACAATACTTGAAGCAGCATTCTATAACTCTACTTGACTGTGTAAGAGTCCCGCAGAAGCAGAAAATCATCATTTGGATATATGCAACTCTGTTCGACTCTTAAGCATGGAGAATGCATTGATGTTAATGGTTCGTTGATAGGGAAGTTGAGAGAACAGAATTGAGAGGAGATGATAACCTAGTATTGATAAAAGACTGTTAACTGCAAGTGTCAGGGTTGGTACTGGTTTTTTAGATGAAAGGTTAGCTCAACACCTCTTACAAATTTTACTTTATTTTTTTTAATTTTTAAGATTCACCTTTTTCAAGTTCAAAGATAAGGCGTGCTTTGCAGAAGTGATTAAATCAAACCTATAATATATATATATATATATATATATATATATATATATATATATATATATATATATATATATATATATATATATATATATATATATATATATATATATTAGACGTAAATGGTGTGTAGTAAAACTTAAAGTAGGGTACATGGAATTTAAAATTACAGAGGGAAAGAAGTATTATTTTAGTTATTATGGCTTTCAAACTTCAATGACAATCCAATAGGCAACAAGTAACAGCAGAGTCTTTACCCAATTTCTTTTTATTGCCCACATGAATCCTTTACTTCCATTCTACACTGGTGCTGGCTTCTTTAAATTAAAAACTAATGCATCGATTTAGATTATTAGGATATGCTGGATGCTTCCCGAACCTAAACAAATGTGTCTGCAAATGTCAGTCATGACCCCTTTGTCCATCGTACTTAATCCCATGCAAACTGGATCTCACACTGGATTTCTATTACTCCCTCTTGTCCACAACCTTAACTCTAATATCACTTGTTTCAAGTTTGATCCCTTGGGGCATTAACCATATAGGACATGATGTTGGCTGAGCTCAACCCATCCCACAAGCTTAAGTTGATAGGACTTGCTGAAACTTTATATTTATGCCGTTCACTGTTTCACATAGTGCCAAATTTTCCATTTGCGTTCAATCTTACAGGAACGTTTCTAGACTACAAATGTCGAAGGTGATTTTCATATGTTTATCCTTTGAAAGTTTGCCTACAGGATCTTTGACTATTTTGGTGCCTTTTAACTTTTAGAATTTGAGCCCATTAATTGAGAGCCTAGTTTTTCTTCCATTGTAAACCGTGACCGTGATTTCAATTATCTATTATTATCTGTTTATAACTACTTTAGGCCACAGTAAGGAAGTAACTGAGTAAATACTTATTCAAAAGCAAAATTTTTCGAGTGACATAAGAAAATGAGATGTTTCTTGTTGCCATGGGAGAACCTAATTAATCAAAAAACAGAAATGTTTCAACAATGTTAAATTTGTCCTTAGAAGTTGTCATGGAGAACCTAATCAAGAATAAAACAGAATCGTTTCCACAGTTTTAAATTTGTCCTAGGAAGTTTAAATGCAATGTAGAAATGGTGTATCCCAGCAACTTCGAGAGCATTGCCCAGTCCTCCATTTCAAGAGAACTCTGGATCCATGCTCTGAACAAGTCCTTGTTCCTATCACGAAGAGAATATATTTGAATCAATTTGTGTACACCAAATGTATTTAAAGTGCATGAGGTTTCAACTTCGTTCAACTGAGTCTGTAGGTTCTCTTTCTGCCTGCTCAAATTTTAACTCTAGATCAATTCTTTCTGACGATTTCATCTTCGGCTTTTGCTTCTCATCACCTGAGGTCGATGATTATCTGAAAGAAGTTCCATTTTTGAGAAACGATAATAATCTTTTTCTAATTATGCATTACAGGATTATATATATATATATATAGGCAAAACTGGTCTCGGAATTGGCGTGGTATCATTCATAGGAAGTAAAGTTTATGACACTCAATGTAGGAAGAATGGACACAGACATGAAGACAGGACACACAGACAACACAAAGGACAGGGCATTTCGTGTAAAGGCAAATACGCCACGTCAGCGTGAAATTTGAATTTATCAAGGTTTACAATGTCGGAATCACATTGGTACCAGCAGTGGTTTATGATATCCAAAAATTAATATCAGATGTATCATGTCAGCAATACTGGAAATATTAAAAAAGAATTTATTTGCAATATCAGTACCTTGTGTAGGATCTATATCATATCGAATATCTCAAAATCTTATATGATATTTGTGACAAATATCAGGGCAGATATTAAAAGGCTTGGGCATATAATAAAAAGAGTATGCATGTGCGTGCACTTACAGATATGTATATACCTGTATTCACTTGCCTTGGCACATTAATTTTCTAAAATAACTTAGTTCAATCCTTATATGGAAACTATATAAACTTATTTTCATTTTATACAAGTCAATATTTTGAAGGTATTATTTTAGCTTATAATCTTTGATATATACACGAAAGTAAACAATATCTCAAACATTTAAGATAAACAGAGAACATTGTTATTAATGTAGAACATATGCCCGAGTGAGCTAAACAAAAAGTTTATTATACAAGTGAGATCACATTTTAGAAGTATTTGACAAGTGTTTGTTAAGCAACCAATAAGTGTCGATATCAATAAGTATTGCTTCAAATTGAAGTGTCTATGCTATATAGCTTATAGGTTGTTGCATTTTTACTATTAGGGAAATACCATTCTTCTTGTGACGCCTCGACATCCGTGAAAATTGATACTTAAAAAAGTACATGCTTGAAAAATCTTTGCTTGGAGATCTTTTTAAGAAAGGAACATATATTTCTATAGAAAACACCATAGATAGATTAGTTATAGTTGTATAAATTAAAAATTCTAAATAAAACCTGAACGTACAGTATATGTAGGAAATTATAAAATAAAAATTAAATTTGGTCAGATATAGGAGATTCAGGAAACAGTTTTTGAATGGGAAAAATCAATAAAGCACTCATTACACAGTCATGTTATCCTACTTTGCTGGACCATTTATTCCATGAATCCATATCCATGTCGTTTATCGTATCTTGCACTGAGGTCCCATCCTGTTACCTAGGATTATAACTTTCCTACCATCCAATGTAATATTTCCACTAGGAGTAATAATGGCAAATCATTTTTTTATTGCTGCCTTAATAAGACTCATAGTCTATCGCCATTTTCAGACCATTTTGATTTTATAAAAAGTTTTTCTTTCATTTTTCATATTTAGTTTTTATTTTTAACTATTTCATATGTAGTGTTGAATGCACATTAACTTTGTGGATATTTGTTAAATTCTTTTGAAACCCCATATGACGGAAAAGAGGACACCCCTTTTGGAGTCTTTGGTCCAATTGTAAGCATATTCCATCTCTTGTTCTATATGATGAGGGACTGAAGTTACATCTTTTCCTTTGTCTCCTTATTGTACTTCTTAACTCAAGTGTTTATGAACCAGATTCGAACCACAATTTTAATAATCTCTACGTGGGCTCGTATTCAACAAGGTATAAATTGGAAAGCTGGAACTTTTGAAGATCAACTATCACAACCTTCTCCTTGAGCTTTGTTTCATCATGCACTTGCGAGTATATTCTGAAACTTGTCCTGCTTGCAAGTTAATTTTCATTAATCATCACTAATTGGGTGGATTGTGTCTAGATTAGCTTTAATACTCACCAAACGTAGGGCTACTACCCTACTGCACAATCGTACAGATTTTATTATGGCTAGGGCCCACCATAACATTAATTAGCATCCATGCTTGCACCATAATACCTATTCCAAACTTGTACTTTACCTAGAATCTTTACCATGAGCATTGATATTATTTGTAGTGACAAATGCTCGTTAATTTTGTGGATAATGTTTAAAATAGCGGAAGCAGTAATATACTGTTTTGTCTCCATTAGGTACATTGCGTATGGCGTAATGCATAACACAAGTGATACAATTTTCTATTTATTTAATAAAAATAGAATAAACAATAATAATATTTTTTGTAAATTGGAAAATAAATCTAAAAAATCTAAAAAGAATATGAAAATATTTTATAACATAGAGAAACTATTCTATAAGCTGTTAACAGCCAAAAATGTTGAAATTAAAATGGCTAACAAATCTCAACATTATAGACAAATGGCTAACAAATCTATGGGTTTATCAAATTTAAAATAGCATGCCCACTAATTCAAAAATATAACGAAGCTTAGCTGATTTAAAATGGCATGCCTACTTAATAGCCCAAAAAAAAAAATGCATGCCTGACGATGCAAATATTAGGGTTGAGAAAAAAATATTTTTATTGATAATTGAAAATAAAGATAATGTATAAAGATCTTGTAAATCTGGAGTAAAAGAAAAACCAAATTTTATCTGGAGGTAGAAACGCTAAGTCCTTAAAGAATATAAACGAAGTACTGATACCATTATATTTAACATCTCTCTTAAACTTGCGATGGATCAAACATCGAGAGTTCGGAAATGAGTCGAGTAAACATGAACATGCGAATCAAAACTAGGTTGTGGAGTTTGAGTAAAAGAACCCACCTGGAGCGCTTATAATATAGGTGCATGATGGACCCTTAGAAAATCTCTTTAAAGGTTGATAATAGACTTATGTGGAACACTTTTGTCAGAGGTTGATTATACAAACCCATGTAAAGCTCTTCATTAATTGATAAGAAAATCGTGTGAGCTCTCCGATGCCGATTTAATGGGAGTTGTGGAAAGACATGATGATGGAGGTTTGTAGGTCGACGAAATTGTAGTACCCACAATTTTGTGCATTTATTATTGTAAGGTGTGCCAAATGATAGTATATCTATACCTTAGATTTCATAACCATGTATGATCCTAAATTCTCACTCATTTATCATTTTTAAATGCAAACGTCATTTAAAGACATGACAGATGTTGGAACATTCATATCCGGGATATTTATTCTACTAATCTAAATATTCTATATTGATATCAATTATTGTCGTCAAGTTGCAAACGTAGAAAACATAAGAAATCAGTGGGTTTATGAAATTATTATTATAAAATAGATTTGTTTAAGGGATTTTTATTATGATCTGTAAGGGAGGAAGGTGACTGCTGATAGTAAAATGGAAACATCAAGTGGCTAAGACAAGCTTGCAAGAGACAAGGTGTATAATTGGCTAGGGAAGCATGAGGTGACACATCTTTATTCATTTGACACCACTAATCCAACTCTACACGTCACCTTAGTAAACAAAATTCATAGCGACAAAAGAGCAATAGTAGCCACAATTGCAACTTGGCATGCCAAGGCATGCACGGACTAGACTAGGGACGCTCGAGCGACGGTGGTCGATATACAAGCATGGTACGAAGTTCATGTTGGGCATATGTTCTTTGTCACATCACTATATGGCCTAAGGTAATGATGTTTGTGTGAATGATAAAATGATAGGTTCATGTCTGAAGTAACTTCGACAATGCTTATTTATGAAAATAATGGTTTCATGAAATACATTTATGAAGTTTGTTGGAAAAGAAAATGGAGAATATGGTGCTTCTTGATTAGGATTGACACAACGCTAAGGTGAGTGGTAATTCTAATTAGTAAGGTTTAAGTTGAGCTTTTATATGAATCAGAAGTACTTACAATAGAAATTTACATCATGTTACATTCAAGGGTGGAGCTTTGTGTAATTATAGGGGTCATCTGCACCTTCCCCCCTCCCCAAATCCGAAGAAATCCTTATACTTTTATATTTCTGTTGGTTTCCTTAAATATCCAAACTAAATTTGGATTCTGCCTGCCCTCTTATACATATCAAGCAAGTCTCATTATATCTTTGACTTATTGTATCAAGACATGGTTTGGGATTATATAATATTAACGTTGAGGTCAACTAATTATTATCTAATTTAGTAATTCAAATTACATTAAACCTCTAACTTTTAAGGCGACATCCACATAAAGTCTCTTTTTATTCTTGAGTTCCTCATTAGAGGAGCTTTTTCCATAAGAAAATTAAGACAAAATATCTTATAGAAATAGCATTTCAAACCAGAGCAATTGAGAAATATTTTTTTTCTCAAAACCGAAACAGATAGACAAATAGATGATGGAAACTAAAAATAAGATTAATAGAGAATGAAAAAAATTTTGTTGGTTAATGTGGACCTTTCTTTTTTCTGGAAATTAGATTTGTCCAAATGGGCCGAGCCGAGCCATCCTGGACACCTGGGCTCGAGTTAGGCTTGACCCTGTGCTCGGGCCCTGAGAGGAAGGGCCAAGTGTGGGACCGGCCGGGCTTTCCAGGGCCGACCCATTTTTTTAAAAAAAATTAATTTTTTAAATGAATTTTTAAAAAATTTTAGATGTGGGAAAAAATTTGAAAAAAGTATATTATAAAATCAACAAAAATATAACAATACACATGTTTTTTGTAAAATAAAATTTATATTGCTCATTAAATTGATATTTAATTTCGAGAAAGGTTAATAATTCACTATAATTATTAGGAATATATGATATATAATTTTTACATAATTGCTAATATAGTTAGTATTTCTTATGGAAAGTCAATTTTGATTGAAATTTATTATTATAAATTGTATTGGAATGTTATTTTATTATAATTTATTATAGAATGTAATTTTATTATAAATTGTTATGGAAAGTTATTTAATTATTAATTATAAGTTTTATGGAAGTCAATTTTTGATTGATTAAATATCGTAAATATTTTTCTAATTAAAAATAAGTGAAATAATTATGTTAGTCAATAATCACTTTCACTTGCTAAATATGATTTTTTAGTTTTGGATATAAAAAATATTTATATGGTAAGTATTTAGGAGTAAATTCTAAATTGGATTTAACCAGATGAAAATCTAAATGACACAAATTAAATTGAAAATATAATTAAGGCAAATTATGGGAAAGAAATAAATTAATATAAAGTTTAAAATAAATTTAAAAATAAAAAATTGGATAAAATATCTTGGCTCGGCCCATGATTTGCCAAGCGTGGCTTGGACCTGGGCCTAGGCCCAAGAAAGCTCAGTCAACTGGATAGTCAACGTGCCCGAGCCAGGTTCCGGCCAGGCACTTGGCCTCACTTTTTGAATAGTTTGATTGCAATTTTTATTTTTACCATGTAACAATTTGGAAATTGCTTATAACCATATTCAGTATTAAAAAGACAATGCAATAACTATCCTTGTATTATTGGGGATGTATAATTAATACCTATTAAGAATTTTTTTTTCGAGAGGGGCTCCCTGATAGAGAGTATAAATGCAACAAAAAATAACAAAAAATTATTGCACTTATACCCTCTATTAAGGGATCGCTTTTCAAAATTTTTTCATAAGTTACTAGTGATATATCCCCAATACTATTGGGGTAGTTTATGTAACTCTGTAACGCCCTGTTTTTTTAGATATTTTAAAAGAAATAGGGAGTTCAAAAATTTATAGACCTTACGGGTCTAGGATTTTAGAATAATTTTAACTACTGTCATATCAGATAATAGAACAATATGCCAAAGATATTTCATTTATATAAACATGAAGTTGAGATGTCATGGGGCACTGCTCTGAATATGTATAGCAATAGAATAAAAAATAAAAATAAAGTGGTGCAAAGATAAAAGAAGTGTAATAGATAAGTATAAAAGATCTGTAGATAGTGATCCTATCGTTTACATTCTTTATGCTCCCTTGATGCAGTACGGGTCTTCGGACGCGATAGGCTTTCATTTATTTTCCAGATCTGGATTCAGAATCCAACGGATTAAACCTAACAAGTAACACATAAAAGGGAGAAAGTGTACTATCAAGTACTTAGAAAAGTGATAATAAATTCTATATCAGTGTCGGACGTAATAACATAAATCATGGATAATATAAATAAAATGTGGTTAATGGCGCCATCTATGGGAATGAATCCACAGGTATAGATGTGTATAGTTCAAATATGTGAAACAACTGTCAATCATAGATTGCGTCAAGTATTAGGACAAACTTGCTTATGCCAGAAATATGAAACTAGACAAATTAAACTATTTAGATATTTGGGATATTTCAGATATTTGGACAGATTATTGAAACTAAAGTGATATTTGGAACTAGCTTGATGGATAAGGTAATGCTATTTTTCTTTATCGGATCAGTGCCCCTATATATTTGAAACCCGCCTCGGATTCATGATATTGAACCGTATGCACTTTAAGGTGCTTAAAACAAAATTCAATTCTATTTCAGAACAAATACTCCACATTAGGAACTCAAATTCAATGGTGTTTCAGTACCACCCGGAACCGTTGTATTTTCGTAAAACCTTAATGATAAGGCTCAAAATCAACTTTGCACAAGTCAAGGTAGATGCCATGTTCAAAATCAACCTAACACAAGTCAGGGTGGATGCTAGGCTGAAATTCAGTTCAGTATAAAGCAAGGCGGATGCAAGGCTAAATCTCAGCCTGGCAAAAATCAGTTTGGCAAAAATCTGCCTGGTAACGCTCAGCCTAGCACTGCTCAGCCTAACATTTCTCAGCCTAGCACCAATAAGGTTAGCGAAAATTAGCTTGACAATGCTCAACCTAGCACTGTTTAGTCCAGCACTTCTCAGCCTATGACCAATCAGCTTGACAAAAATCAACTTGGCAAAAATCAGTCTAGCACTGCTTAGCCCAGTACTTCTCAGTCTAGCACCTGTTTGCCATGAAAGTTGCACGCTCTTTATATCGAAGTATTTTCAATAAAAAGGGTTACAATCGGACGGTTTCCCGTTTACAGAAGATGAGGAAGATAGCTTTTCCTCTTTATTTAAGGCTGGGTTTGTAGGTAGCTATGGAGGACGATCCTGCTCTCCGTTGACACTCCGTACAATTTCTCTCAGTTGGCTAAAAGGAAAAGAAAAATGGGCCCTTTACTCTTGATCACAAGGGGTAACTTTTAGGAGAAGACGTCCGTCTCTGTCTGTGTTGCCTGTGTGTCTTTCGCTCCCCGCCTTTTATAGGGGGCTTGGAGTAATGTCCCACCATATTTTGCTCGACCATTAGCTCCCACTACTCGAGAAGTGCCGCCATATTCGTTGGGTAGTTATTCCCACGATCGAAGTAACGCCGCTGCATTCGTTTGGCAGTTATTCCCACGATCCGAAATGGCAATTCTTCTGTTCGGGTCGGATGATTTTGTGTTAAACCCTCACCTGAAAGCTATGGGTAGTGTTGCGAATCTCAGTTTTTAGATTCGCGAACCTGTTCCGTCGCCTGGATCGCGGACCTCTGTTTCTTAGGTTCGCGGACCTCAGTTTCTTAGATTCGCGGATCAGATGAGTTGCGGACTTCTGTCTCTGAATTCGTGAATCTGCTTTACTTTTTCAGAATTTTTCGTCGATAAAACCCCCTCCAAAGTTTCCAAAACTCATGATTCTTTGAAGAGTTTCGGAATACTTTGGATATAATCTTCTGTATTAGAACTTCCGTTGCGTTTGTTTGAAGTCTGTGACTCTGTATTAGCGCCACTACTGCTTCTTGATCTTGAAGGGACACGTCTCTGTATTAGGGGCGCGACTTCTTCATCTTTGAGTAGGAGACGACTCTGTATTAGGGTCGCGAACTTCTGTTTTGAAAAAAACACGTCTCTGTATTAGGGGTGCGAGCTTTCCATCTTTGAATAAAAGACGACTCTGTATTAGGATCGCGGACTATCTTCGGAAGGAACACGTCTCTGTATTAGGGGCGCGAACTTTCCATCTTTGAGTAGAAAACGACTCTGTATTAGGGTCACAGATTCTAGTTTTGGAGGGAACACGTCTCTGTATTAGGAACGTGAGCCTTCATCTTTGAGTAGAAGACGACTCTGTATTAGGGTCGCGAATTGTCTTCGGAAGGGACACGTCTCTGTATTAGGGGTGCGAGCCTTCAATTTTTGAGAAGAAAGCGGCTCTGTATTAGGGGCGCGAACTTCGCTTCGGAAGGGATGAGACTCTGCATTAAGGTCGCGAGCCTTCGCTTTTTTTTTTTTGAGAAGAAAGCGGTTCTGTATTAGGGTCGCAAACTTCGTTTTTTGAGGAGAAAACAACTCTGTATTAGGGTCGCGAACTTTTGCGGGAAGCCTGGCAGGCGGTTGCTTTTCCATGGTGTCAGATTCGAGCCGTTTTTCTGAGCCGCATTAAATGAAAAGGTAACCACGCGATTCCAGCCGGATATCACGTCTGTTCAGAGATCCTGGCCGTCAAATCACCGGCTATATAACCTCCACTTTACGAGAGGTTGCCCTTATCTCGGGAAATTTGAAATCTGAGTTCTTCGTTTGGACTCCTTAGACTCCTCGTCCTCAATCTCCTATAGCTTTCGATTTTCTGTGCGAAGGATCTTCTCCATCTGTAAAGGATGCCGAAGAAAGCTTCTTCCTCTGATACTGTTGCCAGTGGTCGTCAAGATTCTCGAGCAACTTCTAGTTCGATAGTGGTTCGGCAGGAACCCTTGATCGGAGGTAAAAAAAAATAAATTCGGAAGGCACTCGCTTTTCTTATTTTTTTCTTATCTCTGAATCTGAATGTCTTTTGCAGTTGATTACGCCTTGAATTCTTGGCTAAATGATCATTATTTCGGATATTCTGACGGCTATGATGGGAAGAAAGAGTTCAGATTTGGTCATGTTTTTCCCCATTGTACAGCCTCAGATAACCAAGAGAGAGCAGACAAGATTCTCCAACCTTCTCGCTCAAAATTACCAGAGTTGATGACCAATGTATCTTTCGAAGGAGATAATCGGTCTTCTTTGCTCAAACCTGTCTTTTTGTTTGGGGACCATATTTCAATGCCGGACAGTGGTTTGGAAGATGGCGATTACAAGTGGCTTCGCCAAGTTGAAGGTCACCATTTGTTTCTCCCCAATATGGAGAGATCTTATCCATTCTTATTCTTTCAGTCCCTTTCAGTCCCTTTCTGTGCCCAGGCGAATGGACTGTCACATAAACAGGCTACAAGATGGTATCCTGTTGGGGGGCTTCAATGCTCAAGGTGCTTTTCCTCGTGGTACTGGGAAGAGCTTTCACGGATTGCTGCCGGGATTGCTTAAACACGATCTCCCCAGAGGCGAAGTTCCTATAATCGCGCAGACTTTCCTGCACCGTTTTACCAATGCACGAGGAGAGTTTCCTGTTTAGGATTTTTGTCCCCCCGGATGGGTTCATTGTTCTTCGAAAGGAGAGTGGGCGGTCTTGACTGACTTTTTCCTGCGATCATTTAGAGATCAGTTTCATCATGCGGGGCTGTATCGAGCCATCAGGGCTGTTCAGCATGGCATTCCCGCCAGCAGATTTCATTTCTTTGCTTTATTGGAATTGTACAATTCTGATACTTGTACAATCTTTTACCCTCGAGGCGAGTTGGGTTTCGCCCTCCATGAGATGCATGAGGTCTCGGGCTTGCCTATGGGAGATGTCCCATATGAAGAGTACGTCCCTATTGGAGAAGAACTTCATCTGCTGAAGACCCAGGACCCTTTGGCTTATGATACTTACTTGGAATTGCTCTGCCATTATCATATATGCACCCACACATCGGGCACCCGTAGTTTGAAGCCAAAGAAGTGGCTGCAATATCTCCTGCCTAATTTTTCTAGGAGTAATCCGAACTTCATTCGCCTTCCTCCAGTTTCTGAAAAGGAGGTTGAGAGAAGAATTGCAAGTTTTGGGACAGATGCTTATATTGCCGAAGCTGACGAGGACGTTTTCAAAGCTGGGACGTCATTCGAGAGTTTCCATTATCAGGCCCTCTAGTCTTTATCCGATCCTGCCTTCTTGGCGGGTTATTTGCTGGTTTGGCTGAAAAAGTGTGTTATTCCTTCGCAGGAAAACATACCTATTGGGGCCGTATACCCAGCCGTTCTACTGGCATTGGGTAGGCGACTCAGTTTGTTGCCCGCTATGGTATGCAGTATCCAAAGCGGATTGAGAAGAATATCTGATAAATTCTGCAATGTGAAGGAGTAGAGGAAGAAAGGAGATCCTGTCATTAAGACTTCTAATCCGCGTGTAGAACTTCCTTATACTTATTTGATGGCTTGGCTGGTTCTACATTGCCCTTCTTTGATGAGTCCTGCAGACTCGAAGATTGACTTAAGCACTTCCAAAGTGCAGCACTATGAGAGGTCGCAGTGGAAGGGAGGCTATATGGCCGCGATCCGCAAAACCCTTCGTTATTTCTCAACTTTTGAGTTGTTCAGATGTTTTCCATACTTCCCGAATGCTGGATACGGGAAAGAATTCGCGGACACTGCTGGCGCTGATAAATTTACCACCCTATCCTCGGGATGTTTCTGGTGGTTGATAAACATTCGCCCAGAATATTTGGTCCTCCGTTTGGGAAAGCTCTGCTATATAGAACCTTACTACCCAAATCGTTTTGCTCGACAGTTTGGGTATGATCAGTTTTATGTTGGCAATCCCAATAGAGAGTTAAGCTTTGTTGGGAATGTTCTTGAGGGAGCTTGAGCTTGGTTTTACTTCATCGCAAGTGGAACTCACGCCAAATTTGATCTTCCGTTCAAGACTCCGAACTCGAGTATGAGGTTCTGCTTCTGTAAATGGTTTGCGGATGCTAACTCTGCTCCTCAGAATTTCAACATACATCATACCAGTCTGCGGGAGATCAAATCCTGGTATGCCCAGAAAAAGAGGGCCGGCAGCACAAAGGTGGCAGGGATGGAGGACTTCAGGAGGGACAGTACATCCAACGAATCAGAACAAAGGGAAGAGGACATTGATGCACCGGTTCAGGCTGCCTCCCTTGATGCTTCTCCTGATCCGACGTCGAGGAAGACTTCTCCTCCAACGCAGTCTTCTCCTGAGAAGTCTTTACATAAGCGAAAGCGCCTAAGGCGTCTTAGCGACTTGCCAGCCATTCCGCAGGGAACTGATTCGCAGAGCACCCCATCTGGGACTGGCACTGCAACATCCCTTCTGGTTTTTGAGTCCCTCGTTGAGAAACTTGAGGAGGATGAAGATGACTCATCTTTAACCCTATGTTCCTTTAAGAGGCGTCGGAGTTAAGGACCTGTTCTTTGCAATGACTCTGTTCCCACGACTCAAAGGGATTCTATTCCTCCTATTGGCCAGGCCGATATTGAAGTTAGTGCTCCTTCGGCTTTACAGGAGGACTCTGTAGCTCTTGTTGCTCAAGACACTGCCGATGATGAAGTGCGAATCATTGGGGAGACTCGCGCATCGGATCCCCCGAAAGCAGCACCTCCTTCTGAAGACCAAGACGAATGGGGCGATGATGATGACGCCAGTAGTGACAGTTTTCGCTATTCTACTCCTCCTTCAGATCATGGAAATATATCTTTTTGAGCGAGGAGCTTCGGACCGAAGTCTACGGGCCTGAAGTGTTTGGTCCTGAAGTGTACGGACTTGGGGAATCCAACGTCCAACTTTCAGGTCTTCATCTTCTTTTTTCAACAATTATACTATTTTATCAAACGATATTATAATACTTAACTGTCAATTTTCTTCTTTTCTTTTTGCTAGCTCCAGTTTTGACTCCGGACTTAGAGTGCATGGACGCAAGGTAACTTCACCAGACAATACCATCGCGGGAGCTGACACTGGTGAAGCGACCGAAGTTACTACTGCCGCGGTTGATACTTCAGAAGTAGTGATTCTCGAGGCTGCTATGCCTGCGACCCTGGTCAATGATTAGTAGCTCCACGGAGATCTCCAGAGGTGCCATTCCTCCTGTTGCGGATCAACCGCTTCTGCCTCATCCAGTATTACTCCTCATGCAGAGATGGACATGCTTGAGAGTGATTTGCTGAAGGACACAATGAAGACTTTCCTTCACTTTCTGGACCGCTGTATCGATAAAATACTAAAGGTGGTTCCCAATGTTCTCAATATTTACCTAACTGGTATCGTATCGTTAGCATTGGTGGGGAGAATAGAGCTGCTCCTTTTAGGCTTATGATAGCTCAGCTTCAAAGACATGCTGAATCTCTGTCGAAAATCAGAAGTGCTGATAAATCTGAGACAGTGAAAATCATTTTTCAAAAGCTGAAAGAGGAACAGTTTAAGTCTCAGAAGGAGATTCAAGAGAAGGCAACTATTTGCAAGGCCTCTTTAGAGCAATGTCAATCAAATCGCGAATCTCTGGTTCTTCAAGTGGAGGTCGCTGCTTCGACTGTCAAGAGCTATGACCAAGCTATTAGTAATGCTCAAGAGACCATCGCCAAGGCTCAAGCTTTCTTGGCCAAAATAACCAAGGAGCGCGATGAATCAATGAGGAAGCTCGTCGACTTATCGTGCCAGCAGGACAATACAACCAGAGATCTCCAGGCGGTACAGGCTGAATTTGCTACACTGGATGCTGCTGCAGCGCAGAATGTTATCGCCAGTGACGAGGAATTACGTCGTCAGGCCGCTGTTCAAGCTTATGAAACCCTTCAACAAGACATTGACGATGCGGAGGAGAAAATAAAGGCCCTTTTGAACCATTGAATTGTAAAGCTATTGTGTGCACTGTTTTAGGTTCCCTCTTTTTTTAATAGTTCCCTTGTTGTTTATGGAGAACCTCATTTTGGCCTTCCGAGGTATGATTCTGCAGTTATTCTTCAGAGATTTGTAACGAACTTGTCATCTTTTGTCTGAAGCTTGCGAATCATCATAAAACTCTAGTATCTGTATATCCATTACGCGACTTTCTTAAGTCACGTGAATTTTAGGGGTTTGCGGATTTACACTATCCATATCTGACCCACGACCCGGGTTCCGGAATTCTGATCCGCGATACTTCGTCTGGAAGTTCGCGGAATAGACCGTAGATTTTTCAGAATTTGTAGAGACTTCTGCGAGCCATGGGATGCAGCCGTTTGGGCGTAGAATTCCAAGCGTTGCATGCCTCTATTAATGACGAGATCTCCAGGTTGCGATATCTAAGCGTCCCATGCAACAACAATAAATTCTGTTGAGATCTGAACTGAAAATCTTGACCGAAAATCTCGGTCTTATCTCTTCTAAACTGGAGATCACAGTTAGCAGCTCGCCTATATAAGACACATGCTCTCTTCAATGAAGGATCATTCAGCCGTGAGAAAATTTCTTCTTGACTCTCTTCTCTTTCTCTCTTTTGTAGTCGATCCACCAGCGCGGCTATATTTTCTTCTTTTTCAACCGAAGTGATGGATAAGAATTGGCATGTCACAACACCTCCAGACTGCATCAATCCAGCGGGGTGTCTCACCGACGAGGTCCTTCTGATCGTAGTCATTTTCCTTAATTAAGGTATACCTCTTCTTCTGATTCATACCCTCCTCTTTCTTTTTCTTTCTTTTTAACGAGGATTTGTTTCGGCTGCAGGAGATAACCGTAGTCATTCTCCTTAACAATGGCCCAGACCCAATGAGCTCGTAATTGCTTCCAATACCTCAAGGGGCTTGGAAGGTCTCATGTATCTTTTATGAGAGAAGATTTCGGGTCTGGGGCATTGTTTTTCTTCTTTCCTAGTATCCCACAAGGTTGGGGTACTAATGACCATGACCTTGAATTTGCGCAACCCGTCAGCTATATAGCTGGGGTTTGCATTCGGTATGCCCAGTTTTGAACTAATCAATTCACTGGCATCATCCCTGAGAGAACTAAGCAGGAGTTCCCTGACTGTGGTCGGAAAGAAGAAACAAAATTATGCTTTTTAAGCCATCCTAAAAAAAAGGAGGCTACAAGAGTAAATTGGAAGTGGAGGCCAGGGAGCAAACTTTTTTATCTGAACCATGCCGAAAGAGGCGGTTACAGAAGCAAGTCTGTCATTCCAGTAGAAAGGCCTGCAGAAGCAAACTTTTTTATCTGAACCATGCCGAAAGAGACGGTTACAGAAACAAATTTCCTCTTTTTTTTTATTTGTATTTACTCTTATTGGCTGTATAGCACTTAGAGAATTCTCTGTAATTTTGTTCTGATGATTAATAAAGAAGTTCTTTTCTTTCTACGTAACTGAGAGTATCTGAAAGATGATTTTGATGTTGATTACCAGAGGTAACTGTTAACTTAATAATTTCGAAATGGATCAGAATTTTCTAAGTACCCAAAACTACTATAAATGAAAGAACTTTCTTGTTGACAAACTTGATTCGCCAAATGTGTTATTGACTTGGCAAATTTGATGGACAGAAAAATCTGGTTCGCCAGAGGTAATATTTAACTTGGCAAATTTGATAGAAGAAAAATCTGGTTCGCTAGAGGTAATTTTTAAGTTGGCAAATTTGGAATGAAGAAAAATCTGGTTCGCCGGAGGTAATTTTTAACTTGGCAAATTTTAGAAAAAGGAAATCTGGTTTGCCAGAGGTAATTTTTAACTTGGCAATTTTGATAAAAGGAAAATCTGATTTGCCAGAGGTAATTTTTAACTTGGCAAATTTGGAATGAAGAAATATCTGATTCGCCAGAGGTAATTTTTAACTTGGCAAATTTTGGAAAAAGGAAATTTGATTCGCCAGAGGTAATTTTTAACTTGGCAAATTTTGATAAAAGGAAAATCTGATTCGCCAGAGGTAATTTTTAACTTGGCAAATTTTGATAAAAGGAAAATCTGATTCGCCAGAGGTAATTTTTAACTTGGCAAATTCTGATTCGCCAGAGGTAATTTTTTAACTTGGCAAATTTGATATGAAAGAAATCTGAATCGCCAGAGGTAATTTTTAACTTGGCAAATATTGGAAAAAGGAAGATCTGATTCGCGAACTAAAGGCTTTTTAGTCCGGAACTAAGAACTTTCATTAACGAAGTTCTGATTACAGAGAAATTATTTGCTCATGGCTAGCATAGAACTGCCCAGGCCGTATTATAACTGGTGTTCTACAATTTTGCTAAGAATAATACTTCTTCAAAAACTTGCCATTGATTGGCATTAGGACCTTATCACCATTAGGCTTTGTCAATCGATACGCCCCGTTGGAGTAGACCGTATCAATGACGAAGGGTCCCTCCCACTTTGGCTGGAACTTTCCCCTAGGCTTCTAGCTTGTTATGATTGGTATTCTAACTGACAGGACCAGATCACCTTTCTTAAAAGTCCTTCGTTTAGCCTTTTTGTTAAAGGTTCTGGAGATCCGCGTCTGGTATAGCTCGATACTCTATTGAGCTTCTAAGCGTTTATCATCCAAGACCTCTAACTCTTTGAGTCTTTACTTATTCTTTTCTTCTTCTGTCATCCTTGCTATTAACGCGACTCGTAATGAAGGGATTTGGATCTCTAAAGGCAAGATCGCTTCTGATCCATATACCAAGGAGAACGGAGTGGCATTGGTGGGAGTTCGGACTGTGGTTCGGTATGCCCACAGACACTCTCGGAGCTTTTCGTCCCAATCCCGTTGATTGGATGACACAAACTTCTTAAGAAGTTTTATAATGGCCTTATTAAAGGCTTCTGCTAGACCATTGGCTGCAGGGTAGTATGGCGATGAAGCCACATCTTTGATCCTGTATTTGTTGCAGAATCTAGAGTACATTTGGCTTACAAATTGAGGTCCGTTGTCGTGAATTATTCTTCTAGGCACCCCAAAGCGATAAAGCACATGGTGCTTGATGAACTTGATAACATCTGACGATTTTACTTCGGTCAGGGAGATGTTCTCAGTCCACTTTGAAAAGTAATCAGTTATGGCCAAAATAAACCGGTGTCCTCCTGTTGATGGCGGAAAAATTGGCCCTATGATATCCATATCCCATTGCTCAAACGGCCATGATGTAGCCGTCGGGTGGAGATATTCTGGAGCTTGATGTATAAAGTCTGCATGTATTTGGCATGCCTACACTTCTTGGCATAGTTGACTGCTTCTATTATCATTTTATGCCAATAATAACCCATCCTTCGGATTCTATTCCAGAGTTTCGGTCCTGGCTGATGTGCTCCGCAGATGTCAGCATGAGCTTCTTCGAGTACTTTTTAAGCTTTGCGGTTGGAAAGACAGCGAAGTAAAACTCCGTCGTAGGATTTTCTGTACAACGTCTGGAGTTCCGCGTTGTAAAATCGGATGGCCCTTCTCTGAATGGCTTTGGCTTCTTTTGAACTTTCGGGTAATATCCCGTAAAAGACATAGTCTATATAAGGAAAACGCCAATCCCTTGGCTCTAGGTTAGACGCGCAAGCGTCAGTTTCGTTTTCTTGTGGCTTTTTCGCTTCTTCTTTGAGCTCATCCTTTGAACAGAACAATTCCTTGCTGCTTATCATAATTTGCCTTTTAGCATGCTTGGGTAAGGCTAATGTAGCAGCCAAGGAAGCTAGCGAATCTGCATAACTATTGAGGTGGCGCTTTATGTGGCTGATATAGAAACCAGTGAAACCGTTAGCGACCTTGATCACTGCATGATAATACGGCAGGAGGTCTTCGTGTTTGACTTCGTACTCCCCTTTTATTTGGTTTACAACGAGTTGAGAGTCCCCATACGCCTCCAAATATTTGCCCCCCAGTTGTTTGGCTATTCTTAAGCCGATTAGGAGAGCGTTGTATTCCGCGATGTTGTTGGAGCACGAGCTTGTCAATCACCCCCGCTGTCGTCTTTCCTTTGGATCCCATTCGGGAGGTACCATCAAAGAAAAGTTGCCATACACTTTTCGAAACCGTATTCGATTTGGAAGACCTTCTCGGACCATCCTTTTCTGGAATTAAATCCTGTTCCTCCAACTCTCCTGGGATTTGTTCATATAACCTTGAGGATGCCGGAACTGGATGTTCGGCCAAGAAGTAGGCCACGGCCTGTCCTTTGACAGTCTTCTGTGGGACAAAGTGCATATCATATTGTGATAGCAAAATAGCCCAATTGGATAGTCTTGAATTTAATGACCAGGGTTTAGTCATTAATATTCTCAGAGGGTTAACTCTCGATACAACGTGGATAGTTTGTCCAACTAAGTAGTGTTGCATTTTCTGTATTGCGAACACCAGCGCTAGACATTTTTTTTCTACGGGATTATACCGGTGTTCCGCCCCGATCATCATTCTGCTGAGGTAGTAAATGACTTGCTTGTGGCCTGACTCATTCTTCTGTGCTAGCAAAGCGCCCAATGAATGGTTCATAGCCCTTACATATAACTGAAAGGGCCTTCCCGAAACTAGGGACACGAGCACTGGTGGCTTCGTGAGATATTGTTTGATCTCTTCAAAGGCCTTTTGGCATGCATCATCCCAGATGAACGACACTCCTTTCCTCATCAATCTGGTGAAAGGTTGTCATTTACCAGACAAATTTGATATAAATATGCGAATGTACACCAGCCTACCTTGTAATCCTCTTAACTCTTTGAGGTTACGGGGAGGTGGCATGTCTTGGATATCTTTGACTTTATCTGGATCAAGATGTATTCCTTTCGAAATTACGACAAAACCGAGGAATTTCCCACTAGAGACCCCCAGGAAAGACTTAGCTGGATTCATCTTGAGCTGGTGCTTCCTCATGAGGTCAAACACTGTTTTCAAATCTTTCAAATGATCTTCTTTATTTCTGCTTTTAATTGCTAGGTCATCTACGTAGCACTCCATTGTTTTCCAGAGGTGCTCCTGGAAAATTGCATGCATGGCGCGTTGATACGTAGCACCTGCGTTCTTTAGGCCAAAGGGCATGACGTATAGCAGTATACTCCGAGTGGTGTCCTGAAGGACGTATGCTTCTCATCATCGGGATACATCTTTATTTGATTATATCCTGAGAATCCATCCATGAACGTTATGCGCTCATACCCACAAGTATTATCTATCATGATATCAGTGATGGGTAATGGGAATTCGTCTTTGGGGCAAGTCTCATTCAAATCACTAAAGTCTATACAGACTCGGATTTTTCCAATTTTCTTGGTCACGGGAACTATATTTGCGACCCAATCAGGGTGCTGTTCCTCGCGAATAAAGCCTGAAGCGATCAACTTTTTGATTTCAGCTTCTATAGCTTCCATGATCTCTGGGCAGAATTTTCGTTGTTGCTGCTTTACTGGCTTAGCTTCTGGTCGGATCTTCAATTTGTGAACCGCCACGCTTGGATCCAACCCTGGCATCTCCTCATAACTCCAAGCGAAAATATCGATGTATTCGCGGACGAGGGATATCAATTCCTTCCTTTCTTTCGAGGATAGGTTCTTATTTATAAATATGGGTTTAGGACTCTTTTCATCTCCCATATTGATTTGGATCACTTTATCTTCAGTTGGGGCTCCCGCTGTTCAAACTGAATCTCCCACTTCATATTAAGATGCTTGTCTCAAGGATCGTCTCTTACTGGTGAGGTTTCCTTCAAATCTTCGTCTTCGTGGATCGCGGAAGCCATGTTCGCGGATACCTCGTGGAAAATCACATCTGTGCTGACATCTGAATCCCAGCATGATGATTCTGACGAATGATCGTACTGTCTTTCCTCAGCCTTGTCGCTTGAGGAGGCCTCGGAAGTGGTGATGCAGCCCAACCCCTTGTCGGTTTTCTGGTAATAGTCTGGCGTCTTTCCTTCGGGGACAAAAAGTTGAAGAATTGTCTTCCTTCCTTTTCTGAAATTCAACCTCCTGCCTTCGGCTAGATTGTATCCCATTTTCTTTATTATTCCCTGGGAATTTTCATCATAATAGAAGAACTCGGGTTTTCCCTGTTCTTCCTCAGAATCTGAACATTTCTCTTTGTTCCTGTGACTTGCTTTTCCAAATATTATGGCCTTTTGGGTTCCGTTTTTGGGAGGGACCTCAAAAACGGCTTGGTCAGCACTTTCAACGTCATCACTTAATTCATATAAGGATGATCGAATAGGTGCTTGGAAGGAAGTCAGAGAATATATCTCATTCACACAGTCGCTAAATGCATCTGTGCTACTGCTTGAGGGCTCAGAGTCAACACCAGAAGAATAAGCAAATTTCAGATTTTCATTTATCACCCATTCACTATCAGAGTGAACAGCGTTATTTACATCAAGGCCTTCGAGGCTTATCACAATGGGCTCACCATCCCAAATTACATTCTCGGATTCTGAATCTTCGGATCCTGATTCTGTATCAGCCTCTTCGCCACTATCAGAGTCATCTTGAACGGACCGATCTGCGACGCCAAACGCATCTTGATACAGCAACGCGTCAGTAAAGTAGTTTTCAACTCCTTTGAATAGTTGTTTTTCCGCAACTAGCGTCTTCACGTTTGCGTCTTCGTCGACATACTTCATGCATTGGTGTAACGTGGAGGGCACGATTAGATTGCTATGGATCCAGGGTCTCCCCAATAGCAGATTGTATGATGTGCTCGCATCAATCACGTAACACGTGACATCCATCTTCAGGTCGCCGATTTGACACTTGAGTTTTATTTTACCCAGGGGTCTACTACCGTTAGTATTGAATCCAAAAATAGTAGTGTTGGTTGCGGCTAACCTGTTCATCGGCACTCCAAGATATCGTAGTATCCTTCGTGGCATGATGCTCAAGGCCGAGCCTGGATCAACTTGAATACGACAATCTCCGTAGACCCTATGTATCCCTTGTAATACAAAGGGCGATAATACTTATTGCTTCTGACTTGCATATCTTCCGGAGAGAAAGTGACGCAAGGGATGTTTTTACCAGAGATCTGGTGACATGTCGCGCAAAGAGACTCTCTTTCGATCATCTCTGGTATTTGCGCCAAGAATACTTCCGAATCTTGCAGAGCTTCTCTTAAAACTTTCCTAGTAGATTTGGAGAGTTTCAGGAGCTCGTACAAGGTTATCCTTGCAGGGATATTGGCCAACTGTGTTAGGATATCGAACTGGAATGACTTTCGCGAGTCTTCCGCAAGTTCTTTTCCCTTCTTCCTTAGAGCTTTGTCAAACTTCAGCTCCTTTTGCTTGACTTTCTCTGGAGATGGTTGAGAACCTGTTGTTTGGTCGTAATTCTTTGAGTAATCTTTTCCCGAGCGGGTCCCCGTGGAGGGAGGGTCTGCATCGGCGACCAAGGAATTTTCGATTTCTTTTTCCGAATCGGTCAGAGCAAGAATGATCTCATCGTTTTCGGGAATTATGGAAACGACATTAGAGGTGAAGACCCTCTCTCTTCGCTTCTTCCCAGATAAACTGGAACTCCATTGTTCATCATTTAGGAGATCAGGATGTACCCATAGTATCTCTCCCTATCAGTTTCAAAGGGGAATAGTCCTTTCTTTTGCTGTTGGTATGGATCAAAATTTACGACTTGCATCGTGCCTTTATGGATGGGTTGCACTCTATCTTGAACTGTTGACTCTATCCAGTGGGGCGCTTTACCGAACTTGACGGTCACCATGTTCGCAGTCACCTTCTTCTGGTGCTCTTGAAGCTTGATGACATTAGCGTCCACTAAGGTTTGAATTTTATCTTTAAGAATGTAGCAGTTTTGGGTGGGGTGGTTAATGATCCTATGGTAGACACAATAGTTAGGATCATTAACTTTTCCAGTTTCCTCTGGACGTTTAGACTCTGGCAACTTCAGCATCTTCTTACTCATGAGGAGGTTGAAGATAGTTTTCGTGTGCTCATCCTCAAAGGAGTATTGCTTTTGTAGCACTCGCGCCTGAGGATGAAGTTTCGGGAGAGTCTTCGTGGGTTGTGGCGCATCAGTGACCATTATTTCCTTTCTCTTATACCCTCGGGGTCGGGACTTATAGCTGTTATCACCACCTCGCTTCGGTTTCTCCTCGCCTCCTTCAAGCCTTTGCGCAATTTCTTCAGCTTTTTCAGCTTGTAGGGCGAGATCCTTCCAAGTTGAGGACTTCACCACCCCCATCCTGGCTAGAACTTTGGTCGATAAATTATGTCGACAGGTTTCTACCAGGGTCTTTTCTGGCATCCCATGCGGACATATGAGAGAATCGTTCCGGAACCTTTTGATGAAGTCCCGGGCTGACTCTCCTTTCTTTTGTTTAGCAGCTAGAAGCGCCGGCATTGATACCTCCATTCATCTTCATAGAATTTAGTGAGAAAGACTTTCTCCATGTCGCTCCAGGAATTGATGGTTCCCGGTTCTAATCTCCGGAATCATTCAAAAGCTAGCCCGGTTAATGTACTAACAAATATTCTTGTAATAATAGGGTCATTTCCGGATAAATGTCCTATCTGCGACTTAAAATAGTAGAGGTGCTGGTTTGGCGATCCTCTACCATCAAAAGATTTAAACTTCAACGGTTTGTAGATTTCTGGGAACGGCACCGTTTCCCATTCCATGGGATATGGCCTTACTACACCCAATTCTTGGAGGTCGCCCTTATGCATGAGGGCGTTCAGTTGGTTCTGGAAGCTCCATCCAGACAGTATTTGCGTTTTCCTCCTGGTGTATGGAGCGGTTGTCATCATCTTTATGACCTTCTCGATTGTCATGAGGACCATGACCTTCTTCTTCGGTCTTCTTTCCTGTATTCTTCAGTTTAGCTTTTTTTTAACTCCATCAGAACGTGTAGCATATCTTTAAGCTCGCTGATGGCCTTCTGCTGCTGCTGGATATGCCTATCTTACTCCTCCATTCTCCGCATGAACTCTTCTGGGATATTGTTCTGCGTTATATATGCAGAGGCGGAGTCTTCTAAGAATGAATCAGACGTCTGTGATTCAACCATAACAGACTTGGCTATATCTTTTTCATCAGATGAGATCCCCGCCATCTGTCTATAATTCATAGGGATCGCCACCCACTTTTGAGTTGAGTGTGCCGAAAAACTCCTTGCTCTTCGTTGGATGGGTCTTTCGAACTCGAAAAGAGCTCTTGGTCAGAAGCTTCTTCTTCGGAGATTTTCTTCGGCTTCTTTTTCTTCTTCTTTTCTCTAACGCTTATCATGTTGGAGGTCATCGCGGGATATTCTGGCTCAGAAAACTCAAGCCCGCGTCGTCTCCTTTTTGCCAGTTGGGATGACGATGTTGACGGAGACGACAATCGACAAAACAACGAGGATCGGGCATGAGTTGAACAATGACAGTGAGACAGTACTGCATTGATCAGTCGTTCACAGTGGCATTGAGATACATGGGATTCTTTTCTTCTTCTGTTTAGAAGTTCCCTGAGATCTCTTGCACTGGAGTCCCTTGTGATGGGCTCATTTATGAGGGACGGTGGAGTTTCAACCTCGCGGATAGGCATGCACCTTCTGCGAATTTGAGATTCGCGAGTTTCTTCAGATTTTTCCCTTGGGACGCGAATGTATGCTCCGCGTTGATTATGGACAATTTTGATGGGTTCACTCCGCTTCCTGTAGGAAACGCGAGTGAATCCTTCTGCATCTTGACCAACCTCACCCTTCGGCTTCCTTATTTGGATCGTAGGTTTTTGTCGAGATGAGTTAGCAGTTTCCTTTTATTGCGCGTTCCTGTGAAGGGTACGAGCTTTGCTTCTCCTCAGATTTCTTTTCGTTGTACGAGTGGGAGGAACCTCCTTCTCTGCATGACAGCTTTGTGGAGCGGGCGGTGGTCGCTTCCCCTTGTTGAAGCGGGGACCTTGGTCCACTTTGCTTGAGAGATCAAGAGTCTTTATCGGAACTGGCAGAGAGCCCGTTAAGGAAGGAAATTTCAGATTATCTTGGTCCGTTGATTCCCTCAACCGGGCTATTGCCATCTCCTTGGGAATTGACCCCTTAGAGATTTTATGGTATTCCCTTAGGGAAGTAGGGCTCTTGGAGCCTGAAAAAAGAAATTCTTCATACCTTTGCTGGTCGACGGAAATGGTGAGCGAGTCGACCATACTACCAACTGGAATGTTGTCGGATTGAGCTACCACCAAGTCACCGGAGGTGATGGTAGTCCCCAGCGGAGTCGCCAATCTTCTGTTCGCCATGAAAGTTGCACGCTCTTTATATCGAAGTATTTTCAATAAAAAGGGTTACAATCGGACGGTTTTCCGTTTACAGAAAATGAGGAAGATAGCTTTTCCTCTTTGTTTAAGGCTGTGTTTGTAGGTAGCTATGGAGGACGATCCTGCTCTCCGTTGACACTCCGTACAATTTCTCTCAGTTGGCTAAAAGGAAAAGAAAAAGGGCTCTTTACTCTTGATTACAAGGGGTGACTTTTAGGAGAAGACGTCCGTCTCTGTCTGTGTTGCCTGTGTGTCTTTCGCTCCCCGCCTTTTATAGGGGACTTGGAGCAACGTCCCGCCATATTTTGCTCGACCGTTAGCTCCCACTACTCGAGAAATGCCGCCATATTCGTTGGGTAGTTATTCCCACGATCGAAGTAACGCTACTGTATTCGTTTGGCAGTTATTCCCACGATCCGAGGTGGCAATTTTTCTGTTCGGGTTGGGTGATTTTGTGTTAAACCCCCACCCGAAAGCTATGGGTAGTGTCTCAAATCTCAGCTTTTAGATTCGTGAATCTGTTCCGTCGCTTGGATCGCGGACCTCAGTTTCTTAGGTTCGCGGATCTCAGTTTCTTAGATTCGCAGACCTCAGTTTCTTAGATTCGCGGATCAGATGAGTTACGGGCTTCTGTCTCTGAATTCGTGGATCTGCTTTGCTCTTCCACAGCACCAATCAGCTTAGCAAAAATTAGTTTGGCAAAAATAAGCGTAGCGCTGCTCAGCCCAGCACTTCTTAGCCTAGCATGAATAAAACTAGATGCCAGCCTAGCATAACTAAAATTGAAAATCAAATTAAACCTAAGCCAGTACGCAAGACTAGTTCGACTAAGCTAGTGCGAGGCTCGTCCAGTGTGCGAGGCTAAAGTTAAGCCTCGGTATCGCGTAAGAATAGAAGAATGCAAGGCTACCAAGCAGTTTCATACAAAACATTTCAAAACTTATGCTGAGCATAGAACCAATCTTGGAGTTGACAAATATAACTTCAATGACTTCTTAGAGCCACCTGTCTGGACAAATAAATATTGCACAAGAAGCGGGCCCCGTCCACAAAAAATGGTTATATCAGCACCATATGAAAAAATTCCGGATTTATAGAGATATCTCATAAATAAAAGAAGGCATCACGACCCCATCAGTCCTGCTGTTGTGAGGAGTTGATCGCGGCAGTTTTGACTCACTGTCGTTGTCAAGCCCCAAAACTATCTATATTTAACTGGCCTTCAGCACCGGGATCCGATATTCCAAAAAAAAGATGGCTGCAAAAATAAAACTTTGATTTAGATCAAGACTTGCCCGTTTTCATTTCGAATATGGTGATTAAAGATAAGAAACCAGTCGTCAAAGCGTGTGCCTCTGATGCTGAAGTAGAGGAAACATATCATTACACATACCTCAGGTCAGGCATGACGGCTCCCCACAATTACAAAAGATTGACAGGGAGTCTTAACGAGAAATATAAAGAGTTTAGCGATCATTCGGCTATAGCAACACTACAATTGCACGCTTTCTCTCGATTCGGGAGAAGGACGGTTCATATGGTCGAACGATCGGCCGAAATGAGTCATAGGATTGAGGCACAAGAACGTCTCATCCAAGAGCAACAAAGAAATATCGAGGACCTCAAAGCGATAGCGAAGGTCTTGGAGAACACTCAAAAGAACATGGAAGACAAAGTAGGCGGTTCTTTTTCTTCTGATAAGACCAAGAAGGATGAGACCGAATCCTACCGAAACACCGGGAGAAAAGGCAACAAGGAAGAATATTTCATTGATCCTCATGCAAAAAAATGGAGAAACTCCAAAGTCAAATAGAAGCCTTAATGCACCGGAAAGGACTGCAAGAAATGAGAATTATGAGACCCTACCCAATAGAGTGGGAGTCTGCCCCGTTTTCGGCAAAATATAAGTTTGTGAAATTAGAGTCGTATGATGGGAAGGGATCTCCGAACTAGCAAATGTACTATTTTCTTTCTCAGACTGGCCATCTAATGGGTAATGATTCAGTGATAAGAATCTTTGCGAGTATCCTACTAGGGCTTGCATTAACTTGGTTTATGCAGCTGCCTCAGGGAACTATCAATGCCTGGTCTGACGTGTAAATGGAGTTCCTAGTCCGCTTCTTTGAAGACGATACCGAAGTATCAATCAACTCTCTTCTAGCAAACAAGTAAAAAGAAGACGAGGCGGTTAAAAGTTTCGTCGAGTATTTCTACGAAATGTCAGTGCGATACCCGCATGGCATGTCGCAGGAAATATTGATGGAGACTTGTAAGCATAATCTCCAGACCAGGATATTCGTCAAAATGAGAGCAGTAAAGTCCAAAACCTAGAAGGATGTAGTCAAACAAGGGCAGCAAGCGGAGGACATAAATCTACGTATCAATGAATACCATGCCCAGAGAAAATGGACCATGAATCAGTCACTGTCACAATTATCCCGTCCTAATAAAAATGAGGCAATGACTATCAGAGCTGCTGCAAATAAAAAATCACAAAATAATCGAGATTTTTCTGGATCGCAATTGACATATGATTTTAAAGATGAACAAGTAATCACATTTTTTCACCTACTCAATAAAAAGGAAATGCTCAAATTACCCAAAAATCATAAGCCAAAGGAAGCTGGAAAGACAGATAATCTCAAGTATTGTCTCTACCATCAAAACATTGGGTACCCCACCAAATATTGCTATGTTTTGAAAGATAAAATTCAGGCACTCATCGAGGCAAATGTGATCCAATTGAGATCTGAATAGAAGGTGTCCGCAAATGCAATGACAGATACTAGGGGATCCTTAGAAATTTCAGCCAATGCAGATCCGATCCGTGCGGGAAGGATGGCAGTAAAGAACTACGATCTGCAAAATTTGATGGCAAAATGACCGCTATAAATAAAAAATTCATAAAAAGAGAAAAAAACAAAAAAAGAGAAAAAAAGAAAAAAAAGAAAAAAGAAAAAAGAAAAAAGAAAGAAAAAAGAGAATATGTAAATATATACGAATACATGCATAATAATGTTTTTGCCCAATGTCGCCAAGGCAATGGGAAGAGAGTAATTGCCCAATATCGCCAAGGCAATGGGAAGAGAGAGAAACTCTCGCCAAACTTATCATACTGGGATAAGAGTATGATATCAAACAGCCCAAAGTAAGAACGCGAGGCTATACCCGCATACAATGTGAGATTAAACCAGCGTAAAATCATCTAGGGTATGAAACTCGAGATTAAGCGAGTGTAAAGTTATCCAGATGCGAGGCTAACTCGAGACTAAACCAGTGTCATAATTATACTAGTGCACGAGGTTAAGCCAACGTACATAACTCATTCAGAGTACAAAAGAGAACTGAAATGCGAGACTAAGGTTCAACCCCGCATAGTCTATCACAAAGAAGAAAGTAATCTATTAACCGCATGACAACTTCATGGATAACCAAATAAGTCCCATGCAGGGGATGTGACCCATATCCAACCAAATAAGGATATGTATGAAGCCAGTGTAAAGAACGCGAGGTTAATACCTGCGAACAAAGCAAGACTATTTAAAACAAAACCAGCAAAAATGCAAAAGCTTCAAAATGTAAAGCTAATTTGCAATCCCACGTGAAGCAGTTAAAATGTGAGGATAGCATATACGCGAGGCTATCTGGCAAATCGCATGATTTTCATTACCCGAAGAGATGCAGGATACATGGCAAAGTTGTAGCCGGTATAAAACCCTCAATACGCAAAGATAAGCCAACGTGTCTAAAGCACGAGTCTAATCCAAAGCGTGAAGAAGTCCAAAATGCGAAGCTAACTCTTAACCTTGCGTAAACTTCAAAGAAGAAAAAGGTGGTCAATTGAATTACAATTCTCGTCATAACCATTTAAATGTTGCCTATACTGGGGGTGGGACCCATACTGATAAAGCTTGTATGCATTGCAAAGCTAAAGTCCATATACAATGCGATGCTAAACTAGCGCGAAATCATTTAAACGCAAGGCTATGCTTACAGCTAGAATGTGAGGCTAACTCAGCCCCGCATAAACTTCAAGAAGCGGAAGGCTAAGATCTGCGTTAGAGACTTAAGAGTTCAGGCCAACCAGCAGTCTTGCATAATATATGATGAAGAAGAAGATGGTGCATTAACTTACAATGGGCCGTAACCAATCAAATGAGGCCCACACAAGGGGTGAGATCTGCATCCAGTAAACTTTGCGGTTAAGCTCACGTAAAGGGATCAAAACGCGAGGCTAAACTCGTGTAAAGTAACTCAAGCGCAATGCTCTACCTGTATGGAGTGCAAAGTTATGCTCGTAACTAAATGCGAATTTAAGTTGGTGTACAAGGCAAGTCAGCGCATGAATCTAACTCAGTGCTCGAGACTAAACCAACACAAAAGTCTAATCCCGCATATAACGTGAAGTTATACTAGCCCAGTCGCGAAACTATGCTAATTTAAAACGCGAGGCTAAGCCCACAGTTACAGGGCTAAGATTGAGTTGTACCAAGCGCGTATCTTGAGAGCATTTAACAAGAAAGTTAAATGAAGAATTTTTAAAGAGGGAAACTTGGTCTTGGTCTTGGCTTGTCAAAAGACCAATGATTATGACCTACAAGATTAAGGAAAAATTCGAATCCAAATGGGAAGGACTTTTTATAGTAAAAATTGTCTACTCAAACAGAGCGTATCACCTGATCAATCAAGACGGCGAAAGGATGATGATGCCTATCAACGGCAAGTTCTTGAAGAAATACTCCATATAATCACCTTTAAGAAAAAAAGAAGGTAAGGCTAATAAGTCAACTGCCCAATGCTATCCAAAGCAATGGGAAGAGAAATCGAAAGTTTCTTGCCTGCTCTATCATACTGGTAGTAGAAATAACCCGATGCCAAGAAGGTAGAGGGAAGAGAGAACATTTGGCATTTAAGACCAAACAAAATTCTCGACAACTCATGCTGAGGGTAATAGTATGGCTAGCCCAATACAAACGGCGATTGGTAAAGGCATCTCAAATTCGTTGATAGCTGTGAGTTTGCTAAAAATTCTATGATAAATCTATCGCAATACTATCCTATATGGATACACCATTGCCCAATGCTTCAAAAGCAAAGGGAAAAGGGATCGTTCGACATTTAAGCCCAAACAAAATTCTCGACAATTCATCATGCTGAGAGAAATAGCAT
Organism: Dracaena cambodiana; assembly: GCA_036321105.1. Classification (NCBI taxonomy): domain Eukaryota; kingdom Viridiplantae; phylum Streptophyta; class Magnoliopsida; order Asparagales; family Asparagaceae; genus Dracaena; species Dracaena cambodiana. The sequence continues at coordinate 18,426,701 of JAYEPQ010000012.1, read as the reverse complement.
GGTTAGCTCAATGCAAATAGCAATTGATAAAAATATATCAAATCTGTTGACCGCTGAAGGTTTACTAAAAATCTCGTAAATATGTCATGTTAAGTTCTTATCTCTCTAGCAGTAACACACAAAACATCTCATCTCAAAATAGCCAAACTTGTCATGTTAAGTTCTTAACTCTAACAGCAAGACTTGAACCATCTCGTCGCAAAACTACCAAATCTGTCATGTTAAGCCCTTACTCCTGACAACGATTTTCAAACCATCTCACCCAAATACAAACAAATTTATCAAGTTAAGCTCTTATCTCTGACAGTAAGTTTTGAATTATCACACATATTACAATAAATAAAGTTTTTAATGATCCTAACCTAATCATCTTGTCGTGTGCAATTAAGCACTTCCGCAAAACTCGAGGCATGTGCAATTAGGCGTCTCTGCCGAACCCGATAATCCTGAGCCGATCATCTTGGCGTGTGCAATTAAGTGACTCCGCCAAACTTCAGGCATGTGCTATTAAATGTCTCTACCAAAATCCCATTGGTATGTTTAACAGTACACCTCTTCGCATGGTTCTTCGACCCTAACTTGGTTATCTCGGTATGTTTAATAGTACACCTCTGTCGAAATAGTACTCCTCTATCTATGGTTCTTCAATCCTAATTCCATCATTCTGGCTCTGTCTGTCAGCTAGACGAGCCACCTCAATTTGAAAATAATCACCGGTTCTGTCTGTCATTCAGGCGAGTTATCGGCTATGTTTAGCAACCCAAAGAGTCACATTACAATCAAAACACTCAGCTTGTTAAGATCCACCCCCTTAGCAAGTTCTATCTTCCTTAATCTATCCACTAATCATCCATTCTTCCCAAGTTTGCTCACTCATCACTACAAACATGTTATACAAAAGACCAAAATGAAATAATGATTTAAATGAAACTAAAATATTTTACTCATTGTTTACTGGACAAAATAAATAAATCTTCTTAAAGAGGCCCCTGGCTCAAATAGACGGATTATATTAATGGTGCAAATCTCAAAGCGAGGTTGGCCGTCCAAATATGTAAAGCTATTGCGTGATGAATACAAACATGAGGCTAGCAAAGCCTCACGTCCAAGAAGTTTAAATAAATCAGAAGTTGAAGAAAATCCAAAGTATTTTAAAATTTTGCTAAACAAATGAAGTAGCAAAATTTCGAAAATTTTGGAGGGGGTCTTGTAGATAATTTTTTATTTCACATGTGCGAGGCTGGTAACCAGCCTCGCGCCCACGAGGTTGGCCGCCATCTCGGCGCCCTTCCTGCTCGACATCAAGAGCCTCTTCCTGCTCGACATCGATCTCGGTCTCATGCGCAATATATTCGGGTCCCGCTCTGGACTATTTTGTATATTTTACAAATTCTAATAAGAGTCTAATTGATTTTTGGTGCAGGATAAAGACTATATATAACGAATCTTGGATCAAATTTTATCAAAAGAAAATTCAAATATCTTATCAAGATTACAAAAATATTATGTTTTTATCTACATGGAAACTCTCTCAACAACCTGTAGCCTATAAATGCCCCTTTAGAGGGACTCAAAAAAGGATTTTTTGAACCTTTAGCCAGATCTCTCTCCCGTGCAAGAGTCCAAACTTCTTCCACGACCAAAAGAGAAGAACGAGCTCAAGAAATCTCCACCGCTTCTAACCTTTAACGTCGGATCATTAATGAGAAACGAATCAATCCTTATAGCTGCATCGATTCCACGATCTTCTATAAAAAAAAACGACGTGTTTTATAAGTCTTCTCATCTGTTTTTTTTTTTCTTAAATCTTTTCATTATAATCGAAGCATAGAGAAATTTCTGTAATCTTCAAATTTTTCTCAATGGTAATGGAAAGATTTTCGATTTTCCCCGAAAACAAACAGAGCAACAATACCATGTAATTGTGCATATCTTATAAAGACATCCTTATATGACAAAACATTAGTAAGGATTTGATAAGTAAAATTTCAATTTGTGGGCACATCCTTAACCAAACCTTTTCTAGTAGGTAACTTGAATATTTGTGCAATTTCATTAAACATTTGCATTCTAGATGGACTACTAACTTCATACATAATAACATTTCGAATATGTTTAGATAATCTATCGTCTTTGTTCAATCTTGCACTATTATATTCAAAGTATGTGCACATCTCATGTGTCTGTGTTTCACCATTAAATAATAACTTTTACTAAAATCTATTTTGAAGTTTCTTATCAAAGCATTATTTGAGGTAAAATTATCAAACGTAAGAGTAAACATTTTTTAATCCAAATCTTATTCGGCAAGGCAATTTCCAAGTATATAAAGCTATGCAGTCATTTCTAATTGTGTGACAACCAACCATAGTAAATAAAGGCCGCAAGTTTTTCAAAAAATTAATGAATAATGGGTGTTCCATAATTTTAAATGAAAGCTCCGCACAAACTACTAACTTTGCTAAGCACTTTCTACTTCTTAATCAAATGTAAAAGCCATACCATCAAATCAAATGTAAAAGCCATGCCATGTCCGAGAACTCTTTGCTATGATGCAATATTCTCTAAATAGATGAGTGTTGTGCAATTAGGGTCTAGAAAAACCTTCAAGTAGCTGGGTCAGATAGTCTCCATCCTTCATGAAACCTATAATGGATAAAATGCTGCTAAAAAAGAGTAGAAGATATCTGGAAGGAAACACAAACATCTGTGAATTGGTGTGCTATATCACCGTGTGGTTTTCATTTTAGCAAAGAACTTATAGAACTGAAAAACAACAACTAGCTTTGCAAGAAAGCAGCAAGAAATACAACATGTATGAGCATTAATGGAAGGACATGAACAAGTTAACAGATAACATGAACCAAATAGATAAGCAAAACTCTTAGATAGTACATGATTAAAAAAGAACAATTTAAAGTTCAAGAACATGTCAATATCACTGAAAATGACACAAAAAAATCATCAAAATTATGAACCCGATGAGCGTATAATAGTTATCTTGAAATCTCTATAATCTTTGTATATAAATATGTAGACAAATCCACATTTAGGCAAAGTTAAGCCAAACATTACCATAAAAAATTAGCACAACATAGATGTATCAATATAACTCAGAAAATCCACATTTACCCACTTTAGCTGTTAGAGAAAACACAGATTACATAAAATAAGATCATATAATATCAAATTCTACAAAATATGTAAATGTTTCCATACAAAGTATAAAAAGTAGTATTGTGCAAAATGGTTGGAAAGTAGAATATCTGGCCTATTCAATAATTCTAGAAGAAGCTCATTCAATAGCTTCAAGTCTTCTATCCTGACTTTTCGATTTCAAGTGAGCTATTAAACAAACTTCATGACACCATGAACAAATTATATCATCAAACTACGCTAAAAGCATTACCTGCTGATGCAAAGCATAAGGATTCTTATGCAAATAATTTCAAGTCTAACAACACATAAATATGTTTAATCAAGGTACCTTATCATGAAGCACTCAGTTTAATTAACTAACCGAGCTTCCATATATAGAGTATACATGCTCTACATTCTATGTGTTACAACATAGTAAAGCAATAAGTTTGGTTGAATAACTGAGCATGTATCTATAGACTATACATAATCTACATTCTAAGAGTTGTGATATGGGATATGACATTGCCAAACTATAATAGACTAAAATTGTTATACTAACAAATGATATTATGCATTTTCTCATGATAATTACAATTTTAGGCCAAAAGTAGCTAAAACTAAAACCCTACAAAAAAAACAATGTTAATGTCTACATGCAAAGATAGTTTCAGAGACATATAAATGACAAACTCAAGCATATGAAAACTTGAACATTTAAATAAATGTGAGCATTTGTCTTTTGGTTTCAAGTCAGCATGAGCCATGGCTACAACAATACATGCAAAACTTCACAGAGTACCTATACCTCATAAATGGAAGGAAGGAAAAAAAAGTAATAATTAGCCAATTGTTCAAGTAGAATTAATATCTAAGGTTTAGATTTAATGAACCCAAAGTATTTTACCCATTAGATAGAAAATAAAAGATAAATTAATAACTAATAACCAATTAATACCATATTGAGCTCGAACTTGCAAATAAAAATTCCAAAAGTTACGAATTTAAAAATTGTAATATATGAGATCAAAGTCTAGATCAAGAGAAGCAGGAGCTATTGATGGGATCAGCACAACCCATCAATTAAACTCCTAAAATTAACAAATTTGGGTCAAGAATTTCCAGGGTTTGAAAATCGAGAGTTGACCTCTAGGGTTTGAGAAACGAGAGTTGATCTTTGATTTTGCTTAAGCTTAGAGAGCATAGAGAGAGACTGAGAGATATGAAATCTCGTAACGGAGCATGCTGTTGAATCAGTTGTGATTGTTGGGGATAGAGTTGGAGGAGGAAGAGCGAGAGAAGAGGAAAAGAATGAGAGGAAGTCTTTCTAAGACACTGAGAGTTGAGACGAGAGAGGACAGAGGTTTTGACAGAAAAATAAAGATGAAGTTTATCTAGATTAGGGATAAGATTGTATTAGGAATATAGTTACGATAAGATTGTATTAGGAATATAGTTACGATTTCAAAAAAGATTTAAATTTGTTTCTATCTTGTTTTACGTAGGATTTGCTATATATTTTTTGAAAAACTCTAATTATAATTGGAGAATGATATTGATAGAAATGAGAGCATGTGTTCTTCCAAATCTTTCATTCGAGAGATTCATGTGAAATAGGCATGTGATTTGCTTGACTGTAAAATCCAAATTCTAATTTATTCCCAGAACTTTAATTTATTCCCAATTCTCCACCTCAAACCTTAATTTCCCTTCCGTTCTGCGTCAAATTAGTATTAGAGCTCAAAACTTTAATTTATTCCAAAAAAATTAATTTCTTTCTTATTCTCCATCATAAACCTTAATTTCCCTTCGTTCTGCAACAAATTGGAGTTGGATATTCCTCTAGCCCTTGTTATTTGCTTAGTTGTTATTGGTCCACACTTACCTTGGTGCTTTACTCCAGTTAACCCTCGAACTCCTGTTTTATGTACAAAATTCTTTGCAGCAACAAATTTTTAGCTTGTCCACTTCTATATCCACCATTGCCACCACCATGAGAACGTCAGATAGTTGCTACCTAGTTCCGGATCTAATTTATATATATTTGGTTTAGTGGGAAGGTTGATCTTATATCGGAAAGATTGATATCTGGACTTGCTTGACTTCTTACAGCTGGCAGTGAATGTTTCCTAGAGGAAAGATTTGATAGAAACAAACAAAGATCAAGCTTATCTAGATCAGGGATAAGATTGAATTAGGGGTTTACTTAGGATTTCAAAAAGATTTGTTTATATTTATTTTTACCTTGTTGTACTTAGAATTTGCTATATATTTCTTGGAAAGTTTCAATTTTAATAAAAGAATGTTATTGATAAAATTGAGAGCATGTATTTTGTTCACTCAAATCTTTTCCATGAGCAATTCATATGAGAGTGTGCATGTGATTTGCCTGAATGTGAGATCCAAATTCTAATATATTTCCAAAATTTTAATTTCTTTCCCGATTCTCCATCACAAACCCCAACTTCCCTTTTGTTCTGCATCAGATTTGAAATGAAATCAATTAGATGTTAGGGCTTTTTGGACTTCGAGCTCTTCAAGCGGGTTTGGACATGTCCAAGCCCTGTACAATTAAGCAAAAACTCTAATAGGTTAAACCCAATTACATTGACTTTAGGGCGGATCAAGGCTGTGTTTTTCCGAACTGTCCAATTGGACTTTAAACTGGCCCATGACCATTCTCATCCCCATTCACAGCCAATTGGCCTCCCTTCTTATAAGCTATGCACTTACTGATTCCTATATTAAGATGCAGTTCCATGTCTGCTATTGATTTCCAGCATTTTCACATATAATTGTAAGGAGTTCTAACTGGAGGTATGTGGATATTTCATTCTGATTCAGACTCATGTCAGCTTTGATTTCTTTGATTCAATATCAGCTTTTGGATTTTGCCACTCGACACTAGAGGAAAATTCAAGAGAATTTACTTCCGTAGCAAGTATATAGCCTTTTGCCCACTAGTTTGTATGATAAATGTGAACGTAGAAGCTGTTTTCATTCGTATCAGGGAATGAAGTTCAAATTTGCTATTTTAGGTGTTAGAAATGATCATTCCAAGGCTTTGTATCCTTGTTTTAAATTTGCTTTTTCACATTTACCAGGAACTTATATGTTTCTTAATTGTTTGCTTCTTAATTTCCTCACAAGGGTCTGCGGTTGTGGTCCTGTGGAGAATAAGAGAGCTGATATTATCCAAGAAAAGCATAAAACTTAACATCTATAGGAAAGGAAGTGGCTCTGAAGAGTATCAGATGTTTGATAAATTGGCTCAATCTTATGTTCATGCTGATCATGAAACTAAAGGCATCTTGTAGCGTAAAGTGGCAAATGTGTATCACTGGATTACATAAACTTTTTTTGAAATATTTCAATATGGTTTCTTAGTTAAATGTGTTCCACTGAATTACCCGAAAGTTTTAAATCATAGTCCAAAGTATCTATTTGGTTCTAAAGTCCGATGTCAAGAGCATGAGTTAGCAAGGCAAAGGCAAAGAGATATTGGATTTAATCCCACATTGGAAAGGTAGTTAGATGAATAAGTGTTTAAATATGTTTAAACTCATGGCTCAAATAGGGTTAAACCTTTTGAAACATTGTAGCCTAAATAAAATTAGACAAATTCATTCCCATTCATGGGCATCTGCATGTTCCAATTTGTAACACAATTGACAAAGATGCCATATTAATAACCAGTTTTGTATAATCATATCTTAATTGATTGTTCCATCATTTAGTAGTATGAACAAAGAGCAATTTACTCTTTGGAGCCAAGGGATACACCAATAAACATTAGAAACTTAAAACTCATGTAGGGGACATAAGCGGTGAAAGTTATTATTATTATTATTATTATTTTTCCTTTTAGTTGAGAAAGTGACTAATAGTAAGGTAGTAACAGAAGGGGTTTGATTTGAAGCATGTGAAAAGGAGAAAGTGACTAATAGTAAGGTAGTAAGGTAGTTTCAAACAGATTCTGAGATGTTATATCCCTAGTTGTTAAAATATTTTCTCTCCACTTTTTTATTTTTATTATCAACTGAAAATATGAAAGTTATCCTACATGTCGAAAGTCACTCTTAGCACCTTCCGACGCCACTTTCCTCCCGACTTTTGCCCAGCCAAATGCCTCCTTATTGATACAATTCATGTGAAACCATTAATGAGATTCTATGTCTTGCTACACTACATGCTTTAAAAAAAAAACAGCTAAAGCTGCTTGACTGACAATCGAGCAAATGATCAAGAGAAAATGTAGCTATGGGAAAACGGAAAAATCAAATGAATATTGTATCTGTTTTCACTTCACTCAGTTACATGCAATTCATGGGTTGATACAAAATAAGCTTGCTAGAGTTCTTCCCTTAGCTTCAAGTTTTACAGATTCTTACTTCTAAATATTTCTGCAGGTTTTTGGGGGTACGGTGGTAATGGTGTAAATAAATGCTTATTTAATAAATTTTACAGAACAAATTCATATGGGTGTACATTCGGAGGTTTCTTTCACACGGAGATCATTAGCTTGTCATGCATCTGAAGTTATGAGTTCAGCCCAGATCAGATGGATTATTTCAGGTGAAGTGTTAATATATATATTTTGCCAAAAATTTCACACAGTGATCTAGTGTCTGGTATATTTTTTTGTGGTACTGGTACATAGCCAACCCCTTTCCAGCACCCTCCGGTAAGCGCTAAGTGAGCCGTATTCTCCTGCTAGATCATTGTCGAAAAATCTGTATTGACCACTTGAGTTATGCACACTTCAACTATGTGCAACGTACAACTTGGGTTGTGTTGATATGGGTGCTATAGAGTAAAAGTGTGATTTGGGCATAGATTTGTTCAATTTTGATCCCACTCTCGTTATTGCATTCATATCCTCCCTGTTTCCATCTTATATATGTTTACTCATACATGTTTTTGAGCTAAATTTGATGTCAACTTCCCAAAATTGCGTCTTCGGCTATAAAGAATTTTAAAAATGCCATAAAAATTCTCAATGGGCTTCTAATGTTCTTAGACTATGGTCTCCATATATTTGATTGTGTTTGAAACAAATTATTGACCATTAGGATTCTTTTGTTGAGGTGAATGCCTTAGTTTGAGCCTTACATAGTAGTTCACTAAATTTAAAAAAAGAAAAAAGAAAAAAAGAAGTTGACTGAGATTACTGAACTTCTGTCAGATGACTGCTATGCAAGCTCCTAATTGTCGATTTTACACATTGAAACTCAAGATATCGGTTCTGAGTGTGCAACCTTGATACGATGGTGGGCTCGTCCCTTGCATTCTTCCCTCTAGTTCAACTTGTCAGGCTTCAACTTCCATAGAACTACTAGCAATCCCAGCTTCCTTACTCTAGTCATAATGATGGAATATAGAGGAAGAAGACACGCTCCCAGGCCAGTGAACTTCAGTGTTTTTTGCTGCAATTCTAAGGCTTTGCCCTCCAAACTTTATTGTTAGGTATGTTTATGATAGATAGTTGAGGTTAGGATGAGATACTTTTTGCTGTTTCTTTTGTTAATATTGTGGATTGGTAAATTGACTCCCCTTTTTGAGAACCCTGGTAATGAAGCTGACTAATGAGTTTTCATTATGTTTCCTGTGATTTTGTTCATATTATTATCTTGCTTTTTGGGTCGAAAATGCCCCGGGCAGCCATTGGTGAAGTTTTTTTTTTTTTTGTCTATGCATGTGATTGTTATTTCACATCCAAAATCTTGTTTCTATGTGAGCTTAATTATATAAGTTGGAGCATAAATTCCTTATCCTATATCTGAAAATTTACTTTGTGGTGTACTTTGTCATTCATAACTGCATATGCAACATGAGATTTCAGTTTTCCGATTTTAGGTTAAATTGTTTGTATCCATCTTGTGCCTGATGTATGAATTTGTGATAATTGTGACTGTTCAAAATGTACAATATCTACAACTTGTGTTCCTTAGTTCGGAAATTCTTTAATTGCCTTTCCAAACCATTGCTATTGTCTTTTGCAACGGCAATTAGCATAACAATTGTCAGAACCGTTGCACACAGATTTTGTGATGGTTTTCCTATAAAAAGCAACGGTTCTCAATCATCACGAAAGACCAATTTTCTTGCTGTAGTTCTTCATCTTTACGTGGAGGAATGAAGTGAAACATAAACAATAACATAATGTATGATATTTAACACATGAAAGAAAATTCCAGGTTGTTCGCCGCAAAAGTTTCTTTGCTTCCTCCTATTGAATTAACTTAAATTACAATAGAAGTGAAAAAGATAAAAAGAAGAACAAACGAGAGGATTTTATATTTCAATCGCTCTCTTTTACAATAATTTGTGTTGGATCTGTAGCGATGGGATCTGTCAAGCAGCTCTTTTGGACGATCGAACGTTGAACTTTTCTCTCTCGAAGATAACGGCCGACTGTAGACGATTTTCTCCGGTCTTTCCCGAATTCAAGGTTCTGTGCGTAACTTGAATTCTCTAAGATACCGAAAGGAAGAAGAAGAATACCCCTGACTTCAAGGCTCTCTCACATACTTGAATTGTCAAAGGATCCAAAAAAAAGACCACCTAGGGTTTCACCAGGAAGGTATTTATATCCCTAGGTTAATTTGAGAGTTTCTATCTAAATAGAATTTCCTCTCATCAAGGATTCCAATCAAATCTTTAATATTGATTTAAATCTCTTGATTTAGAGTTCTGATTGGACTTGATTTAAGTATTTGGATAAGCCCAAATCATAATCTCAATCAATTTGAGATTCTGTTTATCTGCTCACGCGGAGCTTTAATCGCATCAAAACGCGGCGCTAAATAAGCAGAACGCGGAGCTAACGCGGAGCTATTGATAGCTTCGCGTTTTACTCATTGCGAGGCTAAAACTAGCCAGACTGCGGAATCAACGCGGAGCTATTAAACATCTCCGCGTTTTGTTCAAACGCAAGGCTAATATAGCCAAACGCGGGGCTGCGGAGTTAGCTCCGCGTTCTGTTGTGGAAAATCCTTTTTAACTTAGAAATTTTCACTGCCAACAGAACCCCCTCCAAAGTTTTCAAAATGTCTTAAAACTTAGCAAATTTTGAAATACTTTGGATATTTAAACTGAAACGCAGAGTTAGAATACCAAGTCTATCTCGCGTTATGCTCACTTACGCAGAGCTAATCAGCTTCACTTTTTCAGGGAAATGAGTAATTGCTTCATTGATTACTCTGAATTTCTGCGCCGAATACCAAGAGGCGGATCATCTGTTTAAATAGAGTTTTTGACCCATCTTCTTCTTCACTTCATCCGAAGAATTAGAGAGTTTAGAACTCAAGCGACTCAGGCGAATCATTTTGAAGGAATGATCTTCAATCGAGCTTCCTTCGACTTTCCATAGATCTTCATCACTAGGATGTCATCTAAGAAGAGTACGGCATCGCATGCCTCCTCACCATCGGCGGCCGGCGTTAACAGCGGTGGCAGCGACCGAGGCAGTGGCCACAATGGCGAGCCAATCCATGCTACACCAATTGGAGGTATAAATTCTGAACTTTTAGACTCCTTAAAATCAATTTTGGAGTGTTTTGGAGCGTTTTGGCTTGGTTTTAACCAGCCAATTGTTTACTTCACCGGCGAGATCGTCATTCTCCGGCCGTACGGCTTAAAGGAGAAGGAGAAGTCAGAGAGGAACTCTGATCTTTCTCTACGCGAAATTATCGCGTCATCCTCGCATTTTGAAGCGCGGGGCTATTAAAGAGAAGAAAAGGACAGAGAAAAACTCTGTTACGCGAAATTATCGCGTCATCCTCGCGCTTTGAAACATGGGGCTATTTTAACTGGCAGTCGCTTTTCAATCGCGAGGCTATGTTGATTAGCAGTCACGTTTAAATCGCGAGGCTATTTCCTCAACTGCGCCCGGAGTTTATCCTTAGTTCCGCGTTTTCATACCTAGAAGATTTTTCGAGTTTTCTCTAACTCTTGATTCTTCTTTTGCAGTGAAGTACTTGGACTAGATCCTTCTTGAAGAGGAGTGCCTGTGGTTTTACCAGTCTTCGTCAGCAAAAGTAACTCTAAGGAAGCCAGAAGCATATACTTTACAACATAGTTGCAGGTTTCAAGCCCTGACTCCAAGAGATAAACTTTTGAAGGAGTTACAAGAACTCTGCGGCAGCTCATTAAATTTTCTTGAGGACCATTTCTGTTAGATGACAATTTTTGTTGCTTTCCAAAGCGATGGAGATGATCATCTAAGGGTTTGTAGCATGTCGAATCCAACTTGTATATCTTCATTAGGATTCTTGTAGCAGTATCTTCAGATAATCCACTAAGAACTTTTAAACAGATCATAGTCGACATTTGCAGAGGAGATCTCTTGTATGTGAACTCTGGAATTGAACTTCAACACCCCGCGGAGGAATCTCGCTGTTAGGTTATTGATGAGTCAATGAATTTGTAGAAGCTTTTGGGAGAGTTATAACTCCCTCCTCTTTGTAATCTCTTCTTTTATGAATAAAGAGCAAATTATTTTCCTCTCTATCTGTCGACTTCAAGGATCTTGCTTGCTCAATAAATAGATGGTTTATAATTTTGGTAAAATAATCTAAGGCTCATTTGCGTAATTTAGATCATTAATGCCCAAAATGATCGGATAAGAATCATCTTAACTTAGATGGAAACGCCTAATTGCACTCACCAAAAATCCAAGTTCTTCATAGGAACGCGAAGTTAAAAGCCTCGCGTTTTGCATAGTTACGCGGAGTTAATGACTTCATGTTTTCCATTGTCACGCGAGGCTAATAGCTTCGCGTTTTTGGAGAGTAACTGATAAGTCATTTTCTCCGAAATTCGAGCCGAACTCCAAGAGGCGGTTTCTTTTAAATGAAATCTTTATTCCTTATCCTTCTCACTTCACTTGAGAATTTTCCAGAGACTTAGAGATTCAGGCGATTATAGTTCAGGCGACCCGAGCTTCTTCCGATCGAGTTTCTCCCGATTTTCCGTCGATTTTCCTCAGGTTTTTAAGCAATGGCGCCCAAGACTCGTGCTTCTTCTCGCGCAGCCCCATCGTCGGCGACTGGCGCAAGCAGTGGTGGCAGCAGCCATGGCGGCGACGCGCCAGCCCACATTTCGCCTATTGGGGGTAAGAATCTTTTTATCGAGACTTTTTAAAACATTTCTAGAGTGATTTGGCTTAATTTTAACCGATCGATCACCTCTTTTACCGACGAGATCGCCGTACTCCGGCCGTAAGGCTTGGAGAAGAAGAAAAGTCTCTGACTTTCTTCTTACGCGAAATTATCGCGTCATCCTCGCGTTTTGAAGCGCGGGGCTATTTGATTTAGCAGTCGCGTTGAAACGCGAGGCTATTTTGAATAGCAGTCGCGTTGAAACGCGAGACTATTTTGAACAGCAGTCGCGCTGAAATGCGAGGCTATATGTTTGACTTCTGCGCGGTCTAATTTTTAGCTTCGCGCGTCCATACTTAGAAAAATTTTCTGTTTTGTAGAAACTTCTCTAACTTTGATTTTTCCTTTTGCAGTAGGGTATTCGGTGGAAGCCCTTCTCCATAAGCACTACTTTGGCTTTGCTGGTGGTTCTGATCCATCAGCTCAATTTCGCTTCACCACGGCCGCATACAAACCTGACTCGAGAGGGCGCAGGAAAAAGTTGATTAAATATCACCCCACTACTGCACGTGAAATTATCACCGATGCAGCCTTCGAAGATGTGAACAGAGAAGCATTAGAAAACCCGCATTTCTCTTTGGGGACCAGATGGGGCAATCAGACGAGATCCTCTCTGAAGAGGATTGCATGTGGCTGTATAACTCTGGCGAAGTTTTAATATTTCTGCCTGGAATGGATCGTGGCTACCCCCTGATCTACCTTCAGAGGTTGGCAATGCCTCGTGAGTTAAAGTGGGGACTATCTCAAGAACAGGATGGCGTCCCAACGGGCAGATTGGGCGCACAGGGGGCTTATCAGGATGGCCCCACTAGATGCATTACTGGTTTGCTTCCAGACCGTTTTGGCAAGGAGCTCCCAGTAGGAGAGGTTCCGATCCGCGCAAGAACTTTCCCAGGTGAGTTCTTGGCGAAAGAAGGTCAATATCAGGCTAGCGATTTTAGGATACCTGGCTGGGTTTACTCTTCGGGCAACATGTGGTGGGCCCGCCTTGTCCAGTACATGTTGGATTCTCATGAACCCATTCTGAAGGAGATTGACCTGTATAAAGCCATCAGGAACGTTCAATTCGGATTCCCTCAGAGTGCTTATCATTTCTTCTGTTTTCTGGAGATGTACAACCCCGAAACCTGCACTCTTTTTACGCCAGTGGGTGAGCTAGGGTTTGCTCTCTACGAGATGTTTGAGGTATCTGGGCTCTCAATGGGCGAAGTCCCCTACGAGGAGTATATCCCTACTACAAAGGAATTGAACATGCTGCTGGCGAAGGGCGAGCGCATCTATGCTACATACTGGGAGATGATGTGCCACTACCGCATCTGTGCTGACTTAGCAGGTATGCGTAATCAAGGTATCTACCACAAGAAATGGGCCGATTACCTCTTTGCCAACTTGAACTCTAAGGACAGTTCAACAACTGTCCATGGCCATGCTCCTGTCTACATCACAGAAATTGATCGCCGCATTGCCAAGACCCGGCTAATGTATTATACCACTGATTCCAATGAAGGTGGATTCGGTCCTGGTATCTCTTTCAAGAGCTACCACTATCAGGTTGTTGGGTTCTTGATGTTGTGGCTGAAGAGATGTGTAGTGCCATCATTGCCAAAAGAGGCAATTGCAATGACTGTGGTCTATCCAGCAGTCCTCGCATACAGCCGACCTTTCGGACTTTTTCCCGCCATGATGTGCAATCTACAGCATGGATTGCGAACACTCTGTAATGACTTCATCCCTGCTGATAAAGGCAAGGGGAAAGGGAAAGGAAAGTCGAAAGAGGTTGCCTCGGTGAAGACTCCGAACCCTAGGGTAGAGCTTCCTTATACTTATCTGATGGCATGGCTTGTTATGCACTGCCCGTCTCTGATGAGTGCTGCTTCACGCCGCTCTGGTGACAAGTGTTGCTTTGTGGAGCTATATGAGCGCTCTTCATGGAAGCACTACTATATGTCCCAAATCTTGAAGACTCTCCGACACCACCAAAATTATGAGATCTTTCGGTGCTTCCCCGATTTTTCTGGTGGAGGATACGGGCTGAAGGCGAAGGATACTGCAGGAGCAGATAATTTTACTGCCTTATCCTCAGGAGCGTTCTGGTGGCTTCTCAATATCCGGCCCGGGCATCTGGTGTACCGTCAAGACAGTAAATGTTTTATCGAACCGTACATCCCGAGTCGCTTTGCTTGCCAATTTGGATATTCCCAACTTTATGTGGGCAATCCAAACAAGAATTTAGCCTATGAGGGAAATTTGTATGATGGTGCCCGCGGCTGGTTTCATTTTGTCGCTGGTAGGACCGGAGCTGAATTCACCCTACCCCAGAAGTTATCAGAATTGGCCATGACTCTCAGTTTTTGCACATGGTATAGCGTTGCAAATGCTGACGTGCCTCATTTCTCGATCATCCGAAACTGTTGCAAGGAGATTGAGGCTTTCTACATTAGCCGCCAAGGTGCTTCCAGAATTAGAGTAAAAGGAATGGATGAATTTCTTGGTGCTGCGGCCGAACCATCAGATGTCAGCGAGTCTGGCGATGATGATGATAATAATGACGATGGCAATCCTGATGCTGGAGGTGCTCCCCAACCTGTCGTCATTCGTCCCTGGAGCCTGACCCTCAAATGTCGCGGTTCCCTAAAGAAAGGACCTGCCAAAAAGAAGCAGAAGTTGGCTCCGGGAACTCTAATAGCCCCCCAAGAAGTGGCTATGAAGTTTGCTTCAGATCTACTAGCTTCAACTCTATCTCCAGCGCCGGTAAGGGAGAGTGGACCCGTTGGAGCTCCAAGTGTTTCCAAGGTTCCGGCTCCTCCAACCGTAGAACCTGTTGAGCGCCCTGCTGCGCAACCAGTTGGTAGTGATATGGGTACACTTCTGGAGATGACGGTGGCTCCCCCTTCAAGTCCAACAACTGGACTTGCATCTCCAGGTATGGCTCTTTAGTGTTCTGTCTTTTGTTCGTTATTTTACTGTAACACCATTTTTCTTGTTTCTGGAAATACAGGTGGTCAGCTCCTCTCGCCAATGCATTCAACTACTCAGGTGGAGTCTGACGATAGGGTGGACTATTCGGGTGCCACTGGCTCAGTGGGTGGTTTGGGTAGCTCTGCAAGCGATTTTGGTGCAGACTACTTTACGACAACTCCTCCCTCTGTTCCTTCTTCGGTTCCCCCAATTGATGAACTTGGGAGTGATGATAGGACAGAGGTGATTATCGCAGCCGCGGCAAAAAAAGCCACTCCGTCTCTAAGTTTGTCGTCTCCAACACCACCGGTTTGCTCCACAGAGACCTTTCCAGTGGTCTCTGGTGCACCTTCTGCTCCTTAGTTAGCGGTTTTAACATCATCTACTATTGTAGCTGCCGAGACACCTGCAACTCCTCTAGCTCCAAGTCTTCCAGTAGGGGATGAGGAAAACCTGAGGTTCTCATTTGAAGCTACTTCTGTCACCGGAGGAGCTTCTGGTGGAAATACTTCCTCATCATCTCCTGTTGGTGGCGCTGCCCGAGTGATTTGTACTAGCGATGCTTCTCCTCGGGTTCTCAGTTTAGCCAGGTTTGCATTGGCTTTACTTGCCCCGCGTATTATGGACCTAGTACAGGGACGGGCTTCTTCCTTTCCAATTCCCGTAAATACAGCTCCTTCTTCAACGATACCTTCTTTAGCACTGCCTGCCTTAAATACAGACACCGTAGACCCTCTCGAAGAAATCTTCAACTACAGTATTAATGATTTTACGCGGTTGCTAAAAAGATGCATCGAGATGACCCTTGCTGGAAGAGATTTCCTCAGTCTCGGACGTCTGATGCTATTCAGCTATTTGGATAATATTGAAAGGGTCGGAGGACAAGACCGAGCAGCTCCTTACTGGGCCCGCCTTGTAGACTTGGAAGAGCAAGTGCGTACGCTGAACACAGTTCGCCAAGTGGACATGGAAGCGATTACCGCAATAGAGTTAGCGCGGCTTCGGGTGGAGCTAGCGGCGCGTCGAGAGGAGTTAATGCATTAAGAAGAAGGATGGTCTCGGGAATTGGCAGAGCTCCAGGCTAGTCGGGAGTCCATCACTAAAGGTTTGGAGGCGGTGGACTCCGAGGTTGGGAGGAGTCAGGCTGCCATCCTTAGAGCCCAGGAAACCATTGCTAAAGCTCGGGCAGTCTTAATAACCAACGAGCTTCAATTAGGGGAAGCCGTTAAAAAGCGGGAAGTGCTGATCCTTCAACGGGAATAAGTTGAGCAGAAGGAGACAATAAAAAGCCGTGCTATGGAAGAGTCTCGTTAGCATCTAATCCATCAACTTGCAATGAATGATGATGACTTACTCCGGCAGGCCCAACACTCCGTGGAAGCAACTCGTCGTCGAGTGGTCGACGAGGCGACAAATAAGTTGAAGCTCCTAGGAGATTCATAGTTTTCTTCTATTCTTTTATTCTTCATTCTTTTTTGTAGTAAAAAGAGAGAACTTTACTGATTCTCTGACTTCTTTTGTAAATCCATTCCTTTTGAATGATGAATAAAGATAACTGCTTTTTGATTCTTTTATTTGTTGGCTAGGAAATCTGCTTGCACAACAAATAACTTGTCATCAAAAGTATTCCAAGTCATACTGTCAGAGGTAAGAGTTTAATATGACAGAGTTTATGGGATTTTTAGCAAATCTCCAGCTATCAACGGGTTTGATTAGCCTTTACCAACTACCGTTTGAGTTGGGCTAGCCATGTTATTCCCCTCAACATGGTGAGTTGTCGAGAATTTTGTTTCGGCTTAAATGCCAAACTTTTCCTCTTCCCTTTGCCTTAGCGGCGTTGGACAATTCATGCTTTTACCCCTAGCATGAAAGGGTTGGCGAGAAACTAGTTCTCTTCCCATTGCCTAATCGGAACTGGGTAATTCATCAATTTTAGGTCAGAGGCGCTCAATTGCGCATGCCTTAACAAGTGGAGGCGGTCCAAGGCTCTCTCGCGTAACTTAGACTGGGCACACCACGATGGTCGGGTTAGGATCCATCAAATTTAGGTCAGAGGCGCTCAATTGCGCATGCCTAAGAAGAAAACTGGAGGCGGTTCGTAATTTGAACTGGGCACACCAGAGTTTAGGTCAGAGGCACCCATTTGCGCATGCCTAAGAAGAAGACTGGAGGCGGTTCATAATTTGAACTGGGCACACCAGATTTTAGGTCAGAGGCGCCCATTTACGCATGCCTAAGAAGAAGACTGGACCAAGCGCTCCATTGCGTAACTTGAACAAGTGGAGGCACGTACTTCCAGGGATATTAAGCATAGTATTTCTTCAGAAACTTGCCATTGATCGGCATCATCATCCTATCGCCATTCTGATTCATTAAGCGATAGGCTCCACTGGAGTATATGGTTTCCACAACAAACGGTCCTTCCCACTTGGGTTCAAATTTACCCTTAGTCTTGTGGGTTAGCACCATCGGCCTTTTAACAGCCAGAACCAAGTCTCCTTGTCTAAAGGTCCTTGGTTTAACGTTCTTATTGAACGTTTTCGAGATTCGGGCTTGATACAACTCAATTTGTTGTTGAGCCCTGAGACGTTTTTCATTCAACGCCTCTAATTCTTTCAATCTTTATTGATGGCGTTCTTCTGTCGTCATCTTTGTGGCTAAGGCCACTCTTAATGAAGGAATCTGGATTTCGAGAGGCAAGACGGTCTCGCTTCCATAGACCAAAGAGAATGGGATAGTTTTTGTAGGGGTGAGAACAGTGGTGCGATAAGCCCACAGGCACTCTCCTAGCTTCTCATCCCAATCTCGTTTATTGGAAGATACGAACTTCCGAAGGAGTTTAATAATCGTCTTGTTGAAGGTTTCGGCCAACCCGTTTGCTGCAGGGTTATATGGCGTTGAAGAAATATCTTTGATTCTGAATTTATCGCAGAATCTGGAGAATCCCTGACTGATGAATTGCGGACCATTATCATGAATGATCCGTCGGGGGGACGCCAAAACGGTAAATGATATGATGCTTGATGAACTTGATCACATCTGTCGTTTTCACCTCTTTCATGGGCATGGCTTCGGCCCATTTTGAAAAATAATCGGTTATTACGAGAATAAACCGATGTCCTCTGGATGACGGGGGAGTTATTGGCCCCACAATATCCATTCCCCATGCCTCAAACGGCCAACTAGCAACAGTATTGTGCAAGTATTCTGGGGGTTGATGAATGAAGTTAGCATGTACCTGGCATGCATGACATCGTTTAGCGTATGCCATTGCCTCGGTAATCATCTTGGCCAGTAGTATCCTAGCCTTCTTATGCGGTCTCCGAGTTTTGGACCGGACTGATGAGCTCCACATACTCCATCATGTGTTTCTCTCGGCACTTCTTCTGCTTCTGCTTTTGATATGCAGCATAGCAGCAGACCATCTCTTGACTTTCTATATAAAGTTTGAAACTTATGGTCATAATAAAATTTCTGGGCCTTCCTCTTTATCGAGGTGGCTTCCTTTGGGTCTTCTGGCAAGATCCCATGTAAAGCATAATCCACAAACGGAAATCGCCAATCACGGGGCTCCAGAATTAGACCTGTCTGGCACACCTCTTTGGCTTGGAACACTGCATCTGGGTGGAGGAAATCCCTGTTACTAATGGTGATGCTTTTAGCTTCACCTGGCGGGAATGCCAATGTTGTGGCTAATGCGGCAAGAGCATTTGCATATACGTTCTCATTCCGAGATATATGGTAGATGTAAAATTGCTCAAAGTAGCCTGCTAGTTCAATGGCTAGCTGGTGATAGGGGATGAGGGCTTCATGTCTGACTTCATACTCGCCCGTCATCTGGTTGACGATGAGTTTAGAGTCTCCATACGCCTCTAAATGGTTCATCCCCAGCTGTAGAGCTATTTTTAAGCCGATAATGAGTGCGTTGTATTCCGCCACATTATTCGTGTACGGTTCTGTTAATGAGTAACCGTTAGGCAATATATGTTTATGTGGGGATATCAGCACAACCCCCACTCTAGTAGCAGATCGTCTGGTAGCACCATTAAAGAACATTTGTCATGGTTGTTCCTTGCTAACTGTGTTAACCTCTTACGTCTGCTTGGAATTAGACCAGATTGGATGTTCTGCTAAGAAATCGAAAATTGCCTGTCCCTTCATCACTTTTTGAGGAACAAAGTGTATGTCATAGGGTGACAGTAGCAGGGCCCATTTTTCTAAACGGCCGTTTAAAGATCCTGGTTTTGTCATCAGGATCTTCAAGGGGTTAACCCGTGATATAACATGAATTGTTTGCCCTGAAAGATAGTGTTGCATTTTCTGAACAGCAAACACTAGGGCTAAACATTCCTTTTCGATTGGGGTATACCGCTGTTCGGCCCCGATTATTGTTCTGCTTAAATAATAGAGGGCATGTTCATGGCTGTGCTCGTTATATTGAGCAAGTAATGCTCCTAAAGCATTATCCATGGCCCTTACATATATAAGGAAGGGCTGCCCAGGGACTAGTGCCATAAGAACATGAGGTTTGGTGAGATATTCTTTGAGGTCATCAAATGCCTGTTGACATGCCTCATCCCATACGAAAGAAACCCCCTTCTTCATAAGTTTGGAGAACGGCTGGCATCGTCCAGATAAGTTGGATATGAAGCGCCGAATATAGGCGAGCTTTCCTTATAACCCTATTAATTCCTTAAGGTTGCGGGGCGGTGACATTTCACTGATTGTTGTCACTTTCTCAGGATCGAGGAAGATTCCTTTTGAAGTTATTACAAATCCAAGGAATTTCCCACTCGACACCCCCATAAATGACTTGGTGGGATTCATCTTTAAATGATGCTTTCTCATGAGATCGAAGATCATTCTTAAGTCATGAAGATGATCTTCTTTGTTCTTGCTTTTGACTGCTAAGTCATCCACATAGCATTCCACTGTTTTGCGCAGGTGTTCTCTGAATATGACACTTATCGCGCTTTGGTAGGTGGCACCGGCGTTCTTCAATCCGAACTGCATCACCGTGTAACAGTATACCCCTAGCAGCGTTCTGAAAGCTGTATACTTTTCATCATCTGGGTGCATTTTAATTTGGTTATACCCTGAGAAGCCATCCATAAAGGACATCCTCTCATAACCACAAGTGTTATCAATCATCACATCGGTGATAGGGAGTGGAAATTCATCCTTGGGACATGCAGCGTTCAGATCTCGAAAGTCGATGCATATCCTGATTTTGCCGTTCTTCTTACGAACCGGTACTATGTTAGCCACCCAATCAGGATGCTGTTCTTCGCGGATGAATCCGAATTTTATAAATTTGTTGACCTCAGCAACTATTGCCTCCATGTCTTAGACTCTACGACCCCCATTTTTAGGAGCACATTGGTCTTAAGATTGTGTCGACAAGTCTCGACTAGAGTTTCCTGGACCATTCCGTGTTTGCAATGTACGGACTTCTTCTGGAACCTTTCTATAAAATCTTTTACCGTCTCTTGTTCCCCTTGTTTAGTTGCAAGGAGGGAATGAACCGTAATCTCGGTATCATCCTCGAAGAAACGTGAGAGAAATAATTTCTCAACATCTAACCAGGTGTTAATAGTACCTAGGGGCAGCTGCATAAACCAAGTAAAGTAAGCTCTCGCAAAGTGCTTGCGAATACCTTGGTCATAATCAGGTCATTACCTATCAAATGTCCTGCTTGGGACAAGAAGTAATATATGTGCTGACTGGGCGATCTCTTCCCGTCATATGGCTCTAGTTTGAGCGGCTTATACTTCTGAGGGTATGGTATCACATCCCATTCCGGCGGATATGGCTTTGAAACCCCTGCCTCTTTCAACTCCTTTTTACGCATCAGCGCTTCGAGTTGACTTTGTAATTTTACTATTTTCTCCCCATGTGGATCATGAAAAGAGAATCTATCCTCGTCCTCGTGCATCGAGTGGGCTTTCTCCTCCTGTTCTTCTTCATTCAGAGTTTCTTTGCCCTTTTTGGCATTATTCTCAACGAACTTTGAGAGCATTACTTTAAGATCTTCAATCGTTTTTTGTTGCTCTCGAATCATTTTTTCTTGGGCTTCAAATCTCTGATTGATATTATCAAATTTATCTGCCATGTGCGACGCTGACTTCTGTAGCCGAGATGACGTAGAGGATGGAGGCGAAACTATAGCTGAATTATCACTATCCTCGTCGTAAGAACCCCTTGCAAGCCTCTTGTAATTTCGAGGCGGGACGGCTCCTGATTTAAGTCGAGTGACTTGAGGAGGTTCTTCATCGCTCGATTCCAAATCATCATCCGTCTCTACAATCTTTTTCCCTTTTCCTACCATATTGGAGGTTACAACTCTCCATTCTTTTGGGGAAGCAGTTTTTGTCCTCTTAATAGGGTTCTTGTCCGACTCGGTTAATCGGTCGAACACAGATACCCTGCTCTTGCTGCAGCCGTAGTTGTCCATTACAGCGGACACTGCTATTATAAGCTGCTGACAGTGACAAACAGGTTCAGCTTGAAGTTGTTCTATGCCCCTCTTCTTGGACAGATACTCCCTGAGATCAACGTCTTCAGCTATGGAGTCATGGGACCCATTCAACTTTTGAGAGGGTCTAGGAACCCACTGTTCTTAGGATTACTGGAGTCCAGTTCTGGCCCGCTGATGTGAGGATCTGCCCTGATTCTGCGGTTGGGTTGATCCACGTGGAGGTTAGAAGTAGCTTCGCGTCTTATCGTGTGGGGCTGAGGAATAGCTCCGCATCTTGCCATTTTAGCCTCGTGTTTCTCGCTGGCTTGGCTTGTCTTCAGAAATTTAGCTTCTGGAATAATAGCCTCGCATGAAGGGAAGTTCTTACACGCTGGCTTATCTTTGCGATTAATGCAAATCATAGCTTCGCCCCTAGCACGATTTTTACGACTGACAACTATTTGCCAATCATCCTCGCGTTCCTCGCGGAGAATCTTGCGTTTCTCGCAAGTATTACTGGTCTCGCGTTTATCGCTTGGCTCAGTATCAGTCTCGCGTGGAAAATCACACGCTGGCTTTGTTTTATTTTTATACTCGCGTTCCTCGCGAGTGTAAGGAGTCTTGCGTTTCTCGCAAGTATTACCGGCCTCGCGTTTATCGCTTGGCTCAGTATCAGCCTCGCATGGAAAATCACATGCTGGCTTTGTTGAATTTTTACACTCGTGTTCCTCGCGAGTGTAGGATATCTTGCGACTAGCGCAAATCTTACTGGTTTCGCGTTTCTCGCTAAGCTCAGCAATAGCCTCGCGTGGAAAATCACACGCTGGCTTTTCCTTGCTTTTAAGGCAAGTTGTAATTTCGCGTTTAACGCGATAATGACTGGTCTTGCGATTAGCACGAGCCAGTTTGCAAGGGACCATAGCCTCGCGTCCATCAGCTTCGCGTCTAAGGCGGGCTTTGAGGGCTTTACGCCTCGCTCTTCGATTCCGATTTCGGAGTTGGGTTCTGGTCAATCCAGTTCCCAGGTCTTCTTCGGCAGTACGAAGCTCATCCTCTGCTAGAATTTCCTGTCCGAGTATCGGCCCTATAGCCGCAGTCTCCAAGGATCCCCGTTTCTAGGTGGATACCTTTTTACCCGTTGCTCAGGTATTGGAGCGCATGCGACGATATTGTCGTGTCTCGTCCAAGTCACCTGATTCAGAGGAGAGGAACTCCTCGTACTTTTGCTGATCGATTTCAACGACCAGCGTGTCTACTTCGGATCCGATCAAATCAACGTCCGATTGCGCCACAATCTCTTCATCAGTGAAAGAGATGTCTCCCACTGTGGTCGTCAGTTTGTTCGCCGCAAAAGTTTCTTTGCTTCCTCCCATTAAATTAACTTAAATTACAATAGAAGTGAACAAGATAAAAAGAAGAACAAACGAGAGGATTTTATATTTCAATCGCTCCCATTTACAATAATTTGTGTGGGATCTGTAGCGATGGGATCTGTGGAGCAGCTCCTTTGGATGATCGAACGTTGAACTTTTCTCTCTCGAAGATAACGGCCGACTGTAGACGATCTTCTCCGGTCTTTCCCGAATTCAAGGCTCTGTGCGTAACTTGAATTCTCTAAGATACCGAAAGGAAGAAAAAGAATACCCCTGACTTCAAGGCTCTCTCGCGTATTTGAATTACCAAAGGATCCAAAAAGAAGACCTCCTAGAGTTTCACCAGGAAGGTATTTATATCCCCAGGTTAATTTGAGAGTTTCTATCTAAATAGAATTCCCTCTCATCAAGGATTCCAATCAAATCTTTAATATTGATTTAAATCTCTTGATTTAGAGTTCTGATTGGACTTGATTTAAGTTTTGGATAAGCCCAAATCATAATCTCAATCAATTTGAGATTCTGGTTATCTGCTCACGCGGAGCTTTAATCGCATCAAAACGCGGCGCTAAATAAGCAGAACGCGGAGCTAATGCGGAGCTATTGATAGCTTCGCGTTTTACTCATCGCGAGGCTAAAACTAGCCAGACTGTGGAATGAACGCGGAGCTATTAAACATCTCCACGTTTTGTTCAAACGCAAGGCTAATATAGCCAAATGCGGGGCTGCGGAGTTAGCTCCGCGTTCTGTTGTGGAAAATCCTTTTTAACTTAGAAATTTTCACTGCCAAAACAGGTCTTGGTTAGTAAATGTCAATTGAATTAGCTCTAAGATGTTCAGATGTGTACATTCACCTGCTGAGGACCATCTCACTACTATGCACAATTTAGGATATGGTTGGTTGATAGGAAATACAGCTCTGCTGCAGCAAATACTGTTGATGTATTTTCATTTACAATGTCAATTTTGCTGCAAAGTTGCAGCAAATCCTACACACAGTAGCAATAGGAATCTCATTGGCTTCTAGTATCAAACTGTTTTTGTTAGCACTTGCTTCTTTGTTTCCATTGAATTTAATCAGTTAGATCCACTATAACTTATCCATATATAGAGAGGACAATGGGTAGTTCCAAAGACCAATTTTTAGTTTGTCCATTTCAAAATTTTGAATTTTAAAAGAAATAAAAATATTTTTTTAATTCAAAATTTTAAATAAAACATGACTAATACTTGGACTTGTACATTCTCATTCCTACTCGTATACTACTTTACCCAATTGGAAACTGAACCTACAATTTTCTAGTAGCCTATAGGGTGCAATTGCCTTATATGAAGGTTCATGATGGAATAAAGATTTATTTAAGTTAAGTGTGTGTAAGACAACACAATATCATAGTTAATTGCTTTGTCGCTGACCATTAGTGTATGGATTAGGTAAGCATAACCTAATTATAATAGCTAAACAATTGAAGGAGAAAGCTACATGCACTCACATAAAAGCATTCTTAATATTTGCTTAGATACCCAGCCATGTGGATTATTTTCTTGCAGCTGAATTCACAAACTAACAAAGAAGGAAGCTGCTGCCTCATGCACCAAATTATATAATAAATCTTGCATAATATACACTGTTGTCCCATAACTTCTCGCACATCAGTTTCAGCAGAGGAGTTGTTATATTAGAATATAAAAATATACATTGTTGTCCCATAATCTATAACTCACCTCGAATTTGTTGTTCTGGTGCAGTGAGAATATTAGAACAGTTCAACAGCGGTGCATATTTAATTAATTGTAGATTTTATAACAACAATAACTACAACAACAACTAAGCCTTCTATCCCAAGTTCTTGGGTAAGCTACATAAACAAAAAAGAGAATCATGTCGGATCGATATATTAATTGTGGGTTTTTTTAAAAAAAATAAAAATTAATATATAAAAGCCAAGTTTTTGCCCAGACGAAAACTGACATGTGTGGATGTGTTAGAATATAAAAATAGAACCTACAATTTGCTCCTCAACTTCAGAGTTTTGATGTAGGTGAAGGTATCTTAATATGATATTAGAACAGTTCAAATTTCAGCAAGCACATATTTAATTCGGAGGGAGTTTAATATGTTTTAAGTAGCAGGCACATATAAAACCACAGCCCATTACTCCTGCTGCAAGTTCAGTGTTTTGGTACATTAGGATGGTGTTTAACGTGTTGACACTGATATGATGTCATGACAATTACAGGAGCAAATAGCAAAGGTACTTTGTCTGCATTTTTTCCCCCCTTTCTTTTTATTTGCCAATTTAACATGATATATTTAGATGTTTAGTCCAGAAAAGCAACTAGCTAATCATACAATAGGACAGCAGTAGCTGATTAGATAATTTACTCCTGCCAGCTGTTGTGCCTAATAGTCCATGATTTATGTCTATCCTTGAACCCTCATCACAAACAAAATATCAAGAGTGATATGACAAAACTAATAAGCCCCAATCCTTTTCCTAACCTCTTCAGGTCAACACATTGCATCTTCTAATAAAAACAGTGAGCTAACAACAGAGAAATAGACTCGGTTTCTATCATGCTTTTATTTCCTCCCAATTTATGAGAGGGGTATTTACAGGTTTGTCCCTTTATATATTATGATTTAGTCCTCTAAATTTTCATATTTAGGATTTAGTCCTCCAAATCTCCTAAGTTAGGACAATTTAGTCCCCCTCCTTAACTTCCGTTAACAGCGTTTAATTTTTGACATGATATTATCATTTTACCCCTCCCTCTTCTCCTTATCTCTTCTTCCTCTTCTTCTTCTCTCTTCCTCCTCTCTTCTCCTTTACTTCATTGGGTTCATGTTCATGCTTCTTCTTTTTTTTTTCCTGAAAGAGTAACAAAAAAGAGGATGAATTTGAGTTTCCTTTGCCATAAGGTAGTCTGGTTGTCTTACTGCAAATCTGCTCCTCTTTGTAAAAAAGGAATGGAGAAAATGCAAAAGAGAAATGGCAAAAAGGTGGTGGTTTGCTCAAAGAACTGCAATTGGCCTCTGTTCTCTGGACATGAACCCAATGAAGCAAATGAGAAGAGAGGAGGAAGAAAGAAGGAAAAGAGAGAAGGAAAAGAGAAGGAGAAGAGAGAAGGAAGAGAGAATGAATAAGGAGTAAAATGGTAATATCAGGTCAAAAATTAAACTTTGATAACGGAATTTAGGGAGAGGGACTAAATTGTCCTAACTTAATATGAAGATTTGGGGACTAAATCATAATATATAAAGATATGAGAGACAAACCTGTAAATACCCTTTTATGAGAAGAAGAAATTTTCATTTTCACCCAATTACCCCAAACCTCATAAATAAGCTACTGGTTGTTTAAGAGAAACTGCTAGGAGTATAGAGGGCTGGCATCAGGAAGGTTGATTTAATTACTAGTTGTAAAACTTTGTCAAATCTTTTTTGTGAAGCCTCCTGACACCAATTCCTGCTTAAAGCAGTGGGGGAAAAAAAAAAAAAAATGGAAAGCTGGTTCTTCTATTTTGGTTCGCTTTTCACTAGTTTGTGAGCAGCAGAATATTCCACACACAAACCAAACAATAAAAGAAAAGCTACAAGCTTACATTGTTAACTAAATGTTATGCTCAGACCTCACAAATAAGTACCCAGTACATAATATATCAACACATGAAGAGGAGCTTATAAAGAAAAACCATGATCTAGATCTTTATCTCTCACATAATAGAGCAAGAATTTGGGTTCTCATCACTGAACATGTTGGTTATCTGGTCCTCTTGCCTAGGACCACCCCCATGGCTGGAAACTGAGGCAGAGTTGACAGTCTCAATGTTTCTCACATACCCAGGGGGTGCCTTCTTGTCGTAGGCCTGAGCAGTGTAGGGCTGGGTGACCAAGTTGTAGGGCACATAAGGCCAGATCTCAGCCTTCTTCCCTGTAGACCTGGCCTTCTTCAGCACCTTGCTTGGCTCCACAAACCCACTCACTGTCACCTTCTGCTGCTTCCTGTTGATCTCCACCGACTTCACCCCTGCATATCAAGATAAATACATGAAAAATGTCACTGGAGATGAAGTGAGCGTAGCCTGAGTGCGAAACCAGAAAATTTCGAAGGAATCGGTTGTCAGCAAACCTTTCATAGAGGAGAGGACTTTCTTGACCTTGAGCTCACATCCATCACAGTCCATCCTGACTTTGAGCTCCACAGTCTGGAACTGCTTCTTCTTCTTCTTGTTGTGGTGGTGGCTGTAGCCACCACCAAACAAGTCAGACAAGTACTCCAAGGTTCCTCCCATTCCCATGCTTGCTATTCAAACACAACTTCTCTAGATGAAAGCAATGAGGCTTCTTATAAACTTTTGAGACTCAGAAGAGAGAGCAAAAAAGGCTGTTGAAGAGGAGTGCTTGCTTCTTCTTGTTTTTTTTTGAAATAGGCCTGCAGAGCAGAAGAAACAAGCAAGACTGATAGAACTCAGAGAGGCAATATGGAATGGAATTTATAATAATTTTTTTTTCTATTGATTGAAAAGCAGAGAGAAGCTTCTTTATGTAGGCTTTTTTTTTTTTTTTTAATAAAAGATGTTTTAAATTCCCAAAGTTTAAGAGTTAAAAATAGAGAGTGGAGACATTTTGTGGTGGGGAGATATTTGTGGGGACTTTATGAAGACTTTGAGCTCCAAATTTCAAATAGAAATAATGAGACATGGGTCCTGTTGTTGTCTGGGACAGTGGAGAAACCACATCTCTTTGGGAGTAAGCAAACAGTAAAAAAAATAAAATAAAATAAAAAATAAAAATAAAAATAAAAAAAATCTTTGGAACATACCATGAAAGAGACCTCTCCTTGCAAGTAGTAAATCAAAAAAGAGCTGTGATGGTCTCAAATAATAGAATAGGTGATTTAACTTTAATTGAGAATTTGCGTGTGTTTCATTTATAATTATCAAGTATCTGCAATTTAGAGCCATGCAATGGATTCACTTTGCATATAAAAAAAAGAAAAAAAAAATTGAAGCTCATTTAGCAGAAGTAATTAATCTTTAAATTTTTTTCGGTTGAATTGTGAAAGATCTCAAGTTAGAGTCCGGATATGGTCTCTGTCCCTAGAACGGAATGCATTGGTAAAGAGTGAAAATAATTAAGCTTAGTTCTTTAAGACGTCGAGATGGTTCTTTTTCAATTTCTTATAAACGTTATATATTTTAGACTTGCTTTTGTGCTATGAAAAGTTTCAAGTTCATATTATGATCTTTTTTTTTTTCAAAAAAAAAAAAAAAACCCTTGTTTTGCAAAAGTAAATGAATTACTTGTAAAGGTATAAATAGAAATATAAACTTTACAATGATAGATATTGCTATAGATTGTATGAAAGGGAAAGTAAACAGTAGAATTTGATTGGGCCCAAAGATTTGTCATAGTCATTGCTTTGCACACATTGAAACCCTAGTGAGGTCTTGTAAGGTTGTGACATATCAATAATTTGAAAATTATTCTCAAGGGATGGTGAGGGGTGGGGGCCAATTGAGTAATGTCATTTCTTGTGTTAGAAAGCTGTCATGCTCTACCAATCACTGTTTCTAAAAACAGAGACCTTTCAAAAGCTTTGTAAGTGGGGGAAAAAACACAACCCATGCAACTACTATTCCCCAGAGAGACATGATTTGACGTATTCTAAGACATAGGTTGTCCAAGAGTGTGTTTTGTTTGCCCGGAGAAATAATAAAAATAAAGTTATTTTTTCTATTTTATGTATTTATTTGGATAAAAATTACAGTAGAAGCTACTTCTATAATGATGAACTAGATTCTATGTTGCATTTTTACTTTTCAACTTTTTATAATGGTGAGCTGGATCCTATATTGCATTTCTACTTTTCAACTTTACTTCATATTGATTTTGGGTAGAAGTAAAGTTGGAAGTAAAAAATAATAATATTTTATTATTTTGTGTCTCTTTTTTTCTCTTCCTTCCAAAACAATAAATATTTTATTTCTATTTTATCGCTTTCCTTTTTCAAAAAGTAAAAAAAACAAACACTAAAAATAAATAAAATATGATACTTCAATCTCATTATTTTTGTAAAGTACTTCTAATATTTTCTTCTTACTTCAGCTACTTCTAAATTCTCAAACACACCTTAAGGTCATATGCTTCTGACCCATGTCATAAAGGGCAAGGTCTCGTTCTACTTGCTTTTAGGATGTAGAGATTAAGTATTGGGTACGATAGTAAGTATTTCTATTGACGAATATTAAGAATTTTCGTTATGATGTAAATCTCCAGAAGATGGCATGATCAGGTTGAGCTAAGCTATCAAGAAAATGTCCAGAATAATAAAGAACTCCACCTTTCAACTAATGGAACCGAAAGCAACCTTCATTCCTTTTTTTTTTCTTTTCTTTCGGTTGCGGCTTATTGAAATTTGAAAGGGGCCATTCATTCATTGTAGTATGTGAATGGGAAAGGCAAAAGCTGCATATAGGGTCCAGAGACAGAGACATTTTTCGCATGAGCTACACAACTCTCTTTTACTTTAAGAATGCTCTTACTTGGACCTTAATGCTCCTTTAATGGCAAAAAGACCCTTTCAACAAGAAGGAACAAGGCTGAAGATGCTAATTTTAGTTGCCTTATAAGTATTTCATGCATGTTTCATGTGCTTAACAAAACGATTGAGGTTGAGTCCATCCTTGCTAGCTGCATGCATGTATATGCTCTTTTCTTGTTATGAATAAGATTAGCTAGTGATTATATTACATCGTGAAGATTCTAATCCTTTTTCTTTGATGCAGTACTCTGCTGGGTCCAAGAGTTTTGATATGACAAACATGGATTTATGCTTGAAAACTCAAAACGATGGTCCATGAGCACAAACCAGTTCTTTTGCGAGCTGAACGCGTGCTCTTAAAATCTATCTGCAAGTGCGTGTTGTCACTGAAACTTTCTATATTGAGACCAAATGTTATGCAGAGATTTTGCTTTTCTATAATGGCTCCAATCAAGCCATTGTAATTTATGAATAAGTATGCAAATTAATTTCCAACATGAGAGTAGGAAATTCAAATTTGAACCCTGTGAAAACTCACGCCAGTCTTGACCACCGAAAACAACTCTGGCCACCATGGCTGCAGCTTCTGTGAAACTGCGGCGGAACCAACAGAGACAGCAATGAAACAGTTCAGACCTTCTCTAACCTCAACCAAAATGTGAAAGCCACTTTAAAGTAGGTAAACAAAGGGGTCTTCACGTTCATTCATTGATATGATTGCCTTATAGAATTAAGGATTCAAGTTTGTCCAGTTCACATTATATAAGGAAACAACCGCTCAAATGAGTGCTGAGACTTCATACCAAACTAAACCATGAGTTGGCATCTGAGAACTTGTCATTGGAGGCCAAATCATCGAAATTATAGTTTTAGAATGACTCTCATGTCTCATAGCTCTTCTTTCTCTCGTGTACACACGCTATGAGTTTGGCGGTGGGGGGCCCAATGGCCCCTGAGTGATGGTTGTTGCCAAGATGTTCTCATGGGTAGGGCCTGCTGGCATTGATAGCTGGAAAGGGATTGAAAACTGAAATCTAGCTGGTGTTTCCAAATGGAGTAAGCACAGCTGGGTCCAGGATCTGTTGTATCCTGCTCATTATTTCTCGTCACAAAGGCCGGGAGTTTCTAAAGGGGCACAACATTTTTCCTGGTGAGCCCAATTAAAAATTTCGATTTTATTACAAGTTTGCCATTAATTTTTTTGGACTGAATTGCCCTTGTCTTCAACCTCTTTCTCTTCCTCTTCTCAAATCAAACTGCAATTCAGTGAACCCAAAAAAAAAAAAAAAAAAAAACCTAAATCCTACAACTATTCCATCAAATCTTTTTCCGTATTAAATAATCTCACAAATTAAATTTCAAAAATTGAGTTTATTAGATATTTGTTTACTTAAAAATCCTACAAATATTGCAAATTGATAAAAATTAATAACCCAAAAAAAACTCAGGACTGATAGTCCGGATAGCAGTATTTTGTCCGGACTGACAGTCCGGACAAAATTTATTTGTCCAGACTTCCAGTCCGGACAAAATTTTATTTGTCCGGACTGCCAGTCCGGACAGCAGTCCTCTGTCCGGACTGGAAGTCCGGACAAATAAATTTTGTCCAGGTGTATACCCCGGACAGGAGATAAGTAGTATTTTTTTATCTTATTATCCACAAAGTTGTTGTGGCATAGTGGTTAGTAGTCTTGCAATGTCACATGGGTGACCCAAGTTCAATGCTTGTCAATAGCAAGCAAATTTTTAATTTTTTAAAAAAATTGGTTTGCGATTTTTTTAATATTTTGGTTGTTGTGACAAAAGCATACCACTATAAATTTTTCTTCTTATTAAACCGCCACTATGATATCTAATCACATTTTACTTTATTTTATTTTTCCCAAAATAAATGAAATTTTCTCCCAACTAAACAGAATTTATTCAATTTAGTTTCTATTTTTATTCGATTCGGTTTTTTCGAAATTGATAAATATTTGCATATGTTAACCACCATAAACAATAAGAAAAATAGAATTAAATACTTGCAACCCATTCCAGAAAACCAAAAAAAAAAAAACAATCACCAACAGATTCAGAACACACTAATATACCAGCTCAATCATATAGTAAAGAAAATCACGTAATTTATTATTAACTCGGAGTATGAGAAAGATACAATCAACCTATTGAGATCATAGAACTTATACATAAAGTTTATGCTTTCCGACTACAAATTTCATCAATACACAAATAAATCCAAATAAATTCAAAAGATAAAAATTAAAAAAGGGAAAAAAATTGGCTCTTTTTTCCATCCGTCGCCGGTCTTTTAGTTGGAGTCAAAAATTCTTGGTGAGCCTCATACCAGGCGGAAATCCTTGCATGAATCCATGCCTGCATATAATCAACAATTTGGTGTTTGGAGGGGAATTAAATTAGGATAAACATATTTGAGAGAAATGCATTTAATTTAATATATCAAAAAAGTTCAGATGAGGATAAGAGAAATGAGCTTATTTTATGAATGTAAAGGCTACTTGAGAAGGCATTTGACCCAAAGTCTTCTGCACAAGATCTGATTAAAGCAATGTAAAGTGTTAACACATAAAATTTAAACATATCCCAAAGTGCAAAAAAAATAGTTAGAAATTATACACAGTTTTAGCAATGAAATAACAGGAGAACATGAGATATCACGCTGAGATGAGAAAATGTTGTATGCACTTAATTGCACAATCCAAAAGCATAACATAAAAAACTAAAAAGAGAAGAAGTTATTAGGCCACTATAATGAGATAATTAGAGTTATTGTATCAACAGCTTCACGTGAAGCTGCTGATTCTTATTGGCACACGGATTTTCCTGCTACAGACAAGTCAAGTAAGTATGAAACATCATCCAACATAATCGTCATCTCACCAAACAGCATATGAAATGTGTTTGTTTCCGGATGCCATCTCTCAACAAATGCGCTAATCTCGATAGCGCTAATGTATTGGTAGGAGCATTTGACCAATGGATATAATGAAGACCCACGTACTAATTCCATGAATCGGGTGTTTGGCTGCGATGTCATCAATGACCATGCACTTATTTTTCTCCAGTGACTGATACAACGCAGTTGATCTCGTTCCTGCATATATAATATAGTCATAACACATGCACACACACAATAAATGGTTTATCGTTTTTTTTGGAAATAATTACCTCATCTTTTAATATGAAGAAAGCAACGTGCGTCTTGAAACTCTTCAATACAGATAAATCAACTGGACTTCAATAATTTGACTCTTGAAAATCATCTTGAGAGCCTTCTGCATCAGTATTCCCTTCCTCTAGTCTAGCACTATCATATCTGATCAAATTAGGAGTTTTTACATTTAATTCAGTATCTACAGTAACTTCGATTTCTCTCTCTCGTATCAGGAGTTGGATTTGTGGTCGAGATGCTGCTTTCTTCCTCCTTAACGAGGCAGTTGGTCGAAGGCGAGAAGATTCTGCCGGATCCATCTATGCAATACAAAGATATTTCATTCATAGATATTTTTTTATCAAAACAGTAACTTTTCAATGTGCAAGTAAGTAGTAACAAAGTATAATTTACTACAAATATCATATTTTCTCTATTTATTTTTTTGCTGCAAGATAGTGTAATATTAAAGTTTAAAGACGCTGAAACCGTCTTTTGCTACTTAATCAACCATTAGGACAATACCATTAAACTTCTAAATTAACTAATAAATTTTAATATTAACGTCCATAATTAGAAAAATAACTAAATTTTCGCATATTTTACAACTACGATTACAATATTAAATTTTCTTCATAATTATAATCTAAATATTAAAAATCAAAATTAACAAAAAAATGCTATAACCAATTTTGCTAGCTCCTTCACTCTTCCTCCTCTCCATCCCAAGAAAATCACAATGAAGAGTTGTTTGATCCAAAAATAAAAAAAATTAAATTCTAAAATAAATATTGCTAAATTAGGAAAACTCACCTACTAATGGAGGGAAGTCGGCGGCGGCGGTGGCTGGAGAACACCGGCAGCGACGGCGGGCGAACACTGGCAGCATCGGCGGGGTCGGCGGCGGCGTCTCTTTCTCGGCGGTGAGAAGAGCGGCGTCGGGTGTACGAATGGGAGAGAGAGGAGATTTAGAAGGAGAAGAAGGTAGAGAAAAATGATAGAGAGGATGAGGGGAAGTGTGAGGGGGAAGAGGGAAGAGGAAGTTAGGGTTTTGGGGAAGTTAGGGTTTTGGGTTAGAGCGGTTGGAGAAGAAATGAGAAGAGAAGAGGGAGATGAGAAATATATAGCTCAAGGGTATTTTCGGAATACCAATTGTGCTCACTAAGAAATTCTCCTCTTTACTAAAATCAAAGTGGGCTCACTAGGAAATCTGGGCTCACTAGGAAAAAAGTTGTGCCCCTTTAGAAGTTCCCCAAAGGCCGTAGTCTGATCTTGAATTTAGGATCTCTCAGTATTGAACTCAAGATTCACAGGGATTTAAGGTAGGCTGACATGCGAATCGGCCCAACACCAATAGGTAATTAACTTGAGAAAGGATGACATTGAAAGAGAAATAGAATGGAGAAACGTGTGAATTAATGACGTTGGATTGAGACAGACTCAGCCCTGCAGCCTCAAGACACTTTTTTTTTTAGGAAAATAAGGGATCTTTCCATTGTCATTGAATTAGAGAAAAATTATACATTATCAAAATTTCTCATTTCTTTATTTGATTACAATGAAAAGAAAATAAAAATAGACAAAGAGGACTTATAGATCGTCGCTATTTTTTTTACAGAATATTTGTGGGATTTGAGACAGTTTTGGGGATCGGTCATTTTTCCGTTGACGATCCGACGACGATGGTTGGAGGCGAGCTCGTTCTTCTTTTCTTCTGATGTCGATGGTTGGAAACGAGCTCGTTCTTCTTTTCTTCTGATTTTGGAGGAAGCACGAATGCTTACGCGGGAGAGAGATCTCTGGTCAAAGATCCTTTTTTTTCTCTGCCGGTCTGAAGGTTTCAAGGCTCTTTGTGCGTAACTTGAATTTTTCAAGGTCCAAAGGTCCTTTTTGAGTTCTCTTGAGAGGTATTTATAAGCTCCTGGTTGTTGAAGAGATTTCCTTGTAGATAAGAACAAGATCTGATTTTCTTTTAATTAGAATTGAAATCTTTTTAAAATCTCGATAAGATACTCGAATCTTCTCTTGATTTAATTTGCTCCAGATTCATTGAATCGGGTCCTGTTTCTGCACCCAAAAATTAATTAAACCCAAATTAGAATTTAATTAGAATTTGTAAAATTATCAAACTCTAATTAAATTAATTTAAGGATTAATTACAGTTAGACCCCCTGTAGTATTGGGGGTGTGTAACTTAACACCTCTGAAGTTTGAAACTCTCAAAAAATCCCCTTAAATTTAGTTATTTTCACTCTTTTTTACTAAAGTGTACTCTTATCCCTCAAATTTCTATTCTACCATCATCTCTATTTTTAACCAGCACACATTCTCTCTATTTCTCTCCTCTCTCTCTCTCTCCCTCTGTATCCCTCTCTCTCAGTCACTCTCTCTCTATCCCTCTCTCTCAGTCAGAGAGGGAGAGAGAGTGACTGAGAGAGAGGGATAGAGAGGGAGAGAGAGGAGAGAGAGAGAGAGAGAGGAAGTGTGCTAGTTAAAGGGAGGGATGAGGGTAGAATAGGAATTTGAGGGACAAAAGTGTACTTTAATAAAAAATGAGAGTGAAAATAACTAGGTTCACGGGGTTTTTTGAGAGTTTCAAACTTCAGGAGTGTTAAGTTACATACCCCCAATACTACAGGGGGTCTAACTGTAATTAAACCTTAATTTAAAGTTCTTCATCCAAGAATTAATTTGATTAAAATTTGGATAGAATTAGAAATTGCAAAATAGTTGGAGATATGACCAAAATATATTGCATGCACGAAGTCGGGGGTTCACCGCCCGAAACGGGGAGCCGAGCGGTGCAAACGGGCGCCCGAGGCTGGCCTCGCTAGTCTCGCGAGTGCGAGGCTTGCCAAAGGCCAGTTAAATTTTTTTTCGTTGTTGTTGTTTTCTCTAGCTGAGCCTCGCATCCAGCCTCGCGTGGGTGCGAGGCTAGGCTTTCTTTTTTTTTTTTTAAATTTTATTTCTCCTGAGCCTTGCATCCACGCGAGGCTGAGCCTGGCGTGGGTGCGAGGCTCAGCTTATTTTTTTTTTCTTCTTTCCTCGCTTGTGGGAGTCCTCTTAAGCCTCGCATCCACCTTGCGTGGGTGCGAGGCTCCCTCCTTTATTTTTTTTAAAATTATTTATGATTATTATTATTATTATTATTTGAATTCAGATTCGGATTTGGACTCGGATTTTGAATTCGGACTTGGATTTTGAAACCGGACTCGATCTCGGATTTCGGATTCGAACTCAGATTTTGGATTCGAACTTTTGGATTATTTTTATCGTTTTACAAGACCCCCTCCAAAATTTTTAAAATTTTGTCTCTCTATTTGTTTTAATAAAATTTTGAAATACTTTGGATTTTTCTTTTGAAATTGGTGGATGAGTTCATGGAGATGAAACTTGCTAAGAGTGCGAAAGTATCTTAACAATTTGAGTATTTTGACTATGATGGGACTTGTTTAAGTTGCCAAACAGAACCGATGACTCGCCCGACTAACAGATAGAGCCAATGATTACTTTCTAATTGAGATTGAAGAACCATAAGTAGAGGTGTTCAGAAAACGTACTTATGGAACTTTGGCGGAGGTATACTGTTAAGCATATCAAGACTGCTTGGTATTTTTAACAGAGTACCTCTCCCTTTTACCTTTTCAGCATCGGGTTGTTCTTACCCGCAGTATGATAAGACTGATTGAGAATTTTAGCTTACTCTTACCCCTTGCCTCAAGGGCACTGGGCTATCCGTACATTCTTTCTTATCATAATAGGTAAATATTCAATAGATTGTTGGATTGTGACTAGGTAAGGGTCTAAAACTATGGGCAGAGGTGTTCAGAAAATGTACCCATAGGGTCTCGGCAGAGATATTCAGAACACGTACCGAGATGACCAGATTAGGGTCAGAAAACCATGAGTAGAGGTGTTCAGAAAACATACTCATGAGATCTTGGTAGAGATGTTCAGAAAACATACCAAGATATTTCGACAGAAGTGTACTGTTAAACATACCGATTGGGTCTCAGCAGAGGTGTTCAAAAAAAGTACTGAGGTGACCGTGTTAGGGTCATAGGGTGTATTATTTATGTGATTATTCAAATCTCGCTGTCAGAGCTAAGATCTTAACATGACAGACTTGGTTGTTATTGAAATGAGATGATTTGAATCTCGTTGTCAGAGATAAGAGCTTAACATGACAGGTTCACGAAATTTTTAGCAAAGCACCAGCTATCAATGGATTTGACATGTTTTTACGAATTGCCGTTTGCGTTGGGCTAGCTATGTTATTCCCTCAGCATGATGAGTTGTCGAAGATTTTGTTTGGGCTTAGATACCAAACATTCCATCTTTCCTTTACCTTAGTGGCTATGGGTTTATTGATACTCCCAATATGATAAGACTACTCGATAATTTTAGTTTCCTCTTGCCCCTTTCCTCAAGGACGTTGGGGTGTTCGCACATTTTTTTTCTTATCATAATAGGTTAGCTAGGATTTTGACTTCCTCTTCTCTTTGCCATGTTGGCATTAAGCAGTTCATACTTTTACCTCAGCTTGAGGAGTTGTCGAGAGTTTGATTTTCTCTTCCCTTTGCATTTGTGGTTATAGGTTGTTCATGCTTTTACCTCAGCATGAGGAGTTATCGAGGATTTGAATTTCTCTCCCCTTCCTTTTGAAGCATCAGGTTATGAGTATTCTTAGGATAATATTATGACAAATTTATCATGAAATTTTTAGCAAACCACAAGCTATCAATAGATTTGACATGCGTTTGCCAATCACCATTTGTGTTGGGCTAGCCATGCTACTCCCCTTAGCATGATGAGTTGTTGAGGGTTTTGTTTGGGCTTAGATACTAAACATTGCCTTTTCCATTTACCTTTTTGGTATTGGGCGATCGGCTTCATACTCTTACCCCCAGTATGATAGGGTTGGCAAGAAATGTTCAATTTCTCTTCCGGTTGCTTTTGACAGTATTGGACGGTTGATTCATTAGCCTTCCCTTCCCTCTTTTTTTATGAAGGTGGCTAGATGTAGTATTTCTTCAAAAATTTATCGTTGATAGGCATCATCATCTTGTCGCCGTCTTGATTGATCAGGCGATAGGCTCCATTTGAGTAGACGGTTTCTACTACAAATGGTTCTTTCCACTTGGGTTCGAATTTCTCCTTAGTCTTATGGGTCAAGATTATTGGTATTTTGACAGCTAAGAACAAGTCTCATTTTTTTAAAGTTCTTTTTTTTAACTTTCTTGTTAAATATTCTCGAGATGCACGCTTCGTATAACTCAATTTGTTGCTGCGCGTTTAGGCTGCAAGCTTAGCTCTATAATTGCGTGCTTAGCCTCACATTTTAAACTGGCATAGCCTTGCAACTGGGCTAGTATAATTTCGCGTTATACGCGGGGTTGGAATTGTGTGCTGATTTTAGCCTTGCACACTGAGTTAGATTCATGTACTAACTTAGCTGTGCACACTGACTTAGATTCGCATTTAGTTGCGAGCATAGCATTGCGTTTGAGTTACTTTACACGAGTTTAGCCTCGCGTCTTGATCTCTTTATGCGTGCTTAATTGCAAGGTTTGCAGGTCCCACCCCCTATGTGAGCCTTATTTGATTTGTTACGATGAGTATTCAATTTGATCACTTTTTTCTTCACCAGATACTATGTAAGGTTGCTGGTTAACTTGACACCTTAAGTCTCTGATACAGACCTTGGTTTTCTGTTTCTTGAAGTTTATGTGGGACTGAGAGTTAGCCTCGCACTCTGAACTTATTACGCAAGGCTGCGAGTTTGTTTCACATTTTGGCTGTGAGCATAGTCTCGCGTTTAGATGACTTTATGTTGGCTTGGCATCACATTGTATGCAGAGTTTGCTTTGCATTGCATAGAAGGTTTATTGGTGTGGGTCTCACCCCCTGTGTGGGCCTCATTTGAATGGTCATTGTAATTCAATTGACCGTCTTTTTCTTTTTTGAAGTTTACGCTAGACTGAGAGTTAGCTTCGCATTTTGAACTTCTTCGCGCTTTGGATCTGCCTCGTGCACCGTGTCTATCGCACGCTGGCTTATCTTTGCGTATTGAGAGTTTCATGTCTGGTTGCATCTCTTCTAGTAATGAAAGTCACGTAGTTTGCCAAATATCCTCGCATATGTATGTTGGCAGTGAAATTTTTTAAGTAAATAGAGTTTTCCACAACAGAACGCGGAGCTAACTCCGCAGCCCCGCATTTGGCTATTTTAGCCTCGCGTTTGAGCAAAACGTGGAGCTAATCCATAGCTCCGAGTTCTGATGAATTTAGTTCCGCGTTAACTCCACGTGAGCAGATTTCATTAGAATCCTAAATTGATTGTGATTGAGATTTGGGCTTATCTAATACCCAAATTGAGTCCAATCAGAATTCCAAATCAAGAGATTTAAATCAATATTAAATATTTGATTAGAATCCTTGATGAATACAAATATCTTGATTCCTATTCCTATGGAAACTCTCATAACCACTAAAGTCTATAAATACCCTCTTTGAGGAGACTTTAGGGATGATCAATCAAGAATAGATCAATCAATTGATGATCATCTATCTTCAATCTCTTTGATCCTTTGGCAATTCAAGTACGCGAGAGAGCCTTGAAGCCTTTGGTGATGGTCTTCTTTTTGACAATTGGAGATATTTTTCTGAAATCTTGGAGAATTCGAGTTACGCACAGAGCCTTGAATTCGTGAAGATCAGAGAAAATCATCATCTTCTTTCTGGAGTTCTTGAGAAGTTCAAGTTACGCATAGAGCCTTGAACGAATCAAGAGATCGTCTACAGTCGGCCGTCATCTTCAAGAGAGAAGAGTTCAACGTCTGATCGTCCAAAGGAACTACTATAGATCCCATCGCTACACAGATCCCACGTTAATTGTAAAAGAGAGCGATACAACTATAAATCCTCTCGTTTGTTCTCTTTTTATCTTGTTCACTTCTATTGTAATTCAAACTTATTCAATGGAAGGAAGCAAAGAAAATTTTGCGGCAAACAATGTATTATCCTCGCGTTTCAGCTATTTTACACGGGATTGCAAATTAGCCTTGCATTTTGGAGTTTTTGCACTTTCGCTGGCTTTGCTTTGCATAATCTTTCACTGTTCGTAGGTATTAGTCTCGTGTTCCTTACGCTGACTTCATAAATATCCTTATTTGGTTGGATGTGGGTTCTACCCCCTACATGGGACTTGTTTAGCAGTTCGTGAAGTTCGTTATGTGGTAATAAATTACTTTCTTTTTTGTAGTAGACTATGCAGGGCTGAACCTTGGCCTGCATTTCTATTCACTTTTGTACTCTGGATGAGTTCTGTGTGCTGGTTTAGCCTCGTGCACTAATATAACCATGTATGCTGGTTTGGTTTTGAGTTAGCCTCACGTCTGGATAACTTTACACTGGTTTAGTCTCGAGTTCTTTTCATACCTTAGATGATTTTATGCTGGCTTACCCTTATGTTGTATGTGGGCATAGCCTCGTATTTTTGCTTTGGGCTGTTTGATTTTATACTCTTACCTCAGTATGAAAGGGTTAGCGAGAGTTGTATTCTCTTCCCGTTGCCTTGATGGCATTAAATAGTTATTTTAAATTTTTTTTTTGCTTTTTTTGAATTATTTTGTTTTTTTTAAATTTTTTTGAATTTTTTTTTGAATTTTTTCCTTTTTTATAATTTATGACAATCATTTTGCTGTCGTCGCATTTGCGAACACCTACTTCTGTTCAGGCCTTCACTTAATCACATTTCTATCGACGAGTACCTGAATTTTATCTTTCAGATCATAACAATTCTTAGTTGGGTACTCAATGTTTTGATGGTAGAGGCAATACTTAGGGCCGCTGGTCTTCCCCGCTTCCTCTGACCTTGGATTTTCGGGTAATCTGAGCATCTCTTTTTTGTTGAGCAAATTAATCAAGGTAGTTGTTTGCTCATCCTTGAAAGTGTACGTTTGTTGCGACCGAGAAGAATCTCAATTATTCTGTGCTTTTTTATTTGCAACATGTTTGGTAGTCATTGCCTCCTTTTCCTTAGGATAGGATGATTGTGGCTGTGGCTGATTCATTGTCATTCTCCTTTGGGCATGGTATTCACTGATATATCAGATTATATCCTCTACTTGCTGCCCTTATTTGACTAGATCCTTTCAGGTTTTGGACTCTACTACTCTCATCTTGACCAATATCCTGGTCTGGAGATTGTGTTTGCAAGTTTCCACTAATGTTTTCTGTGACATGCTATGTGGGCATCGCACGACATTTCGCGGAAATGCTCAACGAAGCTTTTAACTATCTCATCCTCTCTTTGTTTATTTGCTTTAAGAGAGTAGATGGATACTTCGGCATCGTCTTCAAAAGAGCGGGCTTGGAACTCCCTCTCCATGTCAGACCAGGCATTAATGGTTCCCTGGGACAGCTATATAAACCAAGTGAATGCAGGCCCTAGCAGGGTACTTGCGAAAATCTTCATCATCACTGGGTCATTGCCCATGAGATGGCCAGTCTGCGAAAAGAAATAGTACATATATTGGTTCAGAGATCCCTTCCCATCATATGACTCTAGCTGGAGAGGCATGTATTTTGCCAGAAACGGTGCGAAATCCCACTCTATCAGGTAGGGTCTCGTAGTCCCCGTCTCTTGCAATCCTTTTCGGTGCATTAACGCTTCCATTTGACTTTAAAGCTTCTCCAACTTTTTGGCATGACGATCAACGAAATATTCCTCCTCACTGCCTTTTCCCTCGGCATCTGGGTTGGATTTGGTCTCATCTTTATTGGCCTTATCAGAAGAGGAAGAACCACCTGCTCCATTTTCTGTGTTCTTTTGAGTGTTCTTCAAGACTTATGCAATCATTGCTTTGAGGTTTTTTATGCTCCTTCGCTGCTCTTGGATGAGGCGTTCTTGTGCCTCAATCTTTTGACTCATCTCGGCTGACCATTCAACCATATAAACTATCCTTCTCCCGGACCGGGAGGAAGCGTGCGATCGCAGCGTTGCTATGGCCGAATGCTCGCTAAACTCTTCATATTTTTCATCAGGACCCCCTGTCAATCTTTCGTAACTGCAGGGAGCCGTCACGCCTGACCTGAGGCGTCTGTGATGATAGGTTTTCTCTGCTTCCGTATCAGAGTCATACTTTTCAATGACTGGTTTCTTGCCCTTATCCACCATATTCGACGTGAAAACGAGCAAGTCTTGATTTGAGTCAGAGTTTTATTTTTACAGCCGTCTTCTTTCTGGAATATCAAATTCTGATGCTGATAACTGGTTAAATGCAGATGGTCTTGGGGCTTGACAACGACAGCGAGTCAAAATTGTCTCGATCAACTCTTCACAATAGCAGTACTGATGTGGTCGTGCCACCCTTCTTTTATTTGTGACATATCTCCGTAAATCCAAAGTTTCTTCACGCAATGTTGATATAACCATCTTTTGCGGGCGGGGCCCTCTTCTTGTACGAGGTTTATTTATCCAGACAGGTGTTTTTGAGAAATCATGGAAGTTATATTTATCAACTCCCAGTTTGGTTCGATGTTCATCATTAGTTTTGATATGTCTTGCATGAATTTGCTCGGTAGGCTGGCATTCTTTTGTTCTTATGTGAGGCTGAGACTTAACTTTTGCCTCGCGCACTGAACAAACCTTGCATGCTCGATGAGCCTGGCATACCGATCTAGTATCGCACACTGGCTTAGTTGAACTAGCCTCACGTGCTGGCTTAGACTTAGTTTGGCTTTCAAGTTTACTTGTGCCAGGCTGATGAGTGCTAGGTTGCTGACAACTAGGCTGAGCTTTGCCAGGCTGAGAGGTGCTAGGCTAGCTTTTGTCAGGCTGAAAGGTGCTAGGCTGAGTCTTGCCAGACTGAGAGATGCTAGGCTGGCCTTTGCCAAGCTGGCGGGTGCTAGGCTCACCTTTGTCAAGCTGATGAGTGCTACGCTGGCCAAGCTGGTGGGTATTGGGCTGGGCAGACTGAAGAGTGCTAGGCTGACTTTTGCCAAACTGGTGGGTGCTAGGTTGGCCAGGCTGAAAAGTGCTAAGCTGATTTTTTCCAAGCTGATGGGTGCTAGACTGGTTTTTGCCAAGCTGATGGATGTTGGGCTGTTTTTTGTCAAGCTGATGGGTGGTAGGTTGTTCTTTACCAAGCTGATGGATGCTAGGCTGATTCTGAGCCTGACATGCAAAATGAACTTCGAGTACCTTACGGTATGCTCTCCGATTCCAATTGGAAATTCGGGTCTGTCTTTGAACCGCGATAAGTTTTCCTTTGGCATCATATGCAGTGAGTTCTGATGGACTAGACTTTGAAAATCCAAGTGGCTGTTGATGGATCAATGCTTCTTTGTCATCCAAAATTATTGGATCATTTTTTTGTGATTTTGAACATTTTAGGCCGACCTCGACCTCGATCA
This sequence comes from Dracaena cambodiana, assembly GCA_036321105.1. Taxonomy (NCBI): domain Eukaryota; kingdom Viridiplantae; phylum Streptophyta; class Magnoliopsida; order Asparagales; family Asparagaceae; genus Dracaena; species Dracaena cambodiana. The sequence goes on along the minus strand of JAYEPQ010000012.1, from coordinate 18,383,476 downwards.
CCAATTTCTCCATTGTCTCTCCAATTTTGTTGATGTTAGATTAGACCACCATCTCCTCTTCAGTATAGGAGATTTCTCCCACTGTGGTCGCCAGTCTGTTTTATGAAAAAACAGGGGATCTTTTCATTGCCATTGAATTGGAGAAAAATTACAGATTATCAAAATTTCTCTTTTCTCAATTTGATTTCAATGAAAAGAAAATAAAAAATAGAGAGAGAGGACTTATAGATCGTCGCTCTCTTTTTATAGAAGATTTGTGGGATTCGAGGTAGTTATTGGGATCGGTCATTTCTCCGTTGACGATCTGACGTTGATGGTTATAGGCGAGCTCGTTCTACTTTTCTTCTTATTTTGGAGGAAGCACGAACGCTTGCATGGGAGAGAGATCTGACCAAAAGTCATTTTTTCTCGTCGGTCCAAAGGCTTCAAGCCTCTCGCGCGTTACTTAAATTTTCTAAGGTCCAAAGGTCCTTTTTGAGTTCTCTTGAGGGGTATTTATAGGCTCCCAGTTGTTGAAGATATTTTCTTGTAGATAAGAGCAAGATCTGATTTTCTTATAGATAAATTTGAAATCTCTTTAGAATCTCGATGAGATATTCAAATCTTCTCTTGATTTGATTTGCTCCAGATTCATTAAATCGGGTAATGTTTATGCACCCAAAAATTAATTAAACTCAAATTAGAATTTAATTAGAATTTGTAAAATTATCAAACTCTAATGAAATTAATTTAAAGTTCTTCATTCAAAAATTAATTTGATTAAAATTTGGATAGGATTAAAAATTGCAAAATAGTTGGAGATTGGACCAAAATATATTGCATGAACGAAGTCGAGGTTCACCACGCGAAACGGGGGGCCGAGTGGGGCAAACAGGCACGCGAGGCCAGCCTCGTGCCTGCGAGGCTTGCCAAAGGCCAGTTTAATTTTTTTTTCGTTGTTGTTTTTGTTTTCTCTGCCTGAGCCTCGCATCCAGCCTCGCGTGGGTGCGAGGCTAGGCCTTCTTTGTTTTTTTTAAATTTTAATTTTATTTCTCTTGAGCCTCGCATCCACGCAAGGCTAACCCTTGGATGGGTGCGAGGCTCGGCCTGTTTTTTTTTTTCTTCTCTCCTCGCTTGTGGGAGGCCTCCTGAGCCTCGCATCCACGCGAGGCTCAGCCTTGCGTGGGTGTGAGTCTCCCTCCTTTAAATTTTTTAAATTATTTATTTATTTATTATTATTATTATTATTTGAATTCGGATTCAAATTTGGACTCAAATTTTGGATTTGGACTTAGATTTCGGATTCGAACTCGGATTTTGGATTCGAATTTGAATTAATTTTATCGTTCTACACACTTGATATCTCCTACCTCTCGAGGTTACAAGCTACGGATCCCTCTCCAACATAGTTGTTAATATCTTATGATATGCGATACGTATCTTATGATATGATACGATTCAAAGAAAAATTGATACGTATCTTATCTGCTATACTATTTGGTTATGTATCTTATGATACGACAAGCGTATTCTACGATATGCGATACGTGTCTTATGATATGTGATATGTCACGATACGCTGACTTGGTTCATAAATAGATTTCAAACTCACTTAAATGAATTTTTTGTGTTAAATATAGAGTGTAAATTTCAAACAAGTGCAGTCATTTAACAAAAAAAATATCAAAGTTTTCGATACTTATTTTCTTGATAAAAACAATTACACAAATAATCAAAAGAGGCAAATTATTAATTTACGGAATATAAATTATTTAATTACTGATTCTTAGTTCTATTATCTAAAAAGCTTATTCATTATATGTTAAAATCTCGATAAAAGGAAAATTTTGTGTAGATTTAAGAATATGAAGATGAAGAAATTAAAATAATTAAGGAGGATGGTAATATAACTATAAGGGATGATAAATTGATATTATATTTACTTATTTTGTATTTTTTTTTCAGAGGGATAACGAACTTTTGCTCAATGTTTTGGTTTTTGTGAATAACATACAACTAAAACTTAGAACCAAAAAGGAAAGAGATTGGAGAAATATATAATCTAATTTGATTGTTGGATATAGAATTCGATTACGAATGGATTAATGAGAAATAAAAACTCTATATAGTCAAAAGTGTATATTGAATGGATTTCATGTATGTTTTAAGTTGAAGAAGGAATAATAGTTTTAATAAAAAGAAAAGAAACAGAAGATGTAATTGTAAAATTTTATCAATTTATTATTTATTCACAATATTTAGTCTCTAATAGATTATTTGATCATTATTCATAAGATCTCTTAACTTGATCACAATTGTAAACAATAAATGAGGAAAAAGAAAGGATATTAAAAGAGGAGTTTGTATGGAGCAAGAGAGACGAAGATGAGAAAAATGAATGTTATTTTTAGCTTTAAGTAAATTTAGCAATATATTTGTTATTGTAGTATAATTTTGATTGATGACCTTATTGTCACAACACTTGGAATGTTAGTTACATATTTATATATAGTTATTGACTTATATTTAACATATTATTGGCTTTAGTATTTGTATTTGGCTATTTGTTTACTTATACTTTAAATTTACTCATATGTTTATTATATTATATACTTTTATGTGTTTATTATTTACCTATTATACATTGATTGATAGATCTTACGATACGATATGTGATATGATATATAGGGATAATGATAAATTATATATATCCCGATTTGATAACTTCGCTTTCCAATTAGACTTGATCGCCATTTTGGAGTAGAGGATCCTCTAGACTAAGAGAATTGTCGTCCCACATTTCGTGGAAGAATGAGGTACTTATAGTGGAGACTCGTTTTGAGGTTGAGATCTTCTAATATCCTACAGTAACCAAGTGAGAAATACAGCAAATGTTCATGGATGGGGAAGCCGAATTAGGTCCAACTTTCTTATTTGGATGATCTGAAATATCACTAAATTATGTAGATCACGGACCTAAAAGCCTATTGTTGAGCTTCTTGCCTTGGGCATTCGAGGAGGACAATTTTGGTAACACTCAACACCCCCAAGAGGCAAAAAAAGGTGAGAAGTTCTTTCCCTATTTCTAGCTTAATCATTGCATCGAAGATAATGAGATACCATCAGCAAATTATTAGTTGTATAAAGATATATGCTTACTGTAAATTTAGAATAGAAAACAATACGGGAATTTCTAAAGGAGCACACTAATTTTTCATAGTGAGCCATCTTTCTTAGCGAGCACACCATCTCTTTTGAAAAAAGAGGGTTTTTCCTAGTGAGCACACTACCTATTCCCAAAAAACTTTTTTCTTCTAACTCCTCTCTAACCCATCATTCCTCTCAACTTCTGCTCCGCTCTGCTTTGCTGTCAACTACCTACTACCATGCCGCCGGTTCTAGTGAAACCTCCACCCGTATATTGTACTCCCGGTCTCAGCCAGCCCTCCGCCTGTCCACCCCTCAAGAAACCCTAGAAAGGTTGAAGACAAGAGGTAAAAATTGAGTGCTAAAGACCTTGATTTTTTAGAGAAAGATGCTATTAACAAGCTCTCACAGAAAAAAGCCTCCTCTGCAATCATCTCTTTCCCTTTGTTCGCCATAAAATTTGATTTTATTAAAATTTCAGATAAAGTTACAATAAGAACGGTTGTCCGTTTACAGAAGATAAGGAAAATGATTCCTCTTTGTTTAAAACTAGGGTTTCTTTTGTAGCCGTAGAGGACGGTCTTGCTCTCCGTTGATGATCCAAACACGAATTCTTGAGTTGATAGGTTTTGAAAAGCTTTAAGCAGGAAGAACTCCTTTGAACTCTAGATTCTTAGTACAAGTACTCAAATGGAGATAATCCAACCTCTTTTTCAGCCCAAATTTTAGCTATTTATAGAGGTTTAGAAGCTTTTAAATTGTGTAACTATCCAATTAATAGCTCCTTAATAGAGGATTAATTTCTTATTTTAATCAATTAGATTCGTAACTGCAATTTTTAGTCATCTGGATTTATAACTGAAATGTGGATCTTAACTTTAGATCTACATTTTGGCTTTTTGCAGCTCATGTGCCATGCTTAGACCTGTGTTTAGGTGTAAATGAAGATAATATTTATCTTTTGAAGTTTTGAAGTGAAAACGCGACTCAACAGGTTCCACATTTTAGCTATTCTTAGCTCAAAATAAGAACCTTTGACAAGATCCATAAGATAACTTTATTTAGTTTAGAATGTGGATCTCTTTGTGATTGATGATTCGTGTTTTGGCTCTCAACAGCATATCTTTCTTGATTAGATTTGCGTTTTGTATTGGAATGAGGATAATCAAAATTTTACAAGATTTTGATATCAAAATGCGACCCTACGTTTGAAATTTTTGAGATGCGGGTTAAATCCACGTTTGATTAAGGAGGATTTTCATCCTTTTATGTAATGTCAAAACGTGATTCTAAGGGGGCTCGCATTTTAATTATCTTATGAAATGTGGATCTCTCTAGCAGAGGATCTGCATTTTGTCTCTTAGTAATTAATTTTGAATGTTTAGACCTGCATCTAGGGATAAATAGGAGTAAGATTATCCTTTTAATGTTTTGAGAGAAAAACGCGACCCAAAGGGATTCATGTTTAATTTTTATTTAGCTCAAAATATGAGCTTTCTACAAGTTATTTTACTTAGCTTGGAATGTGGCTCTCTAAATGATGATCCGCATTTTAGTTTCTTAGCTATTTTCAAGACTTTTGAGACTTAGATGTTTTGCTATCTTACTCTTCTTATTATTATAGTGAGCTAACTAACAAGTTGTAGATGAATTTTATGTTATTCTAATTAGTCTAGAATATAGAATCCACTAGTTCACAACCAAGTATTATTTCTATTATCTTCTTCCTATCTTTCTAATATAAACGATTATATTAAAAAGTTCATGTTTTTAGTTTAATCTTTTATTTGAAATACCTTAAGCATGAGATATCAAATGGTGCGTAAGCATATCAAAGATGTAACTTTTATAAAAGTAAACTAAATCAATAGAAAATTTTATGAATAAAATCAAAACCAATAACCCCAACCCTAACTAAGCATAAACTATCAAAAAACTTAACTTAAGCATAACCTATCAAAATATTGATTTACGAGTTATTGTATTTTAATCTTTTATAGAAAAATCATGTCTTTTTTATTTATTTTAGGAAAAAGACAAATAAAATAAATAACATGGTTGATTCTTAACTTCGTCTACATCATAGAACTAAACTATTAGCTACTTGTGATCCTAGTTAACATGATTCTATTTTTATTCATGACAGCTAATAAAAATCCTCTTTTTTCCTAAAAAGCAATTAAAAATCTATAGTAGAAAGCAATTAAAAACTATCTACTAAAGCAAACCTAACTAGAAAGCGTATAAACCCTATCTAGAAAGTGCTAAAAATTATCTGATAAAGCAATTAAATAAACCTACCTATGAAGAACAATAAGAACAGAAATAAAATACATCTGGAGCTCAGATATTGTCGTTGTTGCCCCTCGGGTTTAATCTACTAATTTTTATTCATCTAAATTAAGCTTAAGAAAGCCTAATTACAAGGATACGGCTAATATATAGGTATTGGGATTACAAAACCCTAATCCAGTCAAACTAGAAAAACCATAAAATTACAACAAAACCATAAAAAAATTCAGTTATAGACACAATATTTTCGCCGCCAAATAGCGGTGTTGACCATTAAATAGCGGTGCTTAATTTTTGCTTGAAGATTCCTACTCCCAACATGAGTCAGCAGAAAAAATTCCTCGTGGAACGGGGCCCACTTTGCTGCCAAATGGCGGCACTTGCCACCAAATGACGTCAAAATTTATAATTCTGCCCTTCTACTTTGTAGCACTTAGTCATCTAGTTTTTAGCTTCTTATTTTCATAATTGGGTTCCACTTTTATTGCTTCTAGCTGTGTTTTTGTAACTTTCTTCTCTTTGACTCTTTCTATACTCGGTTTTTCTATTCCTTCTCTGATTTTGTGTCATATCCTTGTAGAAATAGATTTTACTTGGAAAATACACTAAAAATATCTAAGTAGTATTATTTATATACAAAATAGATAAGATGAGGACTATAAATATGCAATATATGATACTCATCATACCCCCAACACATATCTTTTGCTGGTCCTCGAGCAAAACCTAAACTAAAAAATAAAAAAAATCCTAACTCACTTTTGCAAGAATCACGATTACTACAACAAGTTGTTAAATCTCTGGGTTATTCTAGTGGATAAGTTGTATCTCGTGAGGATTTGCAGTGAATATACCAACAAAATTCACAAACAAAAGAGATTAAGAAATAAATGATAAGGATAATCAAAAATCAAGATAAACAAAATTTTATAACAAAAGAAAGGAAAAAAAAAAATCTTTTTTTGGCATTTTCTCCTATTAAACTTATTAATTTACAAAATCATGAACGCATTTAGATTATTGATTTCTCAAGTCAAGCATCATAGCAAATACACTTATCGTTTTAATCAGAAACTCAAATCAAATCTTTTAATATGACTAAGAAATAATTCTTTGGCTTACATACATCTATGTGCACGTGTGATGATTTATTTCAGTTTTAGATTTAAACTCTAACTCATGATTCATTCTAAATATATTTTTTCTTTTTGTTCTTTTTTTTACTTTTTTTCTTTTGTGAATATTTCATCTTTCATACGAATATTCATGCTTGCTTAGGCATAAATGCCCGATTACTCGGATTATACTCTATCTCTTAAAAGTACCGTTTGTGTGAATATTCATGCTTACTCAGATGCAAATACCCTACTAATTAGTAATTCTTAAGAAATTTATTTTTTTAGAAAGGATCATTGCCTTAATACTAGGCTCACTTCTCTATTCTCTTTTTTATTTTTTCTTTTATTTTTTTATTTAGAGAGAAAAAACTACTCAATTATTATCATTTTTGTCCTTCACCTAATAAACTATTGTGAAGTAAAGAATAGATGTATATTTATCTCAAAATTATCATGAGCATTATTTATTTTTTGGTTTTTAATTTTTTCAAAAAAGTTCTAAGTGTATTAACCAATCCACTTTCCTATCAAATTTCAAATCTAAATTTATTCTTTTATTTATTATTAGCTCTATTTATAGCATGAAATAATTTTTTCAAATTTTTATCTTTATATTTTTCTAAATACCATAAAAACTATCTAAGGTGTAAAATAAAAAAATCCAAAAATCCTTAAAACTAAAAAAAAATCCTAGAAAGAAAATAAGAAAAATTCTTAATCATCCACCATACTTAAACTCGTGTATGCCCTCATATACGAACCAAGGGTGGCAAAATAAAGACGAAAAATATTTTACAAATATTATACAAGTAATGAAATTCGTGAAAATGCACTATCTCATCGAGGTTAACTTTTAATATATAAAACAGTTACGATCCCTTAATCACTTTTCACTTTCATAGTGTATCCTTCTATGTCTAGATATGGATAAACTTAACATTTTTTGTCAATTTTGTCTTTAATCTCTCCATCTTATTTTTTATTTTTCTTAAGTTATACCGTTTTTCTTTTATTCATTTGCAAAATTTTGAAGTTGGAAATCATACCTTTATCATCGTCTATATTCCATCCACAAGTATTTTTCATGTCAGTAAGCATTTTGGTTTTATCAATATGTAAAATAACATACTTACTTTAATGTGGTAGAATCATGAGCTCGATTTTGAATTGATATTTCAAATCATCAAGTACCATGATCTCTTTCTTTTGTGGTTCCATCAGCTCTTCTAGTATTCTAAACTTTTCAGACAAGTTTTCTTCAAACCTGTCATTAAAACTCTCAAAAGAAAATGCCATACTAGTGAACTTATCATTTGTTAAGTAATTATAAAGGAATAACAACTCTTCATGATAATTTTTTTACAATTTTCATTAAAAGAATCAAAAGATAGTACATCACGAGCAAGCTCATCATGGGCAAATCATTAAGCAAAATTTGTTCTTTGTCACTAGTTTCTCCAATGTTATTTTCACAATAGTGTGAAGAAAGTTAATTACAATGTTGAAATATGGACTCATTATGTACAAGATTATTGGACTCTTTTTGAATCATATCAACTTCAGAAAATAATTGAAGTAATTTCTCGTTCAAATTGGATATGTTCAAATAATTAGATGGTTGACTTTTAACATGCTTATTATGAGAAGGTATTTTAAGGAAAGTTTCTACATAAGATGCAGTTTGAGAGAATGTTTTTAGTTTTTAGCAAAGCTTCGATACCTTTCTCTATTATACATATTCGTTCCTTAGCCTCATTATTTTATGCTTCTATGTTTTTCTCAAATGATTGCACCTCAAGATCATGGGTGAATTTGAAGGTGGATATAATGGATCTTTGCATATATTTGATGACATTTGTAATGTGGTTGTAGGTAAATTTTCATAGCATGTATACCTCGCTTCTACTCTTTTTAATCTTTCATTTAACATGTTTAATTAAATATTTTGTTTATGATTAATTTAGAATATGGTGATGATTGGTCTATGAAAAAGGATCAGATGGAGGACTCTCTTTATACGACTCTTAATTGTATGTAAAATTAGAATAGTTCATCCATTGACAATTGTAAGTTGGTGGTAGGAAATGCTCGTAGGTTTGGATATGTGGTGTGAATTTGATCATGACCTAGTCCTAACTGTTTGCCATAAATTTAGATTTATTGAACTTTAAGAAAAAGTTACGATATGAATAGTTGTCCATTTACAGAAGATGAGGAATTAATCTAATTTCCTCTTTGTTTAGTATCGGGTCTGTTTTTGCCATGGAAGACGGTCCTACTCTCTATTGACAATCCGAATGCAAGTTCTGCAGTTACCAACTATTGAAAAGCTCTTGGAGAAGAACTCTAAATTCTTAGCACAAGTGCTCAAGTGAAGATAATCCAACCCCTTTCTTAGTCTAGCCTTTGGGTATTTATAGGAGTTTGAAGACCTTTGTATTGGTGTAACTGTCCAATTAAGAGCCTCCTTAATTTGAGGATTCATTTTCTGTCTTTAATCCATTGTCATTTGTATTAGATCTCCATGATTTGTAACTAAAATCTTAAATTCTCTGAATTTGTAACTAAAACGCAGATCTTAATCTTTAGATCTGCGTTTTAGCTTTTTACAGCTTGCGTGACATGCTCAAACCCACATTTATGTGTCAATAAAAGTGCTTTTCGCCTCTTGAGGCTTTAAAATGAAAATGTGATCATCTACGGTTCGCGTTTTGGCTATAATTAGCTCAAAATGTAGATTTAGAGCACTCTCTGTAATTGATGATCCGTGTTTTGGCCTTTAGCAATATATTTTACTTGATTAGACTCATGTTTGGGTACAAATGAGGATAGTTTTTATCATTTTGAGAATTTGGAGTGAAAATGCAATCCTCTAGGGTTCACATTTTAATTAGTTTTAGCTCTAATCATGAGCTCAGAAGATAATTCGAAATGCAGATCTCTCTTTAATTGATGATTCACGTGTTAGCTCGTCAACTAGACCTGCATTTGTATTGAAATGGAGTTAGGTTTAATCTTACAAGATTTTGGGATCAAAATGCGACTCTACATTTAAAATTTTTGAAATGCGGGTTAGATCCACATTTGATTAAGGAGGGTTTTCGTCTTTTATGTAAAGTCAAAATGCGACCTTAATGGGGTTCGCACTTTACTTGTTTCGTGAAACGCGGATCTCTCTGACTGAGAATCCGCATTTTGGCTTTTTAGCTATTTTTAAGGCTTCAATGACTCGCGTTTGTTAATTTTTGGAAAGATCTTTCATATCTTGATATTGTAGAAGTAGAATGCGACTTTAAGAAGTCTGCATTTAAATATTATGATCTTTTAGTATTTTTGAAGGTCAACCCTCTTTTTCTTTCTTTTAACTTTTTTCACAAAAATTTCGCCAACAAAACTCCTCTAAAGTTTTCAAAATTCCATAACTTGAAATATTTTGGACATATAAAGGATTGATTAAGTATCCAAAATAGTTTAAATGCAACTTCGCATTAAATTTGCGGATTTACTTTCGAACGCGACTCTCCGTTTGATTCGCGGGTTTACTTTCAAATGCGACCCTGCATTTGATTCGCGGGTTTGTGTGTGAATGAGACTTTGCATTTGAAATTTCAAAACGCAGATCAAATCTGCATTTCTAGAGGTTTAGACGAAACGTCATCGTTGTTTTGTTGCCTTTTCGGTGCAGAATTCGAAGTGCAATTGCGCTTATAATGATGAAAAATCTCTTCAAGATTTGGACCATAAATCTCGGCAGTTGAAGACTTGAGGTCTCTTCAAGAGTTGCATTTTCTGCAACTTGATTTTTTCTAGCTTCTTTAAGCTTTCAAGCTCTCGAGGTCTTATCTTCTAGCTTTCAAGCTTTCTTCAAACTTCCAAGTTTTTATTCACAAAATTAAGATGTCGAAGAGATCATCTTCCTCAATTCAAGTCGCCTGCGGCTCTAGTAGACCTTTAGCCACATCTGACTTTTTTCCCACACTGGCCCGCGAGGTGCCCCCTATTTCAGGTGGGTTTAACGAGTTAAACTCATTTTTTAACAAGAAATTTGTCGCCATGGACTTTTTTAAAAAATTAATTAATGAATTAATTTTAAAGAAATCATAATCTTTTAGAAATTTTAGATGTCACAAAACGCAGGTGTGTTGCAAATTTTTTTTTTTGAAATGCAGAACTCCATCGTGTGATCTGCATTTGACACTTAGCCCATAGATCACCTTGTGATCTCTCACTTTTGCTCGAAACGCGGATTTCCACTATGTGATCCACATTTGATGCTTAGTCAATAGATTGCCTTGCAATCTTAAATTTTAATTCAATCTACGGATCTTCACCATGTGATCCGCATTTGAAACTTAGTCAACAGATCATCTTGTGATCTCTCGCTTTTGCTTGAAATGCGGATTTTCACTATATGATCCATATTTGACACTTAGTCAACAGATCACCTTCTGATCTTGAGTTTTAATTCATTTTCTCCACTATGTGATCCGTGTTTGGTACTTAGTCAACAGATCCACTTGCGATCTTGAGTTTTAATTCAATTTGTGGATCTCCATTAAGTGATCCACGTCTGAAACTTGGTCAACAGATCACCTTGCAATCTTAAATTTTAATTCAATTGGGGGGTCTCCATCATGTGATCCGTGTTTAATACTTAGTCAATAGATTACCTTACGATCTTGATTTACGTGGATCTCTACTTGTAATCCGTATTTTAACATTTAGTCAACAAATTACATTATGATCTTTTACTTGTGTCTTTCCTTTCATCTTTACTGAAATGTTTACTTCGTTCACTTTTTTCTTTGTAGTGAACTATTCTTTGAACCTGTCATCCAAACTCACTACTTCGAACATGTGGGTGGCTATGATGGAACCATTCAGTTCAGGTTCAGAGAGAAATTTTCTTTTATACTGTCAGGATTCTAGCAAAGAATGTCTGGAACAGAAACTCACTCCAAGTTCTAACACCATGAGGGAGTTTATAACGGACGCCACCTTCGAAGAAAGAGAGAGAAGAAAGACGAGGAAGCCCAATTTCCTATTTGCAGACAAAAATAAATTACCAGAGGATTGTCTCTTTGATGGTAATTATAAGTGGTTGAGACAAATCCGGTGGTGATACATGTTTCTGCCAAACATAGAATGATCGTATCCTCTTTCTTACCTTCTGGCCACTTCTATCGCCGAGAAAATGGAATGGCATCTGAAAAACCTCAAGATGGTATTCTTCTTGGGGTTCTTGAATCAATTGCAATATTTTCTATCGCCACCGGCAAGCACATGACTGGTTAATTGCCTAGGTCTTTGAAGAAAGAGTATCCCCATTCCTTGTAACTGCGAGCACTTTTTTGAATTATTTTGCTGCAATACATGATGCATTTCCTTCCCAAGATTTTCGGCCATTAGGATGGGTCCATTCTTCTAAAAAGGGATGGTGGTCCATTTTGATGGCTTTTTTGCAGTTTTACAATGGTTTTGTTGAAAGTTTCTGCTAAACCATTAGCTGCAGGATAGTATGAAGATGATGCAACACTTTCGATCGATATTTGTTGCAAAATTTGGAGAATAACTCACGAATTTTAGGCTGTTATTATGAATGATTCTCCTGGAAACCACGAAACGGTATATGACATGATGTTTAATAAATTTGATCACATCTGATATCTTTATTTCAGTTAGGAAAATTGCTTCGGTCCATTTTGAGAAATAATCTATTATGGCCAATATGAACCTATGAACCCTTGTTGATGGTGGTGTGTTGGCTCCAATAATATCCATTCCCCACATTTCAAAAGGTCATGATGTAGTAGTTGAGTGAGAATATTCTACTGACTGATGTATGAAGTTGGCATGTATTTGCAAGCTCTACATTTTCTGGTATATATGACTACATCTAACATCACTTTAGGCCAATAATATCCTATTCTTTAGAGTTTGTTCTAAAGTTTAGGTCCTGGTTGATGTGCTCCACATAAGCCGCTGTGAGCTTCTTCAAGTGCTTCTTTAACTTCTTTCTTGGAAAGGCAGCAAAACAGAATTCCATCATAAGATTTTCTATATAATACCTGAATCTCGGAGTTATAATAGAAACGAACAATTTTTCTTTGAATCATTGCTGGCTCTTTATGATCTTCTAACAATATTCCTTAGAGAACATAGTTAATGTAAGGAAATCGCAAACCCCTTGGTGTAAAATTGAAACCAACAGTATGTGTTTTGTTTGCTTCTCGCTTGTTGTCTGAGTTTAACTCGATTTCGAGTTTTGGGCAAAATAATTCCTTGCTACCTACTGTCATACGTTTGCTGAAATTTTTAGGCAAGGCTAAATTAGTGGCGAAAGAAGTCAATGAGTCTGCATAGCTGTTTTTATGGCGTGGTATATGTTTGATGTAAAAGACATTAAAACTGTCAGCTATTTTCAAGACTGATTGGTAGTAAGATAGAGGTCTTGATTTCATATTCTCCTTTGACTTGGTTGACAATCAACGGAGAATCTTTGTATGCTTCTAAATATTTCATCCCTAGCTATTTTGCTATCTTTAAGCCAATCATCAAAGCATTATATTCCGCGACATTGTTAGAGTATGATTCTGTTAACGAATAAGCTCGATGGATGATATGGTTTTGGGGAGAGACAAAGACAACCCCCCACTCCTGCTACCGTCTTTCCTTTAGGTCCCATTCTAGAGGCACCATCAAATAATAATTGCTAGACTTCATCTGTGGTGTCATTTGCCTTGGCAATTTCATCTAGAGTACCATCTTCTAGAATTGCTCTTTCTTCCATTGTTTCATCTGGGATACCTTTGTCTAATTCTGAAGACTATGCAATTGGGAGTTCAGCTAAAAGGTCAGTTATAACTTGACCCTTAATTGACTTCTGTGGGATGAAGTGCATATTGTACTGTGATAGCAGAATAGTCCAATTAGATCATCTCGATTTAATAATCCTAACTTTGTCATTAGTATTCTTAACGGATTAACTCTCGATATAACATGGATGGTTTGTCCCATAAGATAGTGTCGCATTTTATGTACTGCGAACACTAACACAAGACATTCTTTTTCTATTGAGTTATATCGATGTTTAGCTCTAACCATTATCCTACTCAGATAGTTGATAACTTGTTCATGTCCCAATTCATTCTTTTGGGCTAGTAAAGCTCCTAAAGAATGGTCCATAGCTCTTATATATAACAGAAAAGAAATTCCTGAAACTAGAGCTACAAGGACTTGTGGTTTGGTGAGATATTATTTGATTTCTTCAAAGGCCCGCTAGCAAGCATCATCCCAAATGAATGATACTTCTTTCTTTATTAACCGTGTGAATGGCTAACATCTCCTAGACAAATTTGATATGAATCTGCATATATATACTAACTTCCTTTGTAGTTCTCTCAATTCTTTGAGATTCCTAGATAATTGCATATCTTGAATAGCCTTAATCTTATCTGGGTAAAGATGAATTCCTTGAAATATAACTACAAATCTAAGGAATTTCCCACTAGAGACTCCCAGAAATGACTTAGTTGGATTCATCTTAAGTTGGTGTTTTCGCACGAGATCAAATAGCAATCTCAAATCCTGAATATGACTCTCTTTACTCTTGCTCTTAATAGCTAAATAATCCACATAGCGCTCCACTGTCTCTGGGAGATGTTCTTGGAATATGATATTCATGGCACGTTGATATATGGCACTGGAATTCTTTAGACCAAAAGACATAACTGTGTAACGATATATCCCCCATGGCATTCGAAAAGACGTATAGCTTTTGTCATCAGGATACATTTTAATTTGATTGTATTCTGAAAATTCATCCATGAATGACATTCTTTCAGAGCTGCAATTATTGTCAATCATGGCATCTATGATGGATAATGGAAATTCATTTTTCGGACATGCTTCATTCAGATCTCTAAAATCGATGCAGACTCTGATTTTTCTATTTTTCTTAGTCCTAGGGACTATATTTACCACTCATCAAGGTGTTGCTCCTCTCAAATGAAGCCTGATTTGATAATCTTTCTAATTTCAACTTCAATGGCTTCTATTATATAAGGATGGAACCTTCATTGTTGTTTAACAGGTTTCACGTTTGGTTGAATGATTCATCTTGTGCATTGCCACTTGTGGGTGTAGTCCTGACATGTCTTTATAATTCTAGGCAAAGACATCAATGTATTTTCGGATGAGAGTAATTAACACTTCTTTTTTTTAGAAAATAAATTTTCACTTATAAATATGGGCTTATGATTGATTTCGTTGTCAATATTTATTTGGATCACTTTATCTTTTGTTAGAGGTTTACGTTGTCCAAATTAAACTTCCCATTTCATATTCAGATGTTTTGCCCAAGAATCATTTTTTGTTAGTGACGGCTCTTCATCTTCTTCTTTTTGGTTTGCAGAGAACATATTAATGGAAACTTCATGAAAATTTGCTTCAACACTTGGAATTCCAACATAATGGTTCAGAAGAATGACTACATTGGATTTCTTAAGAATTTATTTCTAAAAAAAATTCAGGTGTTGTGACCTATCACAAGCCCATACTAGTTTTATCATAATAATCTGGTGAGATTGAAGCATTGTTCTTAGCGCTTTTCTAAAGTTTAATCCCTGCTTTTGGCTAAGTCATATCCCATCTTTTTTATCATTTTATGGGTATTTTTATTATAATGTAAGAACTCGAATTTTTCTGTTCTTCTTCAGAAACTTCATAACTTTATTTTTTATTATTATTTGCTTTTCCAAATAAGATAGGTTTTTGACATTTATATTTGGGAGGGACTTCAAAGATGTCTTCGCTTGCATCTCTATCATCATTACTTTGCATATTAAAGGATGAACAAATATGTGCTTGGAATAAAGCTAAGGAATATATTTTATCTAGTTGATCACTAGCTGCATCAGTACTAGTACTTGAAGGCTCAGAATCAACACCAGGAAAATAAGCAAACTTTTTGTTTTCATTAATAACCCACTCGCCATCAAAGTTAGCAGTGTCATTTACATTAAGGACTTCAAGACTTATTACAATTAGTTTTATAACCTATTCTTCATTATTTTCGGATCTTGAATCTTCGAATCCTGATTCTGAGTCAGCCTCATTGCCGCTATCTGACTCATTTGGGGCAAATTGTTTTGCTGCTTCTAAAGTATCTTGATAGAGGAGTTAATCTATGAAGTAATTTTTAGCACCTTTGAAGAGTTGTTTCTTTGCTATCAAGGTTTTCACATTCCCTTCTTGATCTACTTCTTTCATACACTAATGAAGTATAGAAGGAACAATGAGATTGATGTAAATCCACTGCTTTTCAAGCAATAAGTTGTAAAACGTGTTAGTATCTATCACATAGCATATGGCATCTATCTTCAGATCACCAATCTGGCACTTCAACTTCACTTTTCCCAAAGGCTTGCAACCATTTGCGTTGAAGCCGAAATGGTTGTGTTCGTAGCCGCCAGTTTGTTTATGGGGATCCGGTACCGCAATATCCTTATTGGGATTATGCTTAAGGAAGGTCCAGAATCGACTTGAATTCGATCAATCTCCCTCGATCCTATAAATCCTTTATAAAGGTTGATAGTGTTTGTTATTTTTCACTTGCATATCTTCCGGGGAAAAGGTTATAAAAGGTATCTTCTTAGACGTCTGGTGGCATGTTGTACAGATTTCTTCTTCGCTTTCTGTTATATCCGAGATTTGGGTCAGAAATACTTCTGAGTCTTGCAAAACTTCCCTTAAGGCTTCCTTGGTTTGTTTAGACAACCTCAGAAGTTCATACAAGGTGATTTTTTCTGAGATGTTAGCCAGTTGTACCAACAAATCGAATTGGAAAGGCTTTTTGGGGTTTTCAATAACTTTGTGCTCTTTGTTTTTAAGAGTTTTGTCAAACTTGAGCTCTTTCTGCTTCCCTTTTTTTGGAAGTTGATGTTCAACCATTTGATCATAATTCTTCAAGTAGTTTATTCCTGAACGGGATCCCATGGGTTGCTGCTGTTGGTTTTCTCTAACCGTCATTGATTCTTTCACATTCTCTTCTGAATTTGTAAGAGGACGGACCGTTGCTTCATCTTTAAGGATTGCAGTGACAGCATTGAAAGTGCATGCCTTTCCTTTAGACTTATTCTTGGATGAACTTGTAGTCCATTGTTCAACTTTGAGGAGGTCATTGTTCAACTTTGAGGAGGTCAAGATGCACCAGATTATCTCCCCTTTTTATATCTCAAAGAGAGATAATTCTTTCTTTTGCTATTGATGAGGATCATAATTTACAATCCTCATAGTACCTTTGGAAAATGGCTTCACTTCGTCTTGTGTGGTTGATTCTATCCAATCTAAAACTTTTCCAAATTTAAAAGAGACCATGTTTGTTGTCATTTTCTTTTGTTCTAGTAGCAGCTTGATAACATCCGCGTCTATCAGTACTTGTATCTTATCCTTCAAGATGTAGTAGTTCTTGGTATGATGGCTAATGATTTTGTGGTACTTCAAAAACTTGATGTGTTATATTCACTGCAAGCGCACAGTGTCGTTGTAGCGCTGTACAGGTCGTCTCACAGGGATCTAAGGTGTTTATGCGTTCTTACTTTCTCTATAGTTCACCGGACTAACCAAAGGTTCTAGGTTGATATCGAATTTATCTAAGTAGCCTAGGATTTAGAATCCACTAATTTCCTACTATGTTCTTACTTCTAATATTTTCTTCTATCATAAAAATTCGATCTTTTTAGTTTAATTTTTACTTAAAGTGCCCTAAGCATGAGCTATCAAGTGTTGTGCAAGTATAGCTCATCAAAGGATGCTACTTCTTATAAAAATAAACTAAATATTGTAGATAATTCAAATAAAATAGTAAAACCAGCAACCCCAATCCCTAACTAAGCATAGATTATCAAGAATCCTAATTCAAGTATAACCTATCAAAGTTCTAAACTTCGGGTCCTCGTATTTTAATGTTTCATTTGAAAAATCATGGCTTTTATTAATTTTATTTGAGAAGAAAAATATTAAAAAATAATTACATGGTGGATCTTAGTTTCATCTACATCCTAGGGCTGATCTAATTAGCTACTCATGATTTTTGCGAAGAAAGATCAAATTTTAATTCATACAATGATAAACCCTAATCTAGAAAGCAGTAAACCCTAATCTAGAAAGCAGTAAAATTTATGCAGAACGAAAATAAGAATATCCAGAGCAATGGGTTACCTCTGATCACGGTGTTGTGCCGTCAACCTTCAGTAAAAATCCCGAATTTATTGAACAGAAAAATCGCGTACAAAAATAATTCCAGCGTTCAGAATCCCGTCAAAATACAAGGGTTGGCTCTTAAATAGGTCTCGAAAACCAAACCCTATTTATAACCAGTTGAAAAAAACTATAAAATTACATTTAAGCCCACAACGAAAATTCCTCTGCAAAAGCTACAGTGTTACCGCTATTTAGCGGTAAAAACCGCTATTTAGCGGTTAAATATTGAGAAATTGTACTGAAATTTCTTCTGCAGAAGTATCTTCTCTTGTAATCTTCAATTTATTAACTGTATTTGACTTATAATTCCTGCAGTACTTTGATGTTGTAGTCTTGCCCGATTTAGAAACTTTTCGGCGTTTGATTTCC
This sequence comes from Dracaena cambodiana, assembly GCA_036321105.1. Lineage (NCBI taxonomy): Eukaryota > Viridiplantae > Streptophyta > Magnoliopsida > Asparagales > Asparagaceae > Dracaena > Dracaena cambodiana. Next base: position 18,365,309 of record JAYEPQ010000012.1, on the reverse strand, counting down.
TAGTCCAACTCTTGTTTCATGTCTCCTCCTTGTATAATTCGGATTACCTGCAAAAGACACTAAAAATACCCGAGTAGCATTTATTTATACACAAAATTAGATAAAGTATGAGAGGAAAAATACAATATATGATATTCATCACACCCCCACACCTATCTTTTGCTAGTCCTCGAGCAAAACCTAAATCTAAAAAGAAAAATAAAAATCCTAACTCACTTTCGCAGGAGTCGCGATTGCACTTAGCACGTGCAACAAGCCTTTAAACCCCTAGGTTACCCTAGTGGACGAGTTGTGTCTCGTGAGGGTTTGCAGTGAATATACCCACAAAATTCAAGAAGAAAATAGATTAAGGAATAAAGAAGAGAAAAATAAGGATAACCGAAAATTAAGAAAAATAAAAATTTTATACAAAAGAAAGAAAAAATCTTTTTTCTTTATATTTTCGTCAATTGGTCTCACTAATATACAAACTTAAGAACGCATTTAGATTATCAATTTTTAAATCGAGCATCATATCAGATACACTTATCATTTTAATCAAAAATTTAAATCTTATCTTTCAATACCTACTAACAGATAATTTATTGGCTCCTATACATCTACGTGCATGTGTGATAGTCTACTTTGGTTTTTGGACTCCAACTCTAAGTCATGATTCATCTCCTCTCTCATAATTTTTTTTTATTAAGAATATTTCACCTTTCATGCGAGTATTCACGCTTGCTTAGGCGCAAAATACCCGATTACTTAGTTCATACTCTTTTTTTTTTCTTTTTCTTTTTTTTTTCTTTTTTTTTTTTTTTTTTTTTTTAAGAATATTTCACCTTTCATGCGAATATTCACGCTTGCTTAGGCACAAAATACCCGATTACTTAGATCATACTCTTTTTTTCACTCTTGAGGCTATTGCCTTAATACCAGGCGCACCCCATTATTTTATCACTCTCGAGGCTATTGTCTTAGGCTCACCCCATTATTTTATTCTCACTTTTTTTTTAGAGAGAGAAGACTTACTCATTCGTTATTATCTTTATCCTTAACCTAATAAACTATTGTGAGGTGAAAAATAGATGTATAATTGCCTCAAAACTACTGTTAGCGATATTTATTTTTCGAATTTTAATCTTTTTCATAAAATTCAAAGTGTATCGTCCAATTTACTCTCATATCCAATTTTAAATCTAAATTGTGTTCCTTTATCTATAATTAGTTTGATCTATTGACGAAAATAAATTTTTTTTTTTTAATCTTTTTGTTGGTCACCCTAAAAACTACCCAAAGTGTAAAATAAAGAAACCCAAAAACCTAAAAAAAATAAAATAAAATAAAATAAAAATAAAATCCTAAAAATCCTAAAAAAAAATAAAATAAAATAAACATCTCTTAATACACTCCCCCACACCTAAACTTGTGTATGCCCTCATACACAAATCATTGGTGTCGTCCTCTTTGCCTTCTACTAGATTCACCATGTGCAGGACGTGCTTGTGCTGTAAAAGACTCACCCCTATCAATCTGTTTCAACCGGTGCCAAATTTTTCCAAGACCTTGCCAGACAACGTTGATTTGCTCAGTGGGATCAGCTGGCAAGTCTTGGTCAAAGAAGGCATCATCCTCCTCCTCTTGTGTCAAGTCAGTGGCATATATATCCTCGTTATCAGCATGTCTGTTCCAATCTTCTGGAACAGCAGCATGATATGTCACTGAAATATGTTCGGTAGTGATCAACACGCGTGAGGGTGCGTATGCGTCAAATTCGGCACTAGATATAAACTTGCGACACAACTGTGTAATTAAACACGGCAGAGGCAAACTAGTCCTCGACCGCATCCTAGCATCAATAATAGTGTCGAGTAGTTGTGTGCACATACAGAAGTGAGTATCTTGACGCATAATACAATCAACAACATAAAGTGTGGGCGTATAAAAAGATGACATATGTGTAATGCCCATAACATTAGTGTTGATCCAGCGGCAAGTTGCGTGAATATTTCGGTAGAGTGTCTTGCTGCTGATCCCTTTATCACGTGCTATTTTGCAGTTTGGGCCCATCTGTGTAAGATAGTCCTCAATCCTACCAGGAGTGTGATTCCCGGTATGAAGGAGGATACCCGTAGAAGTTGAGATGGCCTCTGCGTGCATTTCATATAATTGGCCGCGCCAATGGAGGTTTATGGTTTTGCGATCGTCCGAAATGTCGGATTTCGCAAAACTCGCATAAAATTCCTCCACCAACTCTGGGATGTAGAATGCATTAGATGAATAAATGAGGTAATTCCAACCCAGAGTTTCGATTGCAGCGGCAAAATAAACACTAAATGCCACAAAAATTTCTCCAAAAAACTTCTCACAAACAAATCTACCTATGATATCGTACTGTAACTATTAATTTGCAATCTGATCAACTCAGTAAACTTATAGAGGAGAAATATTACCTGCCCTGAAGATTCAGGGGGAAAATCCACAAATTTACCGCTAAATAGCTGTAAAAGCCGCTGTTTGGCGGTTTATTCGTCACGTCTGGCTGGGATCTTCGGGTAGAGTCTCTAAGATAGTGAGATAAATCTTTTGGAACCAACTGATCAGGGAAAATCCTGAAGATTATACACTGTCCTGCAAAGAGAGACAAAAACCAAAAGGAGGAAGTGGGAAAGAAAAGGGGCAGCTAGGGTTTTGGATGAAATGATTTGGGGGAAGATGAGGGCTGCTTGGATATATATAGAGATGGAAAATTACCATTAGCTCCTCATCTTTCCCTAATTTTGCTTTAAAACCCTGCATCACGTTAGTAACATAATATACATGCTATTATACACATGACTACATGCCTTTATGCATAGATTGGATCGTGAAGTGTCACGACCTCTACGTTATCGCTCACTCGAGATTCTAAAAATGGTTTTAGTCTGTGACCGTTTACTTTGAATAAATTACCATTTTTAGGATCCTCGAGATCAACTGCACCGTGATGGTGCACTGTCCGTACTATGTACGGTCCACTCCATCTTGACCTCAATTTTCCTGGGAATAAATGTAGCATCGAATTATATAAGAGAACTTTTTGTCCAGGTGCAAATGACTTACGAATGATTGCTTTGTCATGAAATACTTTTGTTTTCTCTTTATAAATCTTGGCACTCTCATATGCGTCCCGTCTTATCTCATCAAGCTCATTAATTTGTAATCTCCGCTGCTCGCCAGCTTTTTCGAGCTCAAAATTTAGAAATTTAATTGCCCATAAAGCTTTATGCTCAAGCTCCACCGGTAAATGACACGCTTTTCCAAATATCAAACGATATGGAGACATGCCTAGATTAGTCTTGTAAGCAGTACGGTAAGCCCATAATGCATCAGCTAACTTACAGGACCAATCTTTTCTATTATGATTTACTGTTTTCTCCAAAATCAGTTTGATTTGGCGATTGGAAACTTCCACTTGCCCGCTAGTTTGTGGATGATATGGTGTGGCTAACTTGTGGGTAATGGAATATTTCTGCATAAGCGCCTCAAATGACCGGTTGGTGAAGTGGGTACCATTATCGCTAATAATAGCTCGAGGAATGCCAAATCGAGAAAATATATTCTCTTTCAAAAACTTGACAACTACTTTGTTGTCATTCGATTTTGTGGCTATTGCCTCTACCCATTTAGAAACATAATCAACAGCAACTAATATGTATTGATTTCCAAATGAGTTGGGTAACGGTCCCATAAAATCTATACCCCATACATCAAAGATTTCGACCTCAAGGATGGGTTGCAGAGGCATCATATTGCGCCGTGAAATTTTGCCGACGAATTGGCATCGTGTGCATGCTTTGCAATATTCCACGGCATCTTTGAAAATAGTTGGCCAATAGAAACCACTCTGCAATACCTTTTCAGCCGTTTTCCTGGGACCAAAGTGTCCTCCACAAGCTAGATCATGACAAAAAGAGAGGACACTTTGTATCTCATCATTAGGTATGCATCGACGTATGATCTGATCTGGACAACATTTGAACAGATATGGTTCATCCCAGTAAAAGAATTTTACTTGGGACAAGAATCTATATCGATCTTGCTTGGACCAATGGGACGGAATCTCCTTAGTCACAAGATAGTTCACAATGTCAGCAAACCATGGTTCGTGCATCAATGCAAACAGTTGCTCGTCAGGAAATGATTCATTTATGCGGCACAAATTAGTTGGAGCGTTGGGCAGACGAGACAAGTGATCAGCTACTGAATTATCCGCACCTTTCTTGTCTAATATTTCAAGATCAAACTCTTGTAGCAAGAGGATCCATCGAATAAGTCTTGCTTTTGCATCTTTCTTGGTTAACAAGTATTTCAAAGCAGCGTGATCGGTGTAAACTGTAATTCGTGATCCAATCAAGTAGGAACGAAACTTCTCAAGTGCAAAGACGACTGCCAGAAGCTCTTTCTCTGTGGTAGAGTAGTTCAACTGGGCGTCATTAAGTGTCCTACTTGCATAGTAAATCACATGTGGCTGCTTATTAATACGTTGACCAAGGACGGCACCGATAGCGTAATCAGATGCATCACACATGAGCTCAAAAGGTAAGCTCCAGTCTGGCGCATGAATAATAGGAGTGGTGGTCAGCGCCTTCTTGAGCTGCTCAAATGCTCTTAGACAATCAGGTGTAAAATTGAATGGTATTTCCTTGGCTAGTAGATGTGTCAAAGGCCTAGCAATTGTGCTAAAGTCTTTGATAAATCTTCTATAAAAACCAGCATGACCAAGGAAGGATCGTATATCTTTCACTGATCGCGGAGGTGGCAGATTATTGATGAGGTCTACCTTAGCTTTGTCAACCTCGATACCATTCTTCGAGATGACATGCCCTAGCACTATGCCATTTTTGACCATAAAATGGCATTTTTCCCAATTGAGTGTCAAATGCTTCTCATTACAGCGTGTGAGAACTAACTCTAGATGTTGCAGACACTCTTGGAATGAATCTCCGAAGATAGAAAAATCATCCATGAAAATTTCAAGAAATCGTTCAACCATGTCAGAGAAAATACTTACCATGCATCTTTGGAACGTGGCAGGTGCGTTGCATAACCCAAAAGGCATGCGTCTATATGCAAAGGTGCCGAATGGACATGTGAACGTGGTCTTTTCTTGATCCTCCGGAGCGATGGGAATTTGGTTGTAGCCAGAGTATCCATCTAGAAAACAATAGAACTCATGTCCAGCCAACCGTTCCAACATCTGATCAATGAATGGTAAGGGGAAGTGGTCCTTCCTAGTTGCAGCATTAAGCTTCCTATAATCAATGCAGACTCGCCATCCCGTCTGCAAACGCGTCGGGATAAGTTCATTTGCATCGTTCTTGACTACAGTGATTCCGGATTTCTTAGGTACTACTTGAACTGGGCTTACCCATGCGCTATCAGAGATAGGATAGATAATCCCATTGTCAAGACACTTAAGAATATCCTTCCTCACAGCTTCTTTCATTACCGGATTCAACCTACGCTGAGGATCTCTTGTAGGTCGTGCATTGTCTAGCAAATGAATTCTATGCTGCACTATAGAAGGACTTATCCCCTTGATATCAGCCATACTCCAGCCTATGGCTTCCTTATGTGCTTTCAACACTGATATGAGTTTTTCCTCCTGAGCGCCAGTCAATTCTGCAGAGATAATGACTGGTAGTGTGTCGTGTTCACCCAAAAAAGCATACTTGAGATGACTCGGAAGGGTCTTCATCTCAAGCTCAGGTGGACACTCAATAGATGGTCGTAACTGAACTCGTGGTTCAGTCATCAATGGCTCAGGTGGAAGTTTCCATTGCGTGGAAGACACATAATTAGATGATTCATCGAGCGTCTCCAAGAATACACTCTCATCAACTAAACCATTCAGCTCGTCAAAGAATTTCTCCTCTTGGTGTTCACTGGACAATCCTTGGATCATATTCACTTCTAGGGGCTCGTCATGTGGATCACTCGGTTGGCGCCCTAGATTGAATATATTCAAGTCAAGTGTCATATTTCCAAAGGAAAGTCTCATCGATCCACTCTGGAAATTGATAACAGCATTAGAAGTGGCCAAGAATGGACGTCCCAAAATAACTGGGATACAATGGTGTGGATTCACCACAGGTTGAGTCTCGAGGACTATGAAATCAACTGGGAAGATAAACTCCCCAATCTTAATCAAGACATCCTCAATCTCTCCCATAGGTGTCTTCACAGATCTGTCAGCTAACTGCAACGTAATCCTTGTAGGTCTCAACTCTCCCAGTCCTAACTGCTGGTACACCGAATAAGGAAGCAAGTTGACACTTGCTCCTAGATCTAGTAGAGCCCTTTCAATCACTGTAGTCCCTATAGTGCAGGAGACAGTAGGACTTCCAGGGTCTTTATACTTTACAGGTGCTGACTGAGAGATGATGCTAGATATGTTAGCAGCTAGGAAGACTTTCTTTGGAACATTGGTTGTTCTCTTCTTTGTGCATAAATCCTTTAAGAATTTTGCATAAGCAGGTACTTGTTGGATTGCATCAAGAAGAGGAACATTGACCTTAACTTGCTTGAATAACTCAAGCATGTGCTCCACCTGAGGAGAATTTTTCTTCAATCGATTTGGATAGGGAGCCTTTGGCTTATAAGTATGGTCAATTGGAGGATCAGAATTAGAAGGATCAGATTCTTCTGTCGTGCCAGTGGGTAGATCGTGGGATGATGATGATGAATCATGAGGTGGGGATGGAATCGTGGTATCAGGGAGTGTAGCTTGCCGTACAATAGGAGTGGAATCAGGTAGCATGGCTACATGATTGTCAACCAGTTTGCCAGATCTAAGTGTGTGAATGGCATTAATTTGGTTGACATGCGACTGATTCAAATTTGAGGAACTGGCATTAGGATTTGTTATGGGTTGACTTGGAAAAGTGCCCTTGCCACGTTCACTCATTTGATTTGCTAGTTGTCCAACCTGCTGCTCTACACTCTTAATGGATTGAGAGTTTACGAGCAGGTGCTGATCTGTTCTTTGAATGAAATCAGTTGACACTTTCATAAGATTCTGCATGTATGTGTCAAGGTTGGACTGAGACTTGAGAAGAGTTTCAACATTCTTCTCAAGTGATTGAAGTCGCTTTTCTTGATCATTATTAGACCCCTGTTGTGGATATGAGTGATTTTGTGCAGGTGGTCTATTCTGGTTGTTCCCATGATTTGAAGTATTTGGGTGTTGATAAGCACCCATATTTGGTCTTGGGAACTGACCAGTAGCTGGAGGCTGCATGTTAGAGTTCGGGGCTCCCTGATATTGCCCTTGACCCCATGAGAGATTTGGATGGCTCCTCCAGCCAGGATTGTATGTTGGAGCGTATGGATTATTGACGGGTCTTTGATACATAGCGTTAGCTTGCTCAAGTGTAGGACCCGTAGGATTTACTAACAATGGACACTCCTCCATAACGTGGTTGGGAATTCCGCAATTAAAACATGTGGGACTTTGGAGTTGATTCACTTGACCCACTGGTGGAGACTGAGCACTAGGAGTCTCCAGTGCCTCAATTCTTCTCATAAGAGCTGCGATCTTTGCTTCAGCAGCTATAGAGCTGTCGACGCTATGGATCCCACTCTTTTGAGCAGAAGTTGATATACTGGGCTTCTCAGTGGAACTCTCCCACTGCATAGTCTTCCATGATAAGTCCTCAAGAAAGTCTCATGCTTCATCCTCGTTTTTTTTCATAAACTCCCCTTGACACATGGATTCTAGAAGAGTTTTGGATGCGTAATCAAGTCCTTCATATATGATCTGACACAACCGCCACTTTTCTATTGCATGGTGGGGGCATTGAGCTAATAAATCCTTAAATCGTTCTAAGTATTTCCAGAAGGGTTCTCCTGGCACTTGACGGAATTGATTAATTTGATTTCTGATTCGTGCCGTCTTGTGCGTAGGATAATACTTCTTGAGAAATACTGTAACGAATTCATCCCAAGTAGTGATTGAATCAGTAGGCATACTGTACAACCACTTCTTGGCATTATCCTTAAGTGCAAACGGGATGAAACGGAGCTTAATTGCGTCCTCCGATAAGTTTTGCAGTTTAATCATTACGCATACTTCTTGAAATTCACTGATAAAGAGATATGCATCTTCTGAATCAGAACCAGTGAATTTGGGAAGCATACTAATGTACTGCAGTTTTAATTCATAGTGATTACCCGCTACGTGTGGAAGTTTGATGCATGATGGTAATGATGTACGCAACGGGTAACATCGATCCTGAAGGATCGGGATCGGCTGGTCCATCTTGTCTCCCATAATCAAATCTGATCTCACAAGTCGACCAAATTGATCACGGTTCCAATGTGACATAAACCAGCGACCGTGAGTGTATGCGTGAACTTCCTAAACTAATGCAAGAAGTGGAGTGTTGTGGAGAGATAAAACGGTGGAATGATATGATCAACTAAAAATGTGATTTCTACTATCCTAATTTTTTTTTTATTGTTTTTTTTTTTAAGTTTTCTACACAACCAGAAAATAAAACTACAGAAACAGAGAAAATTTGGGTCCAGAAATTACCTGTTGGACCGCTAAATAGCGGCTCTAGCAGCTGAATAGCGGTAAAACTGGAGAATTTGACTTTGTGCTTTTTTATACTTGGTCCATAGGCTCTTTTAATCCTTTAAATCTTCCTGTCTTTGCAATTTCTATTTCCTGCACACTCACACACACTGTTAACCCGTAAAATGCTAGAAAAAGCAAGAAAAACACCGTCGATCCCCGGCAACGGCGCCAAAAACTTGATGTGTTATATTCACTGCAAGCGCACAGTGTCGTTGTAGCGCTGTACAGGTCGTCTCACAGGGATCTAAGGTGTTTATGCGTTCTTACTTTCTCTATAGTTCACCGGACTAACCAAAGGTTCTAGGTTGATATCGAATTTATCTAAGTAGCCTAGGATTTAGAATCCACTAATTTCCTACATGTTCTTACTTCTAATATTTTCTTCTATCATAAAAATTCGATCTTTTTAGTTTAATTTTTACTTAAAGTGCCCTAAGCATGAGCTATCAAGTGTTGTGCAAGTATAGCTCATCAAAGGATGCTACTTCTTATAAAAATAAACTAAATATTGTAGATAATTCAAATAAAATAGTAAAACCAGCAACCCCAATCCCTAACTAAGCATAGATTATCAAGAATCCTAATTCAAGTATAACCTATCAAAGTTCTAAACTTCGGGTCCTCGTATTTTAATGTTTCATTTGAAAAATCATGGCTTTTATTAATTTTATTTGAGAAGAAAAATATTAAAAAATAATTACATGGTGGATCTTAGTTTCATCTACATCCTAGGGCTGATCTAATTAGCTACTCATGATTTTTGCGAAGAAAGATCAAATTTTAATTCATACAATGATAAACCCTAATCTAGAAAGCAGTAAACCCTAATCTAGAAAGCAGTAAAATTTATGCAGAACGAAAATAAGAATATCCAGAGCAATGGGTTACCTCTGATCACGGTGTTGTGCCGTCAACCTTCAGTAAAAATCCCGAATTTATTGAACAGAAAAATCGCGTACAAAAATAATTCCAGCGTTCAGAATCCCGTCAAAATACAAGGGTTGGCTCTTAAATAGGTCTCAGAAACCAAACCCTATTTCTAACCAGTTGACAAAAACTATAAAATTACATTTAAGCCCACAACGAAAATTCCTTTGCAAAAGCTACAGTGTTACCGCTATTTAGCGGTAAAAATCGCTATTTAGCGGTTAAATATTGAGAAATTGTACTGAAATTTCTTCTGCAGAAGTATCTTCTCTTGTAATCTTCAATTTATTAACTGTATTTGACTTATAATTCCTGCAGTACTTTGATATTGTAGTCTTGCCCGATTTAGAAACTTTTCGGCGTTTGATTTCCTAGTCCAACTCTTGTTTCATGTCTCCTCCTTGTATAATTCGGATTACCTGCAAAAGACACTAAAAATACCCGAGTAGCATTTATTTATACACAAAAATAGATAAAGTATGAGAGGAAAAATATAATATATGATATTCATCAGGCGATAACTAGGATCATCAACCTTTCCTTCTTCTTCAGGGCGTTTAGCCTCTATCAGTTTCAACATATTCTTCTTCATAAGCAAATTGAAGATAGTAATGATATGCTCATCTTTGAAAGAATAGTACTTTTGAGGAACTCTTGATGATGGTGAAGTTCTCATAGGAGGAGGCTGGAACATCCACCGCCATTGTCTCTTTCCCATTAATTCGGGATGGCTGAGATGCTCCTAAATTGTTTTTTCTAAGTCTTTCTCCTTCTTCAGCTTCAAGCAGTTGCGCAATTTCTTCGGCTTTTTCAGTCTGCATTGCTAATTCCTTCCAGCGGTGGACTCACTGCCTCCATCCTGGCAAGGATTTTCACTGATATATTATGTCTACAGGTTCCCACTAAGGATTTTTGTGGCATTCCACGTGGACATCAAAAAGAAACATTGTGGAATCTTTTAATGAAGTCTCAAACTGACTCCCTTTTCTTCTGCTTTGTTAGCAAGGAGCGCTATCATCAAGATCTCCATATTATCTTCATATAACCTGGTTAAAATGACATTCTCCATGTCATTCCATGAGTTGATGGTTCCCGACTCTAATCTGCAAAGCCATTCATATGTTAAGCTCATGAGGGTGCTAACAAAAACTAGTACAATGATAGGGTCATTTCTAGCCAAATGTATTGTCTGTGACTTGAAATAATGAAGGAGCTGATTTGGCGATTCTTTACCATCAAAATAATTGAGTTTCAATGGCTTGTAATTATCCGCGAAAGGAATGTTCTCACATTCCATTGAATATGGCCTTACAACCCCTAGTTCTTGCAGGTTGTTCTTATGGACAGGAGCATTTCGCTAGTTCTGGAATCTCTCCATGAGGGCAACGTGTGGGTTACCTCCTGGTTCTGAATTCTCTGAATAATTATGTGAGAATTCAGAATGATTATATGTTATTCATGTTCTTCACCACTGGTGCTCCGAAAAGGAGTATGAGGTTCATCTTCTTTTTCCTTCCCTTTATCTTTTCTCGAGATGGGGACCTCTGGAAGAAGATTCTTCTTTCTTCTTTGTTTTTTCTTTTACCAGGAACTGAAGCATCTCCTTAATTTCATTTATGGACTCTTGTTGTTTAGGGATGATCTTTTCATATTCATCCATTCTCTTTATGAATTCCCCCATATTTTCTTGCGCTATGTTGATAGACGTGGTATCTTTCAGAAATGAATCAGAAGCCTGGGTCTCTGCTATAGTGAGTTTGTCTCTTCTTCGTCAGAGGAGTTTCCAACAAGTTTTAAGTAGTTCAAAGGTATTGCAACCCCTTCTGGGTCCTGGTGTTTCGAAAAACACCTTGTGGTTCTTCAAACACTCATTTCAAACTGGTAGAGTGCTCAGAATATGAAGAATCTAACCGAGAAACTCTTTTTGTTTTCTTTTTCTTTCCCAAAGTGATCATGTTGGATGATACTTTGGTGTATTCTGGTTCTGAAAATTCTTTCTTTTCATTGCATCGTATCCTTTTAGGTAGTTGCACTGGAGATGACTTAAGCCTATTGAAGATAGAAGGTCTTGTTTGAGTCACGTAGTGACAATGAGAAAGTACTGCATTGATTAGCTATTCACAATGACAGTGAGAAATTTGGAATTTTCCTTTCTTTTGGTAGAGAAAATTCCTAAGATCCCCTGCATTGGAAGTCATGGGATTATTGAAAGAGACAATATCCCTTCCAAATAGCAACTTTGGGGGTATGAGAATTTTCCCCCTTTGAAAATTGCCGAAGCAAACTTGTCCTTTGCCATTGGGGCTGGAGAATGAGCTTCTGATGAAGTTGAAATGATTGGAACTGGAAGTCCATGAGCCTTAGAGGCGAGGTTCTTAGTTTCTGCAGAAATGCGGATCAATGATTTGTGTTTGTCTTCGAAGATGTAGATTTGAGATCAGTTCCTTAGTTCAGGAACGTGGATGTGAGACCTACATCTAGCTTCAGAAACACAGATTTGAGGTCCTCTTTTAGCATTTTCCGTATATATGCTCCGCATTTTGAGTCGTAGAAGAACTTCCTGGTGGGTGAGCGGTGTTTCTTATAAGAAATACGAATAAACCCATCCGCATCTTCATTCAACTTCTTGTTGGGGACGTCGCTTCACTCTTCGATCTCCACATGTGAATTGGAGTCTCACATGGCTCAATGGTGGTTGGTTTTTCATTCATGGCCCTGCAAAAAGTGCGGGTCTTACTTCTTCTCAAGTTCCTCTTTATGGTAAGAGTGAGAGGAATTTTGTCTTCAGGATTATCTCCTTGCAATTCAAAGAATGGTCGTTTCTCTTTGTTATTGCAAGGATTCCAATCCATCTCTTTGAGATCATTAAGGGGCTTGGGTGAAACTGACCCTAAGCCTTGTGCTTGATAGGAGAAAGTTTCTCCCTTTAGACCAGAAAGGTCTTGAGAGTCCTTGGGCAAATTGTCCGAGACTGTAGTCTTTTGAGCCTTATTAGAGGCTAAGTTTAATGAAATTTTGCAGCATTTCTGCAAAGATCTTGGGCTCATAGTGCTAGAAGAGAGGAACTCTTCATACTTCTCTTGGTCGAACTCGATGACGAGCGATTAGACTATAGTGTCAATAGGGACCTTGTCGAATTGGGCTATGGTCATATCATTAGAAATGATAGGACTTCCCAGCAGAGTCAACAATCTTTTGTTCACCATAAAATTTGATTTTTTTTGAAAACTCAAAGAAAGTTACAATAAGAACTGTTGTCCATTTACAGAAGATGAGAAAAATGATTCTTTTTTGTTTAAAACTAGGGTTCTCTTGTAGCCATAGAGGACGATCTTCCTCTCCGTTGATGATCCAAATATAAATTCTTGAGGGGGCATCCTTTGAAAAGTTTTAAGCAGGATGAACTCCTTTGAACTCTAGATTCTTAGCACAAGTACTCACATGGAGATAATTCAACCTCTTTTTCAGTCAAAATCTTGGCTATTTATAGAGGTTGAGAAGCTTTTGAATTAGTATAATTGTCTAATTAATAGCCCATAATGCAGGATAATTTCTTGTCTTTAATCCATTGGGTTCGTAACTACAATTTTTAATTCTCAGGATTTGTAACTGAAATATGGATCTCAACTTTATATTCGTGTTTTGATTTTTCACGGCTCATGTGCCACGCTCAGACCTGTGTTTGGGGTATAAATGAGGATAATTTTTATCCTTTGAAGTTTTGAATGAAAATGCGATCCAACGAATTTTACGATTTAGCTATACTTAGCTCAAAATAAGAACTTTTGACTGGGTCCATAAGATAGTTTTATTTAGCTTAGAACATGGATCTCTTTGTGATTGATGATCTCGGTTTGGTTCTCAGCAACATATCTTATTTGATTAGACTCGCGTTTGTATTGGAACGGGAATAGTAAAAATCTTACAAGATTTTCAGAATAAAACGCGACCCTGCGTTTGAAACTTTTGAAACACGGGTTAGATCCGCATTTGATTAAGGACGATTTTCATCTTTTTATGTGAAGTCAAGCTGCAACTCTAAGGGGCTCGTCTTTTAATTGTTTTATGAAATGCAGATATCTCTGGCAGAGGATCTGCATTTTTGTCTGTTAGCAATTAATATTACTCGTTTAGATCCACATCTAGAAATAAACAGGAATAACATTTCTTATTTTTAAATTGTTTTGGAGGAATTTTATTTGAATTATTTAATATAAACATTCATTTCTTTTCAATCAAATAGGTATTCTTATAGTAATTTGCAGTTATCAAAACTAAAATATCATATTACTTCCTGTTGTCAATTTTAACTAACCAACCACATTTATATTATCTTTCTAATTTCAAAATCCGCCTCCACACCATATATTAAATAGTCCTCAACAAATCAATTAACGATCAAATAGATAGAGAATTTAATATAATTATCCATTTTTTTAGCATCAATCAATAAGGTAATGCAAGGCCTCATGTTAGCTTTTTTATTTTCTCTTGCTTTATACAATTTTTTCTAAAACTAGATGTTGACGAAACAACTTATAATAAGATTTAACTATTCAATTAAATTTTTACATGAAAGATAAATAAAAATTAATTAAAGCTTACTCTTTTGATATCTCAACTTCATATAATATCTTATTGTTTTGTGAATTTATTTATTATTTTTTTTCTCACAGAGTACAATAATGGGTTACAAGTAAGAGAAGACTGATAAAGTATGGCATGCATCATTAAAGAGTCTTAAGAGAGACTTAATGGTATTGATAGAGATAAAGAAGGGATATGTGTAAATTAAACACTTAATTTATTTTCTTAACACTTTAGTGAATTTTTAATAATTGTACTAAACAATTATTCCATTATCCATTGTGTTTCAATGAATGTTGCAAATATTTACTCAAATAATTTATAATATGTAATAACATCTATTTGCAATCTATCTATATTCATCAAATAATTTTATTATCCTCAAAAATTTTCATATATTTTCTATAAAGTTCATTGATGCTTATCATTATACAATAATGAAAATATATAATTTTCTGATAAGAAATTGTTTTAATTTTTTTAAAACTTTATTTGGATGAGTAAATAATTCTCCAATGACTAAGAGTAAAATATAATATAAATATTGATTATGCAAATTAATTCATCATTACTAAATTCAAAACTATAAAGAGTTGATAACTGAGTAATAAATTACTTCCTAAAATTAGCACTTCACCATATATGATAATAAAAAAAATTTGCAATGATTTGAAACTTAACTGACAATCCAATAGAGTTCTTAATTAAATTTAGAAAACAATTTTTTTACTTTAATTTTTTTAAGTACTAGATTAACACAAGCTTTCTTCATGTCATTATCGATTATCTCCTTTCTTGAAATCTCTTTCTATGCAAAAAAAAAAAATTATTAAAGGTTACTAATTCTTTTTTTGATGCACTCTTTATATGAATTTTGTTCCCAATTTAATATGTATTGATGATAATTATTTTTTAGATATGCTGACAAAAATTAAAATTGTTATCAGTATGCCTGAATTCGGAGAATTTCCTTTCATTTCTATTAATTAAGATTACAAGAAAAATAAAAGAAAATTACAACTTTTGAAAATGGATTACAGAGATAGGGAAAAGAGACAAATATATTTTTCCTTTTAATTTCGTGGGATCTTTGGTAATAATGGAATGTCGTTGATGTATTCTATTGACGATCCAAACGTCGTGTCGATTGATTTCTCCGGCACCAAGCTCTTGCTAGAGGAGGAGAAGAATTCAGAAGTACTCTTGTTTTTCCTGGATCTCTAAATAGTATTTTCTTCCTTCTGTGACTTTTTTTAATCTGTAGAGCTCCTCCTTTTTCTAGACTTTGGGAACTCCTCTCAGTTGAGAGGGAGAGCCCTTTTTTGTCTCTCCTCCCGTCTTCTCCTCTCTAGATTTTCTTATTTTCGTCTCAAACCTTCTGTCATCTTTTTAGAGAGAAGCCTTTTTATAGACAGTGGGAACTCTCAAATTTCTCCGTAATTGGAGATTGGATTGTGGGAGTGCAAGCGGAGTAGTTACAATAGACTCTCCCAGATATGGAGCGCAATAAATGCACGAGGTAGAAGGAGCACCGTAGGTACAGGTGTGAGCACTCACGCAATGCTATTGTGGGCACAGGCGCGCACGAGGCGCGGGGATGCACACGGGCATGAGCCGCGTAGCGCTTCATGAGTGCGTGGATGCAATGTTGTCGGGTGCGCGGGCGTAGCACCCCAGCACACACACACACACACACACAGAGCTCCACGGGAGTGGGGTGAGCGCAACGATTTGCAGGTGAGGGCACACGCATAGTGCTCCATGGGCTCACAACGCTCCGAGGGCACCGATGTGCTCAGCCCTCTGTGGGCACCCGCTCAGCACCCTTGCGAGAGCGGGTGCAGCGCTCTGTTGGCGCACGCAGTGCCCTTGCAGGCACAAGCGTCTGACACTCTTATTTTAGTGGATTTTTTAATTTTTAGTGCCTACAAAATCCGCTCCAAAGTTTTCAAAATTTCATCATTGATTCGTAACGAATTTTGAAATACTTCGGTCTCTTTTTATTTTAACTATGTAGTCTTCATTATGTACCGCGATTGTTATAGTGTACTGTGAGCCATCTTCTGAAATTGCCACATTCTTGATCATTTAGCTTTTATTGATGTACTGTTGAATCATATAGAGAGCATTCGATGTGTCTTGAATTCTTGAGTCCCATAGTTTTGAACGTTGACTCAAGATTTGCTTCTGAGATTAGGTTATAACTTAGCTTCAGTCCTTTTCTTCTTATGTGAGTACATAATTTTGTGTTCAACATTGTTGTTTGGGAGATTCAAGATCCTCTATTGATTTGTTGACGCTCATACTTTGCGAACTATCTTTCAAAATTGTCTTCATCTAGCTATTTGGTTGTTGTAGGTGTAGTGTTGAACCTTTAAAGAATTTGTCAAATTTAATTTACTAATTTTCTTGATTTTCATGGGTGTACTGTTGAACATCTTCGATTGTAGGGAATTCTTCTTGATGCTGGAATAGTGCAAAAGTTTGGCCTTTGTGCTTATGTTATCTAGATGCTTTTGAAATATTGAAAATCAGAACATTTATGTCACCAAGAGTATTTTGATCTAAATTATCCTTCAAATGTAAAGTCTTCTGATCTAGACTTCAACTTGGAATTTTGTTTTTTGAAAATTTATTGTCTGTAGCATGAATGGAATTGTAGCTTGGAACATTCTAGATATCTATTCAGAGGCTAAGAGCATGACAGACAAAGGGATAAATTTGATAGATAGAGGTAATTATTAACGTGTCTCATAGATTGGAACTCAAACTATTCAGAGGTATTAGACATGATAGAAAGAGTCTTCAAAAGAGTAGATTTCTAATTACTCAGTGATATCTAGTATGACATATTAGGAGATATAGGTGATAGGCAGAGGTATGATATTAACGTACTCTATTAAGTATTGACTCAAGTTATTTAGATGTTCTGGACATGATAAGCGAGAGTTTGCGAAAATAGGATTCTAGCCGTTCAGTGACATCTTGTATGACGGATTAAGAAAAGATAGAGGTATTATTAAACATGTCTTGTGGTTCAATCTATTCAGAGGTTCAAAACATGATAGTAATGAACCGATTAAGTAGAGGTAGGGTTTAACATATTTAATCTACCCGTTCAGTGACATCTAGTATAAAAGAATTTTAGTGAGGATAGAGATATCATTAAACATGCCTCAAAGCTCGAACTATTTAGATAATCTGGACATGATAGGAAAGAGCCGGCTAAATAGAGATAATGAGTAACGTGTTTAGTCTTAGGAATTGAGTATCAGAGGTAACTGTTAACTTAACAGAGAGATAATTTTTGTTAGAGGTAATTGTTAACTTAACGATGTCAAGAATTAATTCATCAAAGGATGTATTGTTGGACTTGATGGATTATGATTTGTCTTTTCTATCAGAGATAAAGCTTAATATGACAATTGATTTGGTTGGATTAATTTTGTATTTTGATGTCAGAGGTATGATTTTTAACATAACAAATATTTTGTAGGGTCATTGGCTCTACTCAGAGAAAAAGTGATAAGGGAAATTTTGCTGTCAGAGATAAAATTTGACTTAACAGATAATCCAATGAAAATCGGATTACCACTACCGGGGGTAATCTAAAATTTAGTTTGAATTTATGTTCATCAGAGGTTTGACTTTAACTTGACAGTGAGTACTTGAGTACTTGGACTCAAGTCATTAAGAAATGATTATCAGAGGTAATTATTAACTTGACTAATTGAGAAATTGTGGGATATTGAATCATTTTTGTCAGAGGTAAAGTCTTAACGTGATAGGAAATTGATCTCATTAGGATTTTTAGTAAATTCTCAGCTATTAATGGATTTGGTTTGCCCTTACTAATCATTGTTTGCGTAAGGCTAACCATATTATTTCCCTCTGCATGATAAATTATCGAGAATTTTGTTTGGGCTTACATGCCAAACTTTTCTGATTTCCTTGGCCTTAGCGGCTTTGGGTGATGATGTCCCTTATAATTTAATAAGGATACTTTTGTGACAAATTCGTCATGAAATTTTTAGCAACCCCCTCCTATCAACGGATTTGGTTTGTCTTTACCAACTACCATTTGAGATTGGCTAGCCATACTATTTTTCTCAGTATGGTGAGTTGTCGAGTATTTCATGTTGGCTTACATGCCAAATTTTTCTCTTCCCTTTGCTTTAGCAGCTTACGGTGGTTCATGCTTTTACTTTAGCATGATGGATTGGCGAAAAACTTATTCTCTTCCCATTGCTTTAGAAACTTTGGACCGTTTATACTTTTACCCCAGAATGATGGATTGGAAAGAAACTCATTCTCTTTCTGTTGCCTTGGCGGCATTGGGCGGTTCATAATTTTACTTCAGCATGATACGTTGGCAAGAAACTTATTTTCTTCCTATTGCTTTGATAGTGTTAGACAGTTCATATTTTTACCCCCAGCATGATGGGTTGGCAAGACACTCTTCCTCTTCCCGTTGCCTTGGCGGCATAAGGCGATTCATGTTTTTACCCCCAGCATGATAGGTTTCGCGAGGATTTCGTTTGGTCTTACATGCCAAATCTTTCCTCTATCCTTAGACATAGAGACATAAGATTGTCTTCGTCTGACAGCCCCAGTCAGTGCGTGGAGCTGCACCTTAGCAGCGAGCCAGCATTTCTTTATTTGTTATTTTGAAAAAGAGATCAGATGACTTTGTTCCTTTAAGAATAGTATTTCTTCAGGGAATTTCCATTGATTGGCATTATCATCCGATCACCGTATTGATCGAACAACTGCTATGCTCCATTTAGGTAGATCATCTCTACTACAAATGGACACTTCCATTTTAGTTGGAACTTTCCTTTAGTCTTATGTCTCACTACCATCGATCGTCTGATTGTTAAGACCAGATTGCCTTCTTTGAAAGTTCGTTCTTTCACTTTCTCATTGAAGGCTCGAGAGATTCGTGCTTGATAAAACTTTATTTGTTGTTGAGTTTTTAAGCATTTTTTGTCCAATGCTTCCAATTCTCATAGTCGTTGACTGTTTTTATTTTCGGTGGTCAGTCATTGTTGTTAATGCCACCCGAAGGGAAGAAAACTGGGTTTCCAGAGGCAGGATTTCCTCTCAATCATACACCAAGGAGAATGGTGTGGCTCTTGTCAGTGTTTACCATTGTGCGATAAACCCATAGACAAGCTCCCAATTTCTCATCCCAGTCAAGCTGACTTGTGGTGATGAATTTTTGCAAAAACTTCACAATGATTTTGCTGAACGCTTTTGCTTGGCCATTGGCAGCCGGGTTGTATGAGGATGAAAACACATTTTGTATTCTGAATTTATCATAAAATTTAGTGTAGGCCCTACTAGTGAATTGAGAACCATTATTCCTTATGACCCGTCTGGAAACACGAAAATGATAGATGATGTGGTATTTGATAAAATTGACCACATCAATCATTTTTACTTCTCTTAAAGGGATAGCTTTTGCCTAGTTCCATTTTGAGAAGTAATCGGATATACCTAATATGAACCGAGGTCTATGAGAAGATGATGGAGTGATGGAACTGATAATATCTATTCCTAATGACTTGAATGGCCTAGTGATCGTAGTTGGACAAGGTGCTTTGGAGCTTTATGTATGTAGTTCGCATGCACCCGGCAGGCATAGCATCTCTTAGCATATGCCATAGCATCTACCATCATCGTCGGCCAATAGAACCCACTCGTTTTATCCAATTTCCTAATTTAGGTCTCGGTTGTGAACCTCACAGGCCCTATCATGTGTTTCTTTGAGCACTTCTTGTGCTTCTTGTCTTTAGGATATATCTAGATTTGATTACCCAAATGAATCTATTTATGAAAGACATTCTTTCGAATATGTAGATATTGTCAATCATGACATCCATCATTGAAAGCAAAAATTCATTTTTGGGGGTATGCCACATTTAGATTTCGAAAACCGATGCAAATTTTGATCTTTCCATTGTTCTTGGGAATAGGAATAATATTTGCTACCCATTCAGGGTACTATTCTTCTCAGATAAAGTCAGATTGTATGAGCTTCTTGACTTCATCCTCGATCAACTCTATCAACTCTGGATGGAATTTTCTTTGATGTTACTTCACTAGTTTTGCATCTGGCTTAATATCGATGCATAGTAACATGAAGATTTAAGCCTGACATGTCTTCGTAGTTACAAGTAAAGATGTCTATATATTCTCTGATGAGAGTTATAAGATCTCTTTCTTTATAAGACAAACTCTCACTTATGAATATGGCTTTGGGTCGTCACCCATATTCACTTGAACCTCCTTGTCTTTGGTAGGCGGTTTGCACTATTCAAAGCACATGTCATATTGGACGTCAAGATATTTAACTAATATTTCATCTTGGAAAAGAGTTAGTTCATCATTTTCGTCTGGAGTCGGGCTAGTAGATGTCATATTTGTAGCCAGCTCCTTAAATAGTACCCCCAGACTGATGTTGAGTCCTAATCGAAGTTTTTTGCATTTTGGAAGATCATGTCACTATATCCGAAGGGTCGGGTGTTGTCACATATCCCAATCTCCTGCTGGTTTTGTGATATTCTTTCCCTTTGGGTAGGAAGGAACAGAACAGGTTTTGACGCTCTTTACCGAAATCTAATCTTGGCCTTTAGATGAAGGCATACTCCATTTTCTCCATCATTCATTTTGGGCCGTAATGGTAGAATTGAGGGGCTTTTTGATTTTCATCATCAGTATCATCGAATAGAGTTACACATGATCAAACCCTTCTAAAAAGAATAGGTTTTTGATCGACCTGGTTAGCAGGCATGATATGTTTGTTAATCATGACAAGCAGTGGTACGAAAGCTGCAACCGATATCAAGATGTTCGCATGATGTTCTTATGATGCAGAACATGAATGCCCATCGGTCTGATAATTGTTTGGTATTAGAATATTGAATCATAATACATGACTTTGTCTTTCTTGAGCTAGTTATGGTTGAGCTTAGAGTGATTTAAATCTCAGGCTATTTGACCCTCAATTTGATGAGTTGGAGACGACAGGAGAATGTTGTACTTTCACTCCAGACAATTGAAACATTGATAGTTTCATCATGGATGTCAGTCATATTTACACAATGGTTTTCAAAAGAATGTGAGCATCATCTCTAGTGATGCAGACACGATGGTCGTGAGATTCACATGAAATTTTAGCTTTTTAGTGGGCTCAAACCTGACGTCATTGTCACATAACTTCGATGCTGAGAGCTTTAGAGAGGAAGTCACTTTCACGTGTCTTATTGACTACATGACCCTGAAGATAAGACTTGTGCTTTTAACCTTGAGTGCAAAATGGATGCAACCCTGAAGATGAGCCTCGTGTGATGATTTGAACACATAATGCCAATTTGAGCCTCCTTTATAGACTAAGACACGTAAGGGTGAGCGTCGATCGGTTCGGTTCGGGTTTGGACAGAAAAAATCCAACCGAAAATCGAATCGAACTTACAAAACCGAAACCGAACCGACCGAGCAGAAGTGATAACCGAAACCCAATTGAATGTTCAGTTCAGTTCGGTTTCGGTCGGTTTTCGATTTTGTGGGCATCGGCCCAAAAGCCCATTTGAGTAAAAAAAAATTGGCCTAGTTTTAAAAAAAGAGAAAATGGGCAAATTTTGGCCCAGTTTAAAAAAAATAAACATAACAAATCCCGTAAAATCTGGAGCAAATTTTTTTATACTCCTGTAAAATAACTAAACAAATTGTCTAATAGAAAATAATTTAACAACAACAAACAAAATAATATAATTACATAATAAACAACAACCATAACAAAACTAAAATAATATAGCAAGTTACAAGCAACTACTACATACCACAGTGATAGTTATGAAGTTAAATTACAGGATATGGTTATAATTACAAACAGAAATAATATAGTAAGTTAAATTACATAACATAATTACAAATTCAAATTTAACAATTTGTTTTCCAAATTAATTACAAACGGATTAAGGTATGTGCTCTAGAGTCCAGAGTCCCATCATGCACCAAAGACTTAAAGTTGTACTAATCTGCTTAATATGAATAAAAAAAATTTGTTATTAAATACGAAAAAAGTAGAGAGAATAAGAACTCTCTGCAGAGAGCTGAGCTCTCTGTGCAGCTCTCTACAGCTCTGCACAGAGAGCTCCTGAGCTCTGTGTGCACTCTGTGTGCATAGAGCTCAGGAGTCTCTGCAGAGAGCTCCTGAGCTCTCTGCACACAGAGCTCAGGAGCTCTCTGCAGGAGCTCCAGAGTGTGCACAGAGCTCAGGAGCTCTCTCTCCTGAGCTCTCCTGTGCACAAATCCAAAATGCACAACATGTTAAATTACATGACATGATTGATAAATTTAATTAGATACAAACCAAAAATTAAGATACACACCTTATTTGTTTATCCTCTTCGACACGTCCACGGTACATCATAGCTTGGTGATAACTGAATTCGTAGACGTATCATCCAATTCTAGAAGGAAATAAAGCTAATTAGAACTCATGAGGTTAATAAATGCTATAAATATAAAAATAGACTATTACCTTGATCAAACTTTTCAACGTCACACAAATATTTTTCAATGCTAACCACTGGAATTCTCAATTGTCCTTGAAACCAATCCTACGTACAAATGAGACTCTGGACGGATCTGATAGAGAGTGAGTTTCGAAATGCATCAAGAACTCTCTCACTTGTACTGAATGCCAATTCTGAAGCAACTATGGATATTGGAATCATCAACACATCTCGAGCCATTCTTTATAATATTGGAAATCTTCTACTATTAACCTTCCAGAAGTTTAGAATAGGAAAAGATAGCATGTCCTCACCGATAATTGGCACCTCCTTGGCTTCATTCAAATACTTATTCAATTCACTTTGAGTTGATGTTACATACATCGAAGATGAACTCTGTGCATAGAACTTATCCAATATGCGATAATTCTTTACTGCACCACTCTACCGAGCCGTTGAAGATTGTGATGGTCTCACTTGTATATTATCTCTAATGCCAGTTTCCTTATCATGTATAGTTTTGTACTCATTGAACAAAGATTTAAGAGTTCTCTCTAATTTTGTTGGTATTGCACGGTCCCTCTCACCTTGAGATTTGAACATCTCTCCTATCACATACTGGGCAAAGTCTAGCTTGAATTGAGGGTCGAGAACCAACAGTATAAACATCAACAAGTTCATCTTTTCATAATTTTTTTAATACTTATCATACTTCTCTTTCATCTTATGAGCCATCTCACAAGCATTGATATCATCACCTATCATAGCCTCATATAGCTCACCTTTAATATTCGTGATCTGATAAAGCAAAATATTAGATGTTACATATAAAGTGTCTGATACCCTCAAAGTCAAGTCAAAAAAAACTTGCAAGAACCAATATAATCGCCCAATACAATCCCAATCATATTCATCTGGCATGCATTTCCCATCATCAACCCCAACTTCTTGTCTGAATAAAGGATCCTCTAACTCAAACTGATAGAAAGTGGACTGGTATTTCTTAGCCGCCGGTAACATCAAGTATGTTGAGTTCCAATGCGTCTGTACATCCAAACACATTCCTGTCTCAACTGCTATTTTTCTTTCTCAACACAACTCTTCCGTTTGATCACCGTGAAGGTGATTGCTGCACATACATTATAGCACTTCGAACCCTTGAAATGGGTTCAATATTTACAAGTAGACTATCCTGCACAATAAGATTCATAATATGTGCAACATAACGTATGTGATGATATTCACTCCCTAAGAATGTACCATACTTGTCATTCCAATTTACAATTTTTCTCTTCAAGTATTGTATCATTTTATCAATAGAGCTAGCATTATTAACAGTTATTGTCAACACTCTCTTAATTTCCCACTCAGTTAAGCACGCTTCAAGCATGGTTCCAAGAACTTCACCTCTGTGGCTTGTAATAGAATAAAAATTTAGAATTCTCTTGTAAAGGTTTCAGTCATTTCCAATCCAATGCACATTAAGACACATGTAATTAATTTTTTGAACTGATGTCCTATGTCAATGGTGAGGCAAACATAGTGGGATGTCTCTGAAAGATATTTTTTTAATGCAATCTTCTCGTTTAGGTAGAGTTGATAGATGTCTCTTCCTATCGTCCACCTAGACGGAATCGTGAATCTGGGACACACAATCGTCATAAAAAGTCTAAAGTCAATACCTTCCATAAACTTAAAGGGCAATTCATCTAAAATTATCATTTTAGATAATGCCACTCTGATTGTCTTCTCATCATATTTCCAAGTAGTTACGGTTCATACCCTACCATCTTCTCTAGTTGGTTGGAGACTTAACTGTGCTTGGCGTGTGTCCTTATTGTGAAAATTTTCTTTACAATTATTAGCATGATTCCTAAGGTATGACGTGCCATTTTTTCTTGGTATTGCAACTATAGACTTTTCTACAATACCTGCATCGGCAATCGTCCTCATCAAGGGGCTCATCTCTTTCTCACATGTCATCAGTTTCTTAATCTTACTTGATAAAATGATCCCACACATCAGACCTTGAAGATATTGTCTTCTTTTTTTGTTCTAGAAGTTCCAGTTCCAACAGGCCAGCTAGTATTTGTTTGTATTGGATCTGTTGGTGGAGCGTCACTGGTTGGATTGTAGCAGCTTCATTGATATTAACACTTTCATGTGGGTGTGTCTCACCAACACGACTTTCAGCCATCTAAAAAATAATAAAACAATTCCACATAAGCAAAAATAAATAAATAAAGTTCATCTAAATAACAATTGATAATACATTAAAAAGACAACACATAAAGATGATAGGTTCAGTGAAGAATGAAGTCTATAAAATACTTTAGAATTCCAAAGAAAATGCAACAGGTGGGATGTTTTTTTTAATAGAATGAAGCCAAAAAATACAAAACAGTGAAGATTGAAGCCTAGAAAAGACTATAGAATTCCAAAGATAACTTGGCAATATTCAAGCACATTCATACAGTAGTGAAATTCCATTAGTCATTCTTCACTCCATTAGTAGCAATATTCATACAATAGCAATATTCAAGCACATTCAATACTTTAGAATTCCAAATACAAAATAGTCTTTTCTAGGCTTCATTCCATTAGTCATTCTTCACTAAAAGAGCAGAAGTATATTCAAACAAATCAAGTTTTAGTTGTCCATACTCCATAACTAGCATCCTAAGTTCTAGCAAAATTCAACAAGTTTAGCAAAATTCAACTTGTGGACGAACAAGTTCTGAACATAACACAGCATGCTTGGCTATATCAAAACGAGCAAATACTTAAAATCAGAGTATTCGAATACTTAAATTCATCAAAAATTGATTAATGCAAGCAACTAACACAAAGATCTAAAAGCCCTAACTATGAAATTAAACCTAATTCCCTAAAATTTTCCATCTTCTCAAAAGAAAAAAAATTATAATGTCAATATACAATCATTCATCACTCGCCAGAGATCAAAAATCTATCCAAACATATAAATTATAGCAATTAACCAATCAAACTCTCAATTTATAAAAACTAAATTTATCGACAAACTAATTACATATAAAAATTAACAAAAATAGAAAGGAAATGGAGAGAGCACTTCGTACTGATCTCAAAAACAAAACTTGGAGTAGGCCAAAGAGGGTTAGCAGAGGGCCGGAGGCTGAGGCGGAGGCAGAGGAGGATTTGGAGGCGACGGGCGAGAGGTGATCGGGCGAGAGGCGAATACTGAGTGAGGAGCGACTGAGCGAGGTGAAGAACGAACGACGAAAGTCACGGAACAAGCTCTAGATTAAGATTTGGGTATTGGGTTAATGGGTTAACAGGTCGGGTGGGTGAAAGTTCAGTTTTTTCGGTCGGTTTCGATGGGCGATTTCGCCACCGAAACCCGACCCGAAGACCGAATAAAACCTCAATTTTAAAACCAACCCAACCCGATAACCGAAATATCCGACCCGATCAGTTCAGGTCGGGTCGGTTTCGCGATTTTTTTTTTATTTTTTCGAAAATTTGGTCAGCTCTAAAGACACGCAAGTGTCATGATAAGGCTCGAATGCAACCTGATACATGCGAGTGTCATGATAAGTCTTGCATGAGAGCTAAGACATACGAGTGTTATAATAAGCCTCACAGAGAAGCTGAGATATGTGAGTGTCATAACAAGCCTCACATAGAAGCTGAGATATGTAAGCATCATAACAAGTCTCGTACGGGAGCTAAAATATGCGAGTGTCATTTTGAACTCTATATTGAGACTGAGGAGCTCTATGTGAAACTTTAAGTTGCTTGAGTTGCACATCTTCATCTTCTAGATGGATAGCAAGATTGGCATCTTACTCAGTTGAATAAGAATATTTTCAACTGCAAAGCCGGAAAGTCTTAACTAGATCTTACAGGAGATCTCGTGTCAAGAAAGATGCTTGTCTTAGGATAGATATATGTTGGCTTGGTTGATTGTCATACTATACGCCTCATAAATCATATGAGAAAACGGAGAAGCCTTGGAAACTTCATAGATCTCATGCACGACCACTAGTTGATTTGCAAATTGAATCAATTCTTGATGCAGAAGAAAGAATCAATTCTTTGGAAATTTACTAAGCCCATGTCAGACTGAAGTGTCGTCAAAGAATGGAGCAGACCAATAATGAGAAAACGAAGTCTCATCTGGGTGCTGGAGAAAATCATAGTTGATTGATATGACTATCCCCAGTCAGGTCTAAGTACCCACAGACTTGACAAGGATATGAGATAACCACTGATATCTGTCCAAATATTTATTTTTGAGTCATCTGGATATTTTTGCAGTTCACCATATTGACGGTTGCTTGGATGATGGATATAGCTGCATCTGAAACATAAAGATTGGGTAATAATCACTCCCAATACATTGGGCTATGCCATATGTATGTGCATTAAGGTTGACGCAAATCACATAGAGAAAGCAAGTTTGGCGTTACTTTGGATGATTTTATTCACCTTTCTTACACATGAGAGCTTCCTTATTGTTAAGAAAGAAATTTCTTTTCTCAAATTAGACAGTATCTTGTTTGGATGGGCTTAGCCCTTATCTGATTTGGTTAAGATTGGGCAGGGCCTTATGCATGATCTGATTTACACCAGGCTGAGCTTTGCATCTGATTTCTTGAGCCTCGTAACTAATGCGGGCTTCACAAGTTATGAGTGTTCTTTGAGGATCTCGAGTCCATTGTTGGGTTCAATTTGAGTTCGAGAGTGACCCAATTTCTGTTGCACGAATAGTGAGAGTAACATTATACTCTTAGCATCTCATAATGGTTAAGATGTTGGTGGTTGTTCGACATTTTCGATACTCTTCAAATTGAAAGACCCCCAACAACATTTCAGATGGTGTATCATTCTCTTCTTCAGATACGCTTGAATGCATATCTAATATATGCAGCTGATATTTCAACAATTATCCTCCCAAATCTTCTTAAGTGCTGGAAAGATATTACTTATTCAATATAGTTAAATATGTCCCCCACGAACCATATCGCGCGAGATACATGGGGTCGAGCTACCCGAATAGCTCACTAGGGGGTGTAGGGGGTGGCGCGCCCCTACTGAGGGTGCAGGGGCAGAGCCCCCGTCCAAATTTTATTAAGAGGATTGGCTATTTATTTTTTTCTAAATTCCTACAAAAACTTAACTACATAGAGATTGAGAGCACTCATTGCGTGTGCCCAACAGGGCTGCATGGGCCCCATCGCGTGCCTCTCAAGACTGTCTGGTTGGGGTGTCGGTTCGCCCCCAGTTAGGCACTGCACATGCCCGGGTTCTGGGTGTTGTGCTCGCACTCGATTACTGGGCGCTGCACGCACCCTGTAGTTGGGCCTGCTGCGTGCGCCCTGTAGCTGGGCGCTGCACACGCTCGGTTGCTAGGTGTTGCTGCGTGTGCCCTGTAGCTAGGTGTTGCGCCTAATTTGGGGCGCTGTGCCCGCTTAGGTGGGGCATACGCGCGCGCCTAGTGTTGGGCGCTGCATGCGTCCAACTTGGGGTCAGCCCATAATTGTGCTCATGCGAGCACTTTAGACTCTAAGTTCTCAACGAATGCCTCTTTTGAAATATTGAGACATGCTCTTTGGGCTTTATGTCTTCTTTGACAGTCTTGATTTCCTTTTTATAACCGCGTCAAGCCTAAGCTTGGCTTGGTATTAGGTGATGACACCGTATTTTTGTTAAGAGGCGATAAACGCCTCATGTTCATTGACAAACAATAACATCTTGTCCTTATTCATGGTCAGTAATGCCTCATAATTTTTGACAAGTGATAACGCCTTGTCAATGTCAATGGGCAATGACGCCTCATACTTTTCGGCCATTATCCGGCGATAATGCCTAGGTTTCAAGCCGGAGGAATTGACGATAATGTCAGACTGCACCACCTTTTTCTCTTTAATGAAAGGAGGCTCCAACTATGGTCACCAACTTTTGTATGCCGAATTGAGAGAATTTCCTTTTATTTCTATTAATTAATATTACAAGCAAATAAAAGAAAATTATAATTTTTGAAAACGGATTACAAGGGTAGGGAAAAGAGACAACTTTGTTTTCCCCTTTTAATTTCATGGGATCTTTGGTAGCGATGGAATGTCGTTGATGTATTCCATTGACGAACTGAACGTAGTGTCAATTGATTTTTTCAGTACCAAGCTTTGGTCGGAGGAGGAGGAGAAGTCTGAAGTACTCTTGCTTTTTCTGGATCTCATTCTATGGATCTCTGGATGATCTCTTCTTCCTTCTGTGACTCTTTTTTTTAGTTTGTAAAACTCCTCCTTTTTTAGACTATGGGAACTCCTCCCCTCTATTGAGAGGGAGAGGTCTTTTTTTTGCCTCTCCTCCCATTTGTCTCCTCTCTGAATTTTTTTATTTTTGTTTCAGACCTTCTGTCCTCTTTTCGGAGAGAAGCCTTAAGACTATAGGAACACTCAAATCTCTCCGTAATTGGAGATTGAATCGTGAGAGCGCACGCGGAGCGGTCACAACTCTCCCCCAGATACGGAGCATACGAAATGCATGAGGTGGAAGGAATGCCCTGGGTGCAGGCACGGGTAGAGGGGCCTATCGGGCCGTGCCCGGCACGTCCCAAATCTGGGACGTGCCGTGCCGCCGGCACGGCATGTTTTCCCGGGCTGAGGCCCAGGCTCGGCCCGCCAGCACGGCACAGCACGCCGGCACGGCACGGCACAGCACGGCACGGCGGGCCCATGTCGAGCCTGTGTCGGCCCATGTTAATTAAAAAACATGGAAAAAATTTTAAGAGAGTACTTAGCTTCATTTAACTAGATTTAATAAGAAGTAATAATAATAAAAAATTATATTATATTATATTTAATCTCATTACATTCATATGATTGCTCTTTAGAAATTATACAAAGCCCGAAAAGAGGGGAGAGGACCCTAGCCGTCACCCTCAACTTGTTCTTAGTATCTTTTCTAAGAGATTTATGAGTTAAAAATTAAAAAAAATTGAAAATACATGAAAATCCTTACAAATTTAAATACTTTTAATCATACTTTATTTTCTTCTGGTAAGCCTAAGGTCTCTAGTACAACTTCATTAGTCAAGTCTTGTTCCCTATCTTCTGCGTCGTACCAATCCTTCAAGCAGACACACATCTCCAATGTGTCCGACGCTATTGAGGTTCTCAATTTTATGAGCACTCTACCACCTGCGCTAAAAGCAGACTCCGATGCTACAGTAGACACCGGAGGAGTTAGTAGATCACGGGCCATGCTGGAAAGCATGGGATGTGTTTTTTTCCTATAATTTCCACCATGCCAAAATATCAAAGGATTCATAATTTTCAGGGGATGCGTTATCTTCATAGTTAGCTCTCTCTAAATAATAATGTAATTTATTAAAATATGTACTAGTTTGTCTTGCCTCCTTTCGGTGAAATACAGATAATATTATTGGATTACGAATTTCCCTAGTAGATGGTTCTTTTGTAGTTTGTGCTGGCACACCATACATATCTTCATATGTTTTATACATATTATCTAAACATATTTTAATATCATTAACTAAATCCCTCACATTATTTTCATAAGACATATTTGTATAAAATAAATCTATTAATATTTCAAGTCCATCTAATTTGTAACGGGGATCCACAACAATTGCAAAATATAATAAGTATGGAAAATCTTTAAAATATTTATTAAATTTAATTTCCATAGGTTTAACAATAATTTCAAGTATAGGGTGATTTCTACATTCATTAAAAACTGAATTAATTTCGGTTAGATAATATAATACAATGTGTGTAGTTGGGTAATAAGTTACTGACAGTGCTCTAGTTGCATTTTCAAATTTGCCTAAAAACTTAGAAATGCAATTCAACTAGTGTCATTCATTATTATCTAAACTATACATTGGTGACTCCATTTTATTAAAAGTATTTATTACATTTTTATACTGAATAGTTATGTTTAACATTTTATATGTAGAATTACATCTTGTTCTAATATCTATAGGTACAATTCTAGGTGATATTTTTAGATTTTTACATATTTGTTTAAATGTTTGTCTTCTTGGCCCACTATATATCTTTAATAAAAATAATGTACACCTAAGTTTCATTAGTGAATCATTTACTATTTTTAATCTATCCTGAACGCATAAGTTTAGTATGTGGCAAATACACCTAACGAGGAATAATTTTCCATCTAGAATTGGTTTTGTAATATTTTTAAGAATTCTAATTGCGGCCATATTTTCAGAAGCATTATCCAAAGAAATGGTAAATATTTTTTTTCTATTCCAAAAGCTGAAAAAAACGCTTAGAAGGGATTGTGAGAAATTATGTGCATTGTGAGAAAATTCAAAAACCCTAAACCCTATTATTCTTTTCTGTATGCACCATTCTTGATCTATATAGTGTGCCGTTACGCATAAATAATTAGTCATATTTTTAGCTTCCCAACAATCTGCAGTTATAGCAACTCTAAAAATTAAAGAAGTAAAAATAGCCATTAAAGTGTCCCTCTGCTCTTTATATAGTTTGAACATGTCGGATGTAGATGTTGAATGTGGGACCTTTTTATATTCGTCAGTAAATGTTGATACAAAATCTTTCAAATTTGCGATTTTCCGAAAAAGTAAAAGGTTATTCGTCATGTATTATAAATCTTGCTAAATTTTCTCTTATTTTAATTGGATCATATTTACGTATACCTAACGATCCACCAAGTGTGCTTATTTGTATTTGATGTGGTACATTTGGTGGGTGAGTTTTTTCTAACTATCTTTTAAGATGACCCGTTCCACTACCTAAAAAAAACGAATAAAGTTTTTGACAATATTTACACTTAGCTTTCCTAACACTATTTTCTATTATTTTTTCAAAATGTTTCCATATGTCCGATCTAGTAGCCCTAGTAGATGTGGTAGTTTGTGTTTCGGGTATGGTTGTATCAGTTGGTTCTTCCTCAAATACAGAAAATGGTACTTGAGGAGATTGTTCTAAAGGTTGACATACATTTTGATATTTTTCATCAGTTAAAATGGGAGAAAAAGAACCCGTGGTTTGAGAGCAAAAAGCGCCAGACGAATATGGATCAATTTTAATAAAATCCCAAAAAAATAAATTAAAACTCTCAAAAAAACCGAACAAAAAACTTTAAATTATAAATACTTGTTAACCGGTGAACTATTTGAGAGAGTGAGTGAAATATCT
Organism: Dracaena cambodiana; assembly: GCA_036321105.1. NCBI lineage: Eukaryota > Viridiplantae > Streptophyta > Magnoliopsida > Asparagales > Asparagaceae > Dracaena > Dracaena cambodiana. The sequence goes on along the minus strand of JAYEPQ010000012.1, from coordinate 18,333,474 downwards.
AGTTAGAGAAATGAAAACCTTACTTCAATGAGAAAACTTATTTGGATCTTAGTTGGGAGACTTACTTGCTTGAGACTTCTTATTTACTTGATTGAAACTTGCTACTTGCTTGAGACCTCTTGAGAATTAAAGATTTTAGAAGATTTTTTAGAATGAATTTGGTTGTATAAGAATGATGAATGGTAGTAGAGGAGATAATGAGATATTTATAGAGAAACCAAGGTTTTAATTTGCAAAAAAAAAATTACAAAAACCCTCCTCCAACGGCTATTTTGACCGTTGAGGGGAAAAATCTGCAATTTAAAATTGTAAGAAACCCCCCAACGGCTATAAAAATTGCCGTTGGGAGGCTCTTTGCAAAAAAAATTTGCAAACCCCCCCCCAAATTAAGCCCAACGGCTAATTTTTTTTAAAAAAAAAATTTCGGACACGTGCCGGGTCGTGCCGAGATGTCGGGCACATGCCCGGCACGTGCCGAGCCGGGCGTGCCCAACGGGCCGCCCGGCCCAGTAAGTAACCTTAGGCGCTGGCACGTGCAGTGCTCTTGTGAGCATGGGAAAACACGAGGTGCGACAGAGCAAGTGGACACAAAACCCCCGGGCACATGCGCAGCGCTCCACGGGTGCAGGCGCAGGCGTGCCACAGTGCTCCGTAGGCGAGGGCGCATGCGAGCGCGCAGTGCTCCTAGGGCGTGGGCGTGCACAGCGCTCCGCGAGTGCGAGGGCACACGCAGCGCCCTTGCAGGCGCGGGCGCAGCACTCCATGGGTATGCGCAACGCCCTTGTAGGTGCGGGTGAGAGTGTGTGACACTCTTATTTTAGTAGATTATTTTTTTTTTTTTTTGTGCCTACATTATCTAACCTTTATTTTTTTTTTTTTTTTTTTTTTTTTTTTTTTTTTTTTTTTTACGATTCATGACAAAATTATTATAGGCTAATAATAAAACTGTTATTTTCCACTAAAGTGATGAATCCCTTTGTAAGTATGCAATCAAAAGATCAAATCTCACTCACAGTAATTAAGTGAGTGACAGGTTAATTTGAGATGTAATAATTTTTGTTCAAAAAATATGGCTAAGTATGATTACTAAAAATAAAAAATTTCATTTCACTTTTTTAAGAACAAATATCTATAAATATTTCTGAGCATTTTGTGCGGGTTCTCCACTTGTATGTACTTTCTTTACTTGTGCAGTTAGTTTGTTGAAACTTGAAAGTGCAATAGCTGAAAGCCCCTTGCAATATGGGTAGGCAAGGGTGTATGCTCTCTCTCAAATCATAGGTAAACAAAGGAAATTAAGTGAGCAACATGGTTCCCCTTACAGAGTTATAGTTACAGTTTTCAATCCAACTCTTTCTCTCTCTTTCTTCCATACCTAAGAAATTTCTTAATATTTTTTAAAAAATCCAATTGAACTTTTACTGTCCTTTGCCAATCAAACATGAAGATCAGAAAATTATGAAAAATGATGCGAGTTTCAACATTTTTAGACGATCTCCTTTGGTGTCAGCAGTTTTGCAAATTCCTTTCTAAATTTTATTCTCGGTCTTTATCCATCTCTCATCCACAGAGCTACCTCTGCACATGAGAGCGTTGCATAACAGTCGTCCAATACGCTTGAATTCGTTTCATTTCATGTCATTATAAATATCAATTTGAAAAAAGAAACGCTTATTATCCCATATTTTATCTTAAACTTCTTACTTCACACCAGCTGTAGGCTCCAGACCTGACAAAAACACTTTCCCGAACACCTCCATTCGGGTCGGGTCCAGGGCGAGTGACACCTGAACCGAACCCGGTTCCCTTCCTGCGACCAGCACAACCTCCCCGTCCTTGTTCATGGAAACCAGTTCCACTCGACCGGGTCTCCCCCACCCGAAATCCGTCTCGTAGACCCGAAACCTCGGCGACCCGGAAACGACGACCCGACCCGCTTCTGGTACCCCCTTAAACTCCTCCGCCCATGTCTCACACTCCTTCAGCGGGTCCAGGGTGCCATCCCGCACCGCACGTGCGACCTCCGCCTGAGCGCGCCAGAGCCCGGCAGGGCCCATCAGCTCGGCCCAAGTAGACGTGGCGTAGCACGCTCTGACGCAGTTGCCGGTGTAGGAGCCCGGGAGGGGAGGGCAGAGGCGGGAGCGGCAGTCGGCGAGGAAGAGGAGGTTGCTGACGTCATCGGCGAAGGAGGCGGCGTTGGCATGGGCGACGCAGACCCAGGCGTAGGCGGAGATGGTCGTGAATGTGGAGGGACGATCTAGACCGTTGGATGCGCTGATGATTAGTTGCTTCAGGGATTGGATGGCGGATGATGAGAGGGTGAAGGTCCGCCTTTGGAGTCTGAGACGGTACTCAGTTGAGAGAGAATGAGCTGACATCTGTTGCGAGAGAGATTCCAAATATTAAAATATATATGAGAGAGAATGAGCTGACATCTTTTCATACAGGCTAGTCCAAATACTTGGATAAAATACTTAGTTTTCGTTGTTATATATATATATATATATATATATATATATATATATATATATATGGATTATTGTAGCTGAGCCGCCAGCTCAAGAAAAGTTAGATGAACTAGCGGCAAAACTATAATAATCCAATAATTTTTCTTTAATTTTTTTTATAATTACTATCTCATCTTCTTAATTTATTTTGGATTAAATTTTATAAATTTTGGAGTTTATTTACCCATTCATCAAGTGCAATATAAAATAGTGCATATAAAATATTTTATTTATTAAAAACCGTTAATTTTGTATTAACTTAATGGAGAATCAAATCAAAACTAAAACTCAAGAAATTGGATATGAATGAACCCTACGGGATCGAGATCATAATTCAATTTTTTTTTTAAAAAAATATTATTAGAGATAGTAAAAATGAACTGCAATTCAAGTAACTTACTTAAACTATCAGCTCATTTCCATTTTTCTCATATATATATATATATATATATATATATATATATATATATATATATATATATATATATATATTAAAAACTACCGGAATTAGAGTACAAATCAATCTTTGCAAGTTTAGGTGTACTGTAAGGTATTTTAAAATAGTATTAGAGCCTATCAGATTCAAATTCCTAAAAAAAAATAAAAACTGATTAAGCGCACGTGGTTTCAGCAATTCATGAGATTTGTTGCATCCATGCGCGAGGACCAACGCCACTCTTTCATGTAGGACAACATAATCTTCTTAACATTATATATTTGTGTATGTATTCCCTTGCATGCAAAGCAAGTATTACAAATGCTCCCTAAATAGGGACTTGTGCATATTCTGTATGACATTTACTTTTAAATTTTTTTTGCAAGATTTCAATTCAAAATAATCTGGACTCTAAATAAATGATATGTAAAGGATATAGCCTAATTCTGGGCTACTACAAATCAAACTAGTAAGGCACTGTTTCATGCGTGCAATTTCAACGTTTGCAGGCTAAACTATATGACACCACGGTTTAAGACTCAATATTAAACTAAGTTATGCTGAAAAAACATATCATATAAAGAGTAAAACTTAATGTTTGGGATTTTAAGAATGGTATTGCACCGTGTTAAATTGCTGGGGAAAAGAAAAGGAAAATAAAAGATGGTCGTGCTTACTTTGGGCAAGTCCGGAGCGAAATCCTTCAAGAACCGTCTCGCGATCTCCTCGCCCCTCGCGTGTCCGATCACCGCTCGCTCATGCAACGGCACGCTCGCCTCGTCCTTCTCCCCTCTGCACGTGGCAGCCCACGCGTCGATAAACTGCCACACCCCCTTGCCGTCTGCCACCGAGTGGTGAATCGTCATCCCCACCGCCAGTCCCCCGCCTCCGAACCTCGTCACTTGCACCGCCATCACCGCCATCGGCAGCGCCTCCATTTCTAACTCCGGAACCAGATCTATAAAAGCCTTGGAATCGTGGGTCGGGTCAGCGGCCAGACGACCAACATCCACGTCGCTCTCGGCCTCTACGAACTTGACGCCCTCATCGACGCTGCTGCAGTCGATGATGACGTCGGCAGAGGAGGGGAGGTAGGAGAGCTTACCGGCGAAAGGGTGGAACTTGAGGAGGGTTTCGGACAGCGAGGATTTTAAGGAGGAAACGGCGGAGGCGAATGAGAGGTTGGTGGTTTCGGGATAGAGGAAGATGCGTTGGATGGGTGGGAGGGCGATCCAGTACGTGTCGAAGAAGGAGAGCGGCATGGCCGGCCCCGGAGACAGAGGAGCGACCCCGTCAACGCCGAGGACTCGCACCAGCGCCATGGTTGATGAGTCTAGAGATGTTGAGATAGACCGATAGGAAATTCTGTTCACATACGAAATTCTATTTGGGCAGGGCACCTTATTTTTGGCGTCTTAATTACTTTTTTATATCAAGTTTTTATTTTGAAATACTATTATTTTCTAAAATTTTTTCCAAAAATATTCCCCTTCTTTACTCTAACTCTTCATCCCATGTGATTCCATTTTTTATTGAGTCCGATTTTTATTTAAAAGCAAAAAAATATTTTGATCAGATATTAATAACCAATCAAGAAACGTTCTAGTCAAGTATTAATATCCGACCAGTAAGCGAAATCTCTCCACAAAAGAAAGCTAATTAAAGATAAATTTCAAACAAATATATATAAAACCTAAAAAAAAAAAAATTCAAATCGTACATCAAATTTATTCTCTAACACCAATTGCATATTGGAATTTTCCATTTGCATAAAAAAACACTCAAACTCAAGCCTCCAAATCTAAATTTCACTTATCACGGTGAAATCAAACAATTTAAAATTTTTCTAATTTTTTCAGAAACATTAACCAAATCTAAATTTCACTTATCACGGTGAAATCAAAGAATTTAAAATTTTTCTAATTTTTTCAGAAACGTTAATGTAAAACATTTTAAGAAGTTAAGAAATCAAATCGAAGATTTTATACGAAATATGTTTTTATTAAATACTAAAAAAATTACTTAGGGTTTTAGAGAGAAAATAGAGAAAGAAGACGATAAGTCGTAATTCCAAATTTTAAGAAGTTTTAGTTTGGGATTTATAAGGGTAATTTAGTACAAAAAAATAATACCAAACTTGTAATTATTTATAATTTTCATAACCGTACATCATAAATAAAATACATTGTGCAAATAGAATTTTCCAATAATTATAAACTTTCTATTTTTTTTAACTAAATTATCCTTTTAAAAGTTTAGCTTCAGGGCTAGCATAGAACCCTCCCTTCAACCTGGCCTCTCTCTTGAACCTGATCAGCTCCTTATCCTGGGCCTCGTACTCCTTCGAGTACTGAAGGGCTCTGCTGAGGATGAGCTTGCGGTTCTCTCGATCCTTCTTCTTCTTCGCATCGAGTGCTTGCTGCTTCGCGAGCTCCCATTCCTCGGCTCTCATCCTCTTCTTGAGGAAGGATTCGAGTGCCACTGCCTTGGCCTCAGCCTCTGCCATTGCTTTCCCTCTTATCTTTGGCGCTGGATCTTCTGAAGATCTGGGAATGGAGAGGACTCTTGCAGGTGGTGTAAATTCACACATTAATTCCGTCACAATCTAAAATTAATTTCTAAACTATTTCAATTTAACAATTTGATCTCTGTATCTCAAAAGAGGAAACTTGCTGCAGAGGGACTGAGTGCACTCCCTCCTGAAAGCGAGGATAGTAAGGACGCCGACACTGAGAAAGCAGAGGGCTTCGATGATTGGAGCGCGACGGCGAAGAAATGACAGTGGTGGGTGGCGAGAGTGGCGGAAGGGCTGATGAGATTGGGAAGGATTTGGGAGAGTTCGATGGTTAAAATTAGGCACAAAAAGTAAATAAATGGAATTTCAAAATAGAAGCTTGGTGTAAAAAGTAAAAATGATATCAATATTAAATTGTTGTGTGCATATAGAATTGTAAAAATGATATCAATATTAAATTGTTGTGTGCATATAGAATTACATATAGAATTACCCAGGCCAATAGGATAAGTTATGAGTTAGGGTCTTTTACTAGAACCACGTGTCAAGTAAGGATTGTCTAAAACTTCACTCGTGATCATTCTGGAAATTGAGAAAAATATGATGCGGGTCGATAAGGGCAGCCATTTATTTTTGACATACACATTTGAAACTTCCGTATAATTATAGTTTTACTAAATTTTTTTATTAAGTTATCTTTTTAAAATCTAAATTTTTAAAATTTTTTAAAAATTTAAAATACTGTTATAGACTTCTTTCCCTATTTTTTTTTTTTTAAAAAAAAAAAAATTTTTATGGTATTTAAATTTAAAAACGTACATCATCCGCAAACTAATCGATTGGGGATAATTATGTGCACGGTCTGCAAGATATTACGCCGTTTTCATTTGACAAACAAGCATACAACCGTGCTTGCAATTAGCATTTAACCAAGCGTTAAAACGCTACTTATTACCGATTTAAGACTGTAGTTCTATAAAACCCAACTTGAGACAAAAATAAACAATCAATAATGATAATTAAGCTATACTAACCAAAGACGTAACAAATGTGATCTAATAAGAAAATAAGAATGTTCTTAACAAGCATTCAAAGACAATGGCAATGAATTTCAGGCGTTCATTATTATTGTTGCCGGAAGACTTGTAATGCTCATGTCATCTCGTCAATTAAATGGAAATGCAATGCAATTTATGTTACAAACACCTAAAGAAGGGTTCAAAAAATATAATTTTATAATTTCGTAGCCTAATTCTCTTGACAGCCATGAAAGTTACAGCAGCTGAAAGAGAATACCTGCAGACCAAAGAAAAGATACGGGATTAGATGAGAAAGGATTGGATTTATTAACATGTCAACATTTAATTAAACATATAAATCTAAATGTGGCTACAGGAACTGACAGAGCCGGGGATCGACGGAGGGGATGATGGAAGCGAATGCAACGGAGGTAGGCTGGGGGCAGGAAAGGGAAGCGGGTGTGGGGGTGACGGAATAGGGGATTGCCGACAGAGTCAGGGAGAGACAATGGAGACAGTGGGTGGCGACAGAGTTGGGTTGAGCAAGGCTCGAAAGTGGCACTCGTTTAGTTCGGAGGAGGCGCTCATTTGGAAGATTAGGATCGTGATAATCGAAATTAAGGGAAAGGAAAAGAGAATTAAATTTGGAACGAAAAAAGGCTTATAGAGTAATTTGGTAATGATTCAAAACAGGAGATAGATACAGAGAGTAATCTTTGCGTCAAGAATAAATTGCCGTGCATAAATAGAATTTTCCGGTCGATCACATACTGATATTTACCACACAATGTTCTCATTTATCAGTGTATATGGTACCAGAAAGTAACTTACAAAGCGATTAAAAAAAAAAAACATGAAAAGAGGGTGCTAATTTTACTGTTTAGATCAAGAAAGCAAGTGGGGAAGAAAAACCAAATGACATATCAAATTTTTTTTTTTCCATGTCAATTTTAGACCAAAGTCGTAAATAAATTATGTGCTTATATTTAAGATGACAGTCTCCGGTATTCTGAGATATATTTGATGCTTAGCTCCTTTAGAAAACGAATATGTTAAGCATCTGATAAAAATATTAAATAATATTGCCACATCATATACAAAAACAATCTTTAGTCAACATAAAATAAAGGAAATAATTTAATCAATCAAAATTATTGAAATTAATGTCGATAACTAGATCCAGTTGAAAGATATAGAATAAACTATAATCTGAGTCATAGGTGTTCGTCGCAAAATTCTTTCTTCCTTTCATTAAATAACTTAATTACAATGGAAGAGAACAAAAGAAAACAAACGAGAGGATTTATAAATTATCGCTCTCTTTTACAATAATTGTGGGCTCTATGTGGCGATGGGATCTATCAAGTAGCTCATTTTGATGATCCGACGTGGAAATCTTCTACTCTATGAAGATAACGGCCGGTTCTAACTTCTTTCTCTGTTGGTCCAATGAATTCAAGACTCTCACGCGTAACTTGAATTCTAGAACGATCCAAAAAGTTCTAAAATTGATCTCTAAAATTAAAGATGGATGATTGATCTATTAAAAATTGATGATCATGGATCCCTAAAGTCTCCTTAAAAAAGGGTATTTATAGATTTTAGTTGGTTATGAGAGTTTCCATAGAAATAGGAATAGAAGGTTTTTGTATTCATCAAGGATTTAATCAAATATCTTAGTCTTGATTTAAATATCTTGATTTTGAATTCTGATTGGACTCAATTTGGGTATTGAATAAGCCCAAATTTCAATCACAATCAGTTTAAGATTCTAAAAATCTTCTCATGCGGAGTTAAATATTCTGAACGCGGAGCTATAGACTTAGTTCCACATCCGTAAACCTGTCATCCAATTCTAGAAGGAAATAAAACTAATTAGAACTCGCCTCCACCTAATGGTTAGTTCCCGAGACCTAACGTGGGTGTATATCAACACCCAAATGCTACGAATTAAGGGAACAACTAGAATAGACCACCTGCGCATAATCAATCGTATCTATAGCAGGGGTTTAATAATGATTATAAAAGACGGCTAACGATACTTGAAAGGAATGAGGAGAACATTTTCAAGACGACGTCCAATTTAGACATGCAAATGCAAAATTTAATGAAAATGCCTACTGACTTTATACAATGGACCGACCAAAAACTTTTTGTAAGTTCTCACTCGATCAAGAATATAGAGCAGTAGGTTGGACATAGAGAGAGAGAGAGAGATATATCATCCATCGATGGATTGGGCATGACTGAAATGGTGGTATGCTTCGGAGGTGGATCAAGCTCAACTTTGATGGTTTCAGTATTCATTTTAGTGGCTTAAGATGTGCAGGTTTTAAGGCTCTCATTGAGAGAAACTGCTCTTCATGGTCTTTGTCAAGTTCCACGATGCATGGAAAGGAATAAAATATGATTTGTTTGAGCTTTGAGCGACCCATATTTGGTTGGAGGGAGATATATGGCGTGGATGTGGTCAAGTTGACTTGTAGAGTTCAAAGATATAGTGGTTACTTATGTGTAATGGGATGGCTTCAGTTCTATGTGGAATACCGAGCTATATATATTTCTCATGAAGTCAATGAAGCAACAAATTTCCTAACGAAAGGAAGATTGATGGATATTGTTTATGATTTGCCGTCAATGAATCTTTTGGAAGAGCTTCCATCGATTGTATTATTTGATTTTCAAAAGATTAGTCAAATGAGAAGAACTACATAATATCTCTTCTCCTTATAGTAAAGAAAAATTAAAGAAAACGGAACCTAGATAAAATTTGTGGATAATTTCCTACTCACACCCCCCAGAAATAGTGTAGCAAGGAGATGAATAGAATAACTTTACTCGTATAATGATTAAAATTTTGATTCAATATAAACAAATAATAAAAGGTTACTCCCTCAATAAGTTTCCAATATTTTCGTATGATGCGCATAATAAACAACTGTCTAGCTAGCAACATAAAGACCTAACATAAATCAAAAGTTCCTAGAGTCTAGTTGACGCAGGACGGAAGCGGAATTAGGGTTAGGGTTTTAAAAATTAGGGTTTTATGGGGAAATTGGGGAAGAAAAGATGGATTGGGGAAAACTTTTGGGATTTGGGAATCCACCCAGGCCCACGCCCACTCTCCACGAATCCACGAGAAAAGATTTCTGACTCAGCGAATTCCACGCCAGAGATTTCTCAAGAAAATTTTCAAAATATTATTCATCTTTTTTCAATACTCCATACAACCCTATATATAGGGAAACCCTAACAAACAGAATGCTAATAAAATCAAAACTCCTAATCAAATCAAATATCTAATACAATTCAAATTCTAATCAAATCAAATCTAATCTAATCTAATCTAATCTAATCTTGATCTCCATCAATTCTCTCCGGCTTCAAAAAATTCATCCCCGATGAATACTGAGATAAGTAATGATAAACACGTCCGGGTTGAACTGATCAACATCCACGAAGTATTCCAATTAGGTCATGGTGGTGGTCGAGGAACCATAACTTGTGCATCATATCTGAATAAAAGTGGTGGAGGGGGAACTGGCTTCGTTAATGAATTTGTATCGAACCATGGTAGATCTGGAAAGACACCTGAATGTGAAACATATAATTTCTTCACAATTTCTGGAAGCAACCTCTCAGGAGGAACCAAAACTTTCACTTTATTATCAAGTACAAATTCCTGCAAAATATTAAGTAGATATACAACAAATTTGTACTCATCATTGCAAATTGCTATCTGTCTAGAGATCTCATCATGCATAACATGCATATCAGGCAAATGCAATGCAACAGACTCAAGTGGTACAACTCCAAAAAACAGATATGTTGGTTCCCTAAAATGACATACATCAATCACCGCAAATGACATAACATCACTACACTGTGTGGGAATTTGATGAATCTCGAAAGGAAACTCCAAACGATCTCTAGAAAATAATATATTAGGATTAATCTGCCAAAATATGGGAATGATGCTCAAAGACTTACCAGTAGCAATATTAGTGTCAACTATTTCATACTCGGTTTCTTCATCTACATTTGACTCCAAAATTGAAGATCTAGTATCATGTGGGGATGCACTAGACTCTACCAAAACATTCTGAGTATCAGTAGTATCAGTAATACTCTTTACAGTATCATGGATTTCAATAGGAATATAAATCTCAGTTGGTGGATGTGTATTAGACTCTTGTGCCTCAATAATAATATCATCATTAAGTATAAAAGGAATATGAGTATCGAAAATAAGAATAGACATGTTCGATTCCAATTGTGATTCAACTACGGTACTTTCCTTAGAAATATGAACCTCAATAACTTCTGAATCGTCAACGTGATTAGGAGGCATGATATCTATGGGTACACTCTTGAGGGGACACTCATAATCGTAATGCCAAGATATGCGACACTTAGAACACTTGGTCATGGTACATTGAAAAGCAGAGTGTCCATATTTGTCGCATTTAGGGCACTGTGTTCTAAATTTTAAAGTGAATCTATTTTCCAATTTGTCTAAAAGACGAGTCCTATAATACGTAGGAAGATACTCTTCAATAAGAATATCTTTCATCTCTTCCCACGAGTTTATAGGATTCCTATAACGTTCCTCACGATCTATCTCTACTGAAATCCAAAAATTTTTGGCTTGTCCCACTATTCGTCTTCTAGCAAATTGAAATTTACGTTTGCTAGACATTTCATAACAGTCAAAGTAACATTCCATATTTACTAACCAATCAATAAAGTCGCGAGTAGAGGAATACCCATCAAATACAGGATCTCTATACCAGAATTTTTCATCTATATTTCTCTAGCAGCACGCAGATCATAAATATAATGGGATCTCTTTGACTCCGAATGGCGAGTAGATCGTGTTGTAAAATGAGACATGCTTAATATAATGAATGGATCATGCAATGCGAATGTACGCCCGAAAATTGAACCTTTGATTCCATTGCAAAATTGATGAATTACAATAGGAAGTTAGATTACAAAAATTCCGAAGAATTACAAGAACGGGAATATTGGTGGATTCCCTTTTTTAAGTGGGTACGGGTGGCGGTGGAGTCTTGTTGCTGCCTCCGTTGACTATCCAACTTGGAAGGGGATCTGTGAAGAAAACCTGCTCCTTCTGGTCTCTCTCAACCCTCTGTGAAGAATCGCTCTGCCGGCTCCAAAGAAAAGTCCCCTTCTCTCAAGTCCAATCCTGTATTTTATAGACTGAGAGAACTTCAAATCCGGATTGATTCGCTCCTGAAAAATCGGATCCCGGAATATCAGGAAAATAAAATAGGAAATAAAACAACGGAAAACAACGAAAAACAACCCGCGGGTGGCAACCCGCGGGATCGCCCCCGCGGGTTGCCACCCGCGGGAATCCTCCCGCGGGTGGCAACCCGCGGGAGCCCGCGGGAGAATTCCCGCGGGTTGCTTCCCGCGGGGGTTCCCGCGGGTTACAACCCGCGGGTGCTCCCGCGGGTTGCTTCCGCGGGTTGCATCCCGCGGGTGCAACCCGCGGGTGTGCCCACTTAGCAAATTTAGGTTTTTTTTTTTAATTTAATTATTTTTAGTGTCTACATAACCCCCTCCAAAGTTTTTGAAGTTCTGTATTGAACCGTACTGAATTTCGAAATACTTTGGATTTTTTAATTTTGGTTATAGACCTTTTAAAAGATTTGGTCGATAGAGATAACTATTAATATATTTATTTATTCCATAACAAGCAGAGGTATGATTTTAACGTACTCATTAGAGGACAAGCAGAGGTATCATGTTAACGTGCTTATTTTAGGTCAAGCAGAGGTATAATATTAACGTGCTTATTTTAATCCGAACCGTTCAGTGACATCTAGTATGACGAATCAGGAAAAGACAGAGGTGACATTAAACGTGTCTTGGAGCTTAACCTATTCAGAGGATCTGGTCGTGATAGGGACAAGCTGACTAAACAGAGGTGACGGTTAACGTATTTAGTTTTGGAATCGGACTATCAGAGATAACTGTTAACTTGATAGGGAGATGATTTTCGTCAGAGGTGATTTTTAACTTAACGATATCAAAAGCACGTTCATCAGAGGTTGTAATGTTGGACTTGATGAAGTGTGAATTTTCTTTTCTGTCAGAGGTGAAATCTTAACGTGACAGGGGATCGATTTAATTAGGATTTTATCTCTTTTGATTTTGAATTATGATGTCAGAGGTATGATTTTAACTTGACTAATATTTTGGAGTGTCGCTTGCTCTGTTGGAGCAAAATGACAAGAAAAGTTTTGCTGTCAGAGGTGAAATCTTAACGTGACAGGAGATTTATCTGATTAGGATTTTTAGCAAACCCTCAGCTATCAACGGATTTGATTAGCCTTTACCAACTACCGTTTGAGTTAGGCTAGCCATGCTATTCCCCTTAGCATGGTGAGTTGTCAAGGATTTCGTTTGGGTTTAAATACCAAACTTTTCCTCTTCCCTTTGCCTTAGCAGCTTAGGGCAGTGATGTATTCTTATATTCGGATAAGAATACTATTGTGACAGATTTGTCGTGGGATTTTTAGCAAACCCCCAGCTATCAACGGGTTTGATTTTGCATTTACCAACTACCGTTTGAGTTGGGCTAGCCATACTATTCCCCTCAGCATGGTGAGTTGTCAAGGATTTCGTTTGGGCTTAAATGCCAAACTTTTCCTCTTCCCTTTGCCTTAGCAGCTTAGGGTGATTCATGCCTTTTACCCCCAGCATGGTGGGGTTGGCGAGAATTTTATTCTCTTCCCGTAACCTTATCGGCGTTGGGTGGTTCGTACTTATTACCCCCAGTATGATGGGGTTTGCGAGAAATTTATTCTCTTCCCGTAGCTTTAGCGGCGTTGGGCAATTCATACTTTTTACCCCTAGTATGGTGGGGTTGGCGAGAAATTTATTCTCTTCCCGTAGCCTTAGCGGCGTTGGGCGATTCATGCTTTTTACCCCCAGCATGGTGGGGTTGGCGAGAAATTTTATTCTCTTCCCGTAGCCTTATCGGCGTTGGGTAATTCATACTTATTACCCCCAGTATGGTGGGGTTGGCGAGAAATTTATTCTCTTCCCGTAGCCTTGTCGGCGTTGGGCAGTTCATACTTATTACCCCCAGTATGGTGGGGTTGGCGAGAAATTTATTCTCTTCCCGTAGCCTTGTCGGCGTTGGGTGATTTTATATATATATATATATATATATATATATATATATATATATATATATATATATATATATATATATATATATATATATATATATATATATATATATATATATATATATATACATATGGGGGGTTTAAATTAACCGCCTTGAGCCCATTTTTTGGGAATTGTTGTGAGCCCAAGTGGTACCTTTAGACCTCACACATTAAATGTGTCGGAGTTAGTTCTAACTCCTTTTTTGTCAGCTTTGAGCTGAACTGCTCCAGCGTCAATCAACGCTTGAATTTTATCTTTTAAGATAAAACAATTTTTTGTGGGGTGACCTACAATCTGATGGTACAGGCAGTAATTCGGATCGTTAGTTTTCCCTACTTCTTCAGGTCTCTTGCTCTCCGGCAATTTAAGCATCTTGCGTTTGCTGAGCAGATTGAACATAGTAGCAGTATGTTCATCCTTAAACGAATACTGCTTTTGAAGTCTGGGCGACTTTGCTGTGTTGCTTTTAGTTGGCCATGGTTTCTGCTTCAGTGTACTTTCTACCGCCATTGCCGTTATGTCTTTCCCTTTTGCACGGGAAAAATGGAATGGAGATTCGTTTGCACCGTCTCCGGTTGCAGACTGTTGCATTTCGAGACGTCGAAGTATTTCTTCGGCCTGTTCGCCCTGCTTAAGCAGATCCTTCCATGACTTGGATTCGACCGAACCCATCTTGTCTAAGATATCGGTCAACAAGTTATGTCTGCAGGTTTCCACAAGCGTATCCTGCGTCATGCCATGTGGGCATCGAACGGAAAGTTCTCGGAACCGCTCGACATAAGTTTTGACCGTCTCGCCTTCTTCTTGCTTCGCTGCTAGCAAAGATAATATGGAGACTTCTGTATCATCTTCAAAGAATCGGGCTAAGAACTCACGTTCTACATCAGCCCAAGATTTAATTGTTCCCTGGGGAAGTTGCATAAACCAGGTAAATGCGAGCCCCCGTAAGGTGCTCGCAAATATCCTAGTCATAGTTGGATCATTCCCCATGAGATATCCTGTCTGTGAGAGGAAATAGAAGATGTGTTGCTGCGGCGAACCTTTACCGTCGAATGATTGAAGATTCAACGGTTTATATTTTACAGGATAGGGTACGGTCTCCCATTCTACGGGATATGGACGGACTACCCCCACCTCTTGTAGCTTTTTGCGATGAAGAAGAGCTTGTAATTGGTTCTCCATCTTCTCTATTTTCTCTGCATGAGGATTGAGGATAACTTTCACTTCCTTTTCCTCTCTTGAATGAGGAGGCACTTCTTTATCTTCGTCTTCGCTGTCTTCATTTATTTGGACAGGCCGTTTTCCTTTCTGCCGACTAGAAATGGACGGCGATGATTGGTTCTTTCTAGTTTGAGCCAGCAACTCAATCAAAAGTTGTTTCATTTCTTCTATGGTCTCCTCGTGCTGTTCGAGACGTTTTTCTTGTCTCTCAAGCCTTTCAGAGACTTCTTCTAGAAGCGCGCCCTCTGGTTCGATAGAAACTCCTTTTGATCCTGGAGTGATTTCCTTATCCGAAGGGTTGTTTCCGACCACCTTTTTACCTTTATTAACCATATTTGATGAGGCAGCAGGTAGATCGGTCCCAGAGTATGCCTTTTTCACCGTCCGTATTCTTTTAGGTTCGGTGATCCGCTCAAAAACGGATTGTCTCGGATGGCACTCGCAGTTTGATAGAACAGTTGAGATTAACTGTTCGCATTGGCATTGAGGAGTATTCTGTGCAGGGTTCTTCTTCCAATTGAGGTATTCTCTCAAGTCTTGAGATATCTTCTCCTCTCTATTTGCAACCTGACGCCGCTTGCGTCGCAAACTTGGTTCATAATACTGGAGAGTCTGCAATATCTCAGGGCTGAGCTCTTTTCCAGCATCAGATTGTTCCCCAACTCTCCTGCGGATTCTTCTGGAGTGCACGTTGTCCTGAGTAGTTGTATGGGCCCCAGATGCCTCTGATAGAGAGTTTAAAATTTTTGGTGCATGTTGCGTGCTCGCCATAGACGTGCTCGAGGAGACATGAGAGTTGTGTTCATTGAACGTAACTCGTCGGTGGCATCTGCGGGATGCAACCCGCGATTGAAATTGCAGATTTGTACCCAGATTTGTACCCGTGGTTGCAACCCGGAGGCTGGCACCCGCGGTTGGAAGCAGCGGGTTGGCACCCGCGGTTGGCAACCGCGGGATGCCACCCGCGGTTGGCAACCGCGGGTTGCCACCCGCGGTTGGGAACCGTGGGTTCCCACCCGCGGTTGGCAAGAGCGGGATGCCACCCGCGGTTGGGGACAGCGGGTTCCCACCCGCGGTTGCAACCCGCGGGTTGCCACCGGCGGTTGCAACCCGCGGGTTTGCGCCCATGGAATTACTTCCGGATTTTTTTACTGTCTTGGAGTTTCCTGCAATTTTTTCTGTATGATTTAGGCGTGCTCGTTGAGTTTTACGCCTTAAATTTCTCTTTTGGGAGCGGGTCAGGGACTGGTTTGACTTTTGGCTTGACTTTGGAACGGGCGATAACGCCTCGTAAGTTTCAACGGGCGATGACGCCTCGTAAATTTTCATAGGCGATGACGCCTCAAGTTTTCTGACAGAGTCAGTTTTAGCGGGCGATGACGCCTTATAAGTTCTAATAGGCGATGACGCCTTCTTCTTTTCGGTGGGCGATGACGCCTCACCTTTGCTCATCATAGCCCGGCGATGACGCCTGGGCTCCGAGTCAGAGGAAGAGATAAACTCTTCATATTTTTGCTGATCAACCTCTACGATCAGCGTTTCGACAACAGATCCGATGGGTATCAAGTCGGACTGCGCCACGACGTTCTCTGTAGTGAACAGAGAGGCCCCACTGTGGTCGTCAGTTCTTGTACGCCCGAAAATTGAACCTTTGATTCCATTGCAAAATTGATGAATTACAATAGGAAGTTAGATTACAAAAATTCCGAAGAATTACAAGAACGGGAATATTAGTGGATTCCCTTTTTTGAGTGGGTACGGGTGGCGGTGGAGTCTTGTTGCTGCCTCCGTTGACTATCCAACTTGGAAGGGGATCTGTGAAGAAAACCTGCTCCTGCTGGTCTCTCTCAACCCTCTGTGAAGAATCGCTCTGCCGGCTCCAAAGAAAAGTCCCCTTCTCTCAAGTCCAATCCTGTATTTTATAGACTGAGAGAACTTCAAATCCGGATTGATTCGCTCCTGAAAAATCGGATCCCGGAATATCAGAAAAATAAAATAGGAAATAAAACAACGGAAAACAACGAAAAACAACCCGCGGGGGCTCCCGCGGGTTGCAACCCGCGGGAATTCTCCCGCGGGTTGCTTCCCGCGGGGGTTCCCGCGGGTTGCAACCCGCGGGTGCTCCCGCGGGTTGCAACCCGCGGGTGCTCCCGCGGAACACCCGCGGGATGCAACCCGCGGGTGCAACCCGCGGGTGTGCCCACTTAGCAAAATTAGGTTTTTTTTTTTTTATTTAATTATTTTTAGTGTCTACAGCGAACTAGTCAAGTATACAGATGATAGTGCAAAATCTAAGACTCAGACAACCCAAATGCATGCATTAAATTAATTTTTTCCAATAAATTAATTGCTAAATGCAAATGAATATGAGATCACTAGAGAGAAACAATTAACCATTCCGTCACAAATTATTGCAATCCAATAATATTTGCAAAGAATTTAGTAGTTGAAATTCAGTTCAAGTTAAGTATCACCTGAAGAGATGAGTAGTTCACGTCCAAATAAACTTTGAATCACCACTTTTTTTCTTAACGGGTCTGCGCTGTCAGCGGGTCTGCACTGCTGTACTGATCTGAATCAAAAGTGGAGTAGATCTGGATCTGTGGGTCAGATCTGAAGTTTGCGGGTCAGACCCAAAATAAACCCAATTTTCTATTCTTATGTGGATGTGGATCTGAACCAAATCAACCCAATAACAAACAAACCCAAAACCAATAACTTTTTTCTCTCTCGTTCTGCAGGGCCGAAGGAGGATGGGGCAGCGGGCGATGGCGGTGGCGACGATGCTGCGGCGGGCGCGGTGGCTGCCAGGAGGCGGGCGGGCGGGGAGATGGCGGCGGCAGGCGGCGGGCGTCGCTGGGGTTCGGTCGGGTCTGGAGGAGAGGGAGGGCGGCGGGCGGCGGGCTGCTGCTGCTTCGGTTGAAGAAGGCGTCGGCGGTTGGCAATGGAGGCGGGGCCGAGGCGAAAGACGGAGGCGGGCGGAGGAGGCGAGGTTCAGAGCTTGGGGTTAGGGCGTTGCCAGTGGAGAGGGCAGCGTCGACGATGGCGGCGGCTAGAAGGAGCTTGAGGGGCTGCTGCTGCTGTCTGCTACCAACAAGATCGGGCCCTCGACATTCCTTGTCTTTGATCTCACTCGTGAGGAGAGCGTTGTGGTGGCGGTGGAGTCCCGGAATAAGGCGGGACCTGGATGAGGGAGAAGGACTCGAAGGAGAGGAGCTTGGGGAGCTCGGCTGGATCGGGGGAAGAAATTAATGGGTAGGGAGGTTGAGGGAGAGGGCTTGTTGGGTTTGGAGGATGGTTGGGTTTGGCGGATGGTTTGGAGGATGGTTGGGTTTGGAGGATGGTTGGGCTTGCTGGGTTTGGTGGATGTTTGTTGCTGGTTCTTTTTTTTTTTTTTTTTTTTTTTTCTTCTTCTCGGGAAGACGAGGGTCGGGAGGACGAAGAAAGTGGACTTGAGGGGAAGAGGATGAGGGCCTGTTGTTTTTTTTTCTTTTCTTTTTCTTTTTCTTTTCTTTTTTTTTTGTCTCTCTCTTCTCTACAGATCTGATTTTTTTTTTTTCCTTTCCTACAGATCAGATTTTTTTTTTTTTTTTTGATCTGTCAGAGTTTTTTTTTTTTTTCTCTCTTGCTGGTTGATGGAGGGTGAGAATGAGGGTGGCTAGGTCAGGTGGAGGAGGAGAAAATAATTTTAGGCTCTGATACCAATTTGACGCAGGACGGAAGTGTAATTAGAGTTAGGGTTTCGAAATTAGGGTTTTTCTAGAGAAATTGGGGAAGAAATAATAGATTGGGGGAAACTTTTTGGGATTTGGGAATCCATCTAGGCCCACGCCCACTCTCCACGAATCCACGAGGAAAGATTTAATTCAGCGAAATCCACGCCAGAAATTTCTCAAGAATTTTTCTCAAAATATTATTCCTCTTTTTTCAATACTCCATACAACCCTATATATAGGGAAACCCTAACAAACAGAATCCTAATAAAATCAAAACTCCTAATCAAATCAAATATCTAATACAATCCAAATTCTAATCAAATCAAATCTAATCTAATCTAATCTAATCTTTATCTCCATCACTAGTCGACATACCTCTGACCCCATGCATGCATGCATGCTCCTTTGGACGACTCCTGAACACCAACCCCTTGCTTTTCATCAGTAAGATGAGCTCATGTTATTAGACAAATTGGTATATACTAACTCTATGTATAATGATACTTGTGCAAGTGTGTCATTGATTTATAAGCAAACCTTTGAGGATTTATTTGCAGAGGAGCTTGTATTACTTCGTGAGTTAGAAGAGACACCACAATTTACAGTTGGTTCGCTTGATCATGTTACACCCTTCACACCTCACGATATTTCTACATGTTTGCTTGTTACTAACAATAATTGGCAGGTTTATAATGAATAATTTTTTAATCCAATTATTAATACTTACATGTAGACAAAAAAAAAGTAAGGACGGCATAAGTAAAAAGATAATTTCGTAATTTATAGGAGAATGATGAGATACAACAATGCACCAACTTCACGTTTAAAATACAGACACTATGAAAGTGGGAAGCCATCGAGAGGTTGTAACCATTTTTTATGCATTAATATGGTGATGATATTGAGATCGTGACTTTTCACGACTCTCATTATTTGTATAATATTTGTACAATAGTTTTCATATTTATTTTGTCACCCTTGGTTCGTGTATGAGGGCATACATGAGTTTAGGTGTGGGGGAGTGGGTTAGGAGATTTTTTGTGTTTTTCAAATATTTTTAGCTTTTATTCTAGGATTTTTATTTTATTTTTATATTTATAAGTTTCTTTATTTCACACTTTGGGTAGTTTTTAGGATAACAAACTAATAAAATAAAAGTAATATATATATATATATATATATATATATATATATATATATATATATATATATATATATATATATATATATATTCTTCAATAAATCAACCTAATTACAAATAAAAGAATAAATTTCGATTTGAAATTTGATAGGAGAGTAGATTGGATAATAGACTAAGAGTTTTATGAAAAAGATTAAAATTCAAAAAATAAATAACGCTAATAGTAATTTTGAGGTAAGTATACATCTATTTTTCACTTCACAATAATTTATTAGACTAAAAATAAAGATGATAACGATTGAGTAGTTTTCTCTCTCTAAATAAGAGAAAAATTAAAAAAAAAAGGTGAGCCTGGTATTAAGGCAATAGCCTCAGAAATGAAAAAAATAAAATAGAAGAAGAAAAAAAAATGTGAGCCTAGTATTAAGGCAATAGCATCATAAATGTAATAATTGAGTATGATTTAAGTAATCGGGTATTTGGACCTAAGCAAGCATGAATTTTTGAATGAAAGGTGAAATACTCACCAAAAAAAAGAAAAAGTAAAAAAAAAATTTTAAAGAGAAGAGATGAATCATGAGTTTCTAGTTTGGGTCCAAAGCCGAAATAAACTATCACACTTACAAGTAGATGTATAGAAACTAATGAATTATCTATTAGTGGGTATTGAAAGATAGAATTTAAATTTTGATTAAAATGATAAGAGTATTTGATATGACGCTTGACTTAAAAATTGATAATCTAAATGCGTTCTTGGATTTCTTTATTTTACACTTTGGGTAGTTTTTAGGGTAACTAACTAAAAAAACTAAAAAAAGAAAAGTAATATATATATATATATATATATATATATATATATATATATATATATATATATATATATATATAACCTAATTACAAATAAAAGAATAAATTTAGATTTGAAATTTGATATGAGAGTAAATTGAATGATATACTAAGAATTTTATAAAAAATATTAAAATCTGAAAAATAAATAATGCTAATAGTAATTTTAAAGTAAGTATACATCTATTTTTTACTTTACAATAATTTATTAGGCTAAGGATAAAAATGATAACGATTGAGTAGTCTTCTCTCTCTAAACATGAAAAAAAATTAAAAAAAAAGGGATAAGTCTGATATTAAGTCAATAGCCTCAGAAACGAAAAAAAAAAACCAAAAAAAAAAGAAGGAAAAAAAGGGAGTGAGCCTGATATTAAGGCAATAATCTTAGAAATGTAATAATTGAGTATGATCTAAGTAATCGCGTATTTGCACATAAGCAAGCGTGAATTTTCGCATGAAAGGTGAAATACTCACAAAAAGAAAAAGTAAAAAAAAAATTAGAGAGAAGAGATGAATCATGAGTTAGAGTTTGGGTCCAAAACCGAAATAAACTATCACACTTACACGTAGAGGTATAGAAGCCAATAAATTATCTATTAGTGGGTATTGAAAGATAGAATTTAAATTTTTGATTAAAATGATAAGTGTATTTAATATGACGCTTGATTTGAAAATTGATAATCTAAATGCGTTCTTGAGTTTGTATATTAGTGAGATTAATTGAAGAAAATATCACAAAAAATATATTTCTCTTTTTATAAAAAAATTATTTTTCTTATTTTTTATTATCCTTATTTTTCTTTTCTTATTTTTTTAATCTAACTTTTTCACGAATTTTGTGGGTATATTCACTGCAAACTCTCACGAGACACAACTCGTTCACTGGGGTAATCTAGGGGTTTAAAAGTTTGTTGCACGTGCTAAATGCAATTGCGATCCTGCAAAAGTGAGTTAGGATCATTATTTTCTTTTTTAGGTTTAAGTTTTGCTCGATAACTAGCAAAAGATAGGTGTGGGGGTGTGATGAGTGTCATATATTGTATATTTATAGCCTTCATATTATCTATTTTTATATTTAAATAATGCTACAAGGTATTTTTAGTGTGTTTTTAAGATAAACATATTCCTATAAGGAGATGGCATAAAGTTAGAGTCGGATTAGAAAACCAAGTCCAAAAAAGAGCTAAAAATGAGTAAGGTTATAGGATCATGAAGCTAAAGAGATGCAAAGTTCAATACAGTCATTCAGATCAAATGTAAAAGATTAGAGACTAATGCAGAAGAAAATTGGAGCAAGGATTGCACACTTTTGCTGCAATTTGGCGATAAGTGCCGCCAATTGGCAACTCCATGGGGCCCAATCTGGGTGAATTTTCTGAGGGATCTTCAATGTAATTTTTTAGTTTCTCACTTACACTCAGATTAGGGTTTGATTCTTCGAAGTCTATATATTGACCATATCTTTATAATCTAGGGTTTTTATCATGCAATTTTATGCTCTTTTTAATTAATAAAATTAGGATTTGCCGAAAGGGTGACGGCCGCAATACCGTGCTCCAGATGTGTGTCATTGTTCATAAGTGTGTTCTTGTAAATCTAATTATTTTATTAGTTTTTTAAGGTAAATTTAACTACTTTCAAGGATAGATTCTTTATAGCTTTCATAGAAAAATAGGATTTTTAATGCTTTCAAATAATAAAATTATGATCTTGCTAATTAGAACTATGAGTAGCTAATTTAGTTTAGTTCTAGGATGTATATGAAACTAGCAATCCACCATGTAGTTATTCTCTAGTATTTTCTTCCTAAATAAAATAAAAAAGATAAGATTTTTTCAATGAAAAGATTAAAATATAACAACTCGTAAATTAATACTTTGATAGGTTATACTTGAATTAAATTTCTTGATAGTCTATATTTAGTTAGGGTTTGGAGCTGTTACTCTTTATCTTTATCATAGAGTTATCTAATGATTTAGTTTATTTTTATGAAATGTTGTATCTTTGATGCATTATACTTGCACACTACTTGATAATACATTCTTAGAATACTTTAAGTAAAGATTAAAACTAAAAGATCAATCTTTTATGATAGGGAGAAAATAATAGAAGTAATACATGGTTGGAAATTAGTGGATTTTATATTCTAGGCTAATTAGAATAACTCAAATTCAACTTAGAATCTTTTATTAGTCCGTTAGAATAATAAGATTAGTGAGAACGCAAAAATAACTTAGATTCTCATGGGAACGACCTGTTAGTACTACAACTGACACTATACGCTTGCAGTAGATTTTTTACATCAGTACTATTTAAGGAATTAGCTACGAACATGACATCTACAAGCCAAAATCCAAATGAACATGATAAACTGACTCTTTTCCAAGATAAAGCATTAGTTAAATATCTCGACGCCCAATTGAAGAGCTTTAAGCAACGTGAACCACCTACCAAAGACAATGTAGTTCAACTGAACATGGGTGACGAATCTAACCCTAAGCCCATATTTATAAGCAAGAGTTTGTCTTTTAATGAAAAAGAAGACCTTATAACTCTCATCCGAGAGTACATCGATGTCTTTGTCTGAAACTATGAAGACATGCCAGGCTTAGATTCTCAAGTTCTCATGTATTGGTTTAATATTAAGCCTGATACAAAACCAGTGAAGCAACATTAAAGGAGATTCCATCGTGAGTTGATGGAATCAATCAAAAATGAAGTTAAGAAACTTATACAATTTGGTTTCATCTGGAAAGAGCAACACTCTAACTAGGTAGCGATATTGTTCCCGTTTCCAAAAAGAATGGAAAGGTCCAAATTAGCATCGACTTTTGAGATCAAAATGCGACATGCCCCAAGGACAAATTTTTGCTTCCAATAATGGATTTCATGATCGACAACAATTACGAATTCGAAAGGATGTCTTTCATGGACGGATTCTCTAGGTACAATCAAATTAAGATATACCCTGAAGACGAGAAGCACGCGTCTTTCAGAACACCATTAGACATGTACTACCATATAGTTATGTCATTTGGTTTAAAGAATGCAGGTGTTATATATCAATGCGCTGTGAGCATAATTTTTTGTGAGTATCTCGGTAAAACGGTAGAGTGCTATGTAGACGACCTGTTATCAAGAGTCATAATAAAGACGATTATCTCCGAGACCTGAAAATGGTGTTTGACATTATGAAAAAATACCATCTAAAAATGAATCTGACTATCTTTTCTAGGTGTCTCAAGTGGTAAATTTCTTGAATTGCTGTCACATCCAAGGGTATCCACTTAAACCTAGGAAAGGTAAAAGCAATTCAAGAGATGCAACCACTAAGGAATCTCAAATAACTTCAAGGGTTACACGGGAGGCTAGCATACATATGAAAATTCACTGCTAACCTTTTGGGATGATGCCAACCATTCTCCATATTAATCAAGAAGGGGGTATCATTTGTTTGGGATGAAGCCTGTCAATAGGCTTTTGAAGATTTCAAAACTACATCATGAAACCTCCAATGATGCAGCCCCTATATCAGGAAGGTCATTCTTGATATACATTCAAGCAATGGACCATGCACTTGGCGCTCTGTTGAACCAAAGCAACAAACTGGGCCATGAGTAAGTCATTTACTACCTTAGCAGAACTATGGTAGGCATAGAACACCGGTATACTACGGTAGAAAAAGAGTGTTTCGCCCTAGTATTCACAGTTTAGAAAATGCGATACTACTTGGTAGGCCAAATAATTCATGTAATTTCTTGAGTAAATCCCTTCAGATTACTTATGACCAAATCTGGGTCACTCAATTACATATTAGCCAACTGGTCGTTTTTTTTTATCGCGGTGTGATATGTGATTTATACTGTAGAAGACAATCAAAGGACAAGCTATTAGTGGTTTTCTAGTGGAGTATCATGTCTTGGAATCCTCTAAACTTTATGAGGATATTCCAGCTGAAATAGCGGAAGTCAATTTGATCACGAAAGAACCAGTTTGGCTACTATTTTTTGACAGAGCGGCTCGAGGAAACTCTACCGGAGTGGGGTAATCCTAATATCCCCCAAACAAGCATGTAATTCCTTGGGAGTATTCGCGCACTCAGCATTATTCTAACAATATGTTTGAGTACAATACACTATTAACAGGACATCAAATCGCACGGCAACCAGGAATTCATCGTTTGGAAGCTTACTGGGATTCCAAACTCATAGTAAACTAAGTAAGAGGAGAATATGAAGTCAAACATGAAAATCTCCTACCTTACTATGAAGCGACAATTACAATCGTTACATTGATTATGTGTCATGGCATGAAAAAGTATATACTGATGCCTTGGCTTCCCTCATAGCCACATTAGTGCACCCTGGTAAATCCAACGATGCATTGTGATTGAAAGTCATGAGCTTATTTGCCCTAAAAAAAATACTTGAAATAAATGAAGCTCATGTATCAAGGATGAATTTCGAGCCCATAGATAGGCGATTCATTTTCGTCGACCTCGCACTCTATAGGATATTGCCAGAGGATCCCAAAGAAGTAGCCAAAATAAAGAAAGAGGCAGAGAAATTTCATTATAAAGCCGAGTTAAGAACTTATATCGGAAAACATTATGTGGAGTTTTACTTTGGTGCCCATCACAATAAGAAGCATAAGAAGTGCTCAAAGAAGAGCATGAAGGGACTTGCAGTGCTCAACAACTGTGACCAAAATTGGAGAACCGGATAAAAAAGAATGGGATTCTATAGGCCAGCAATTATGGCAGATGTCGTGGCACATGCAATGTGATGTTATCACTGCCAAGTGCATGCAAGCTACGTACATAAAGCTCCCGAGCACCTTCATCTAGCTATGATCACTTGGTCATTCGAGACGTTGGGAATGGATAATGGCCCCCATCACTCCACATCTTCTCGTGGATAATGGTTTATACTAATTTTAATCAATTACTTCTCAAAGTGGGCAGAAGTTATCGCTTTAAGAGAGGCGAATACGGTCAAGTTTATCAAACACTACATAATTTATCGATTTGGTGTTCCTAAACAAATCATCAGTGGAAACAATCCTCAATTTACTAGTAGAGCCTACATCAAATTCTGTGACAAATTCATTATACAGAATATGATTTCATCCCTATATAACCTGACTGCCAATGGCCAAGCAGAAGCATTCAGGAAAACTGTCGTAAAGCTTTTGCAGAATTCGTCACCACAAGTTATTACGACTAGGATGAGAAATTAGGAGATTGTTGATGTGAATAATCTACTGCAAGTGCACAGTATCAGTTGTAGTACAAACAAGTCGTTCCCATGAGAATCTAAGATGTTTTGCATTCTAACTTCTCCTATAATTCTACCGAGAAAACTAAGAGTTCTAAGTTGATATTTTAGTTATTCTAATTAAGCTAGAATATATAATCTACTAGTTCACAATCAAGTATTACTTTTATTATCTTTTTTTTATCATAGAAATTGATCTTTTAGTTTTAATCTTTATTTAAAATATTCTAAGTATGAGTTATCAAATAGCGTGCAAGCATAACTCATCAAAATACTACTTTTCATAAAAATAAACTAAATTATTAGATAATTCTATGAAGAAAATGAAAATCAACAACTTTATATCCTAACTAAGTATAGACTATCAAGAAACTTAAGTATAATCTATCAAATTATTAATCTATGAGTTATTGTATTTTAATTTTTTCATAGAAAAATAATGTCTTTATTATTTTATTTTAGAAAGAAAACAATAAAAAGCAATTACATGGTTGATTCCTAGTTTCATCTATATCTTAGAACTAAAGTAAGTTAGCTACTCATGTTACTAATTAACAAGATTATATTTTTTTTATTAGAAAGCATTAAAAATCATATTTTTCTATGAAAGCTATTAAAGATTTACACTAGAAAATAATTTAATCTATCTAAAAAGCAAATAAAATATTTCTACTCACTAGAAAGTAATGAACATCAATGGGATCACCTCTGGAGTTCGGTATAGTGGTCATCACCTCTTCGACAAAACCCTAATCTTTATTAATTAAAAGTGCATCTCAAAATTATATAAAAACCCTAATTTACAAGGATATGGCCAATATATAGGTCTCAGAGTACTAAACCCTATTCTAATTACAAATGCATAGCTACAAGTTTATATCGAAGACCCTATAGAAATTTCAGCAATTTCAGGCCCGACATTGATGCCAAATGGCGACTATTGCCGCCATTTAGCGGCAAAATGTAAAATTCTGACTTCTGATTTCTTCTGCATGAAGCTCTAGCCTTTTTCTTCCCGTTTAGCTGACTATATTTGAATTTGGTACTCTATGACTTCATATTCTTATAACTTTATTCACTTTTTTGCTTTTATTAGACTTAGTTTTCTAATCTGTCTCTAAGTTTATATCATCTCCTTATAGAAATAGGTTTCACCTGAAAAACACACCAAAAATATCCGAGTAACATTATTTATATACAAAAATAGATAATATGGAGGCTATAAATATGCAATATATGGTACTTATGAATTGTTTATGGACTTATCGCACAATAGTAAGAATGCAGATAAGAGCCACACCCTTCTCCCTCAAGTACAAGAGAGAGGTTGTCCTACCTCTGGTAATCTAGACTCCTTCCCTTCGGGTGATATTAGCAACAAGAATGACCACCTAAGAAAAACACAGTCAACATCTACTGCAATTAAAAATATTAGATAAAAAAACGCTTAAAAGCTCAATAATAAATAGAGCTTTATCCAGCATGAATATCTCGAGCCTTCAACAAGAAAGTAAAAGAATGAACTTTCAAAAAAGGTAACTTGGTCCTAGCAGTCAGATCACCGATGGTCATGATGCATAAGACAAAGAAAATTTCAACCAAAATGGGAGTGTACATTTGTATATACTCTACTCAAATGGACCTTAGTGGTTGATCAATCAACACGGTGGTCCGATGATGATGCTAATTTATAGAAAATTCCTAAAGAAATACTATTCTTAAAAATAATGAACCATCCAACTAATCTTCAACACAGTGGATGGAGAGATACCAGCTTGTTGTTCAAGTGAAGCTCTATGCCCCCGGGGGGGGTTACTGGAGGAAAATGAATTCTACGTCTCTATGATTAAGAATAGAGAAAAAATTTGGTCTGTAAACCAAAAGGAAATTCTTGCCAATTTCATCATGCTGAGGGAAATAACACAGCTAGCTCAACGCAAAGGAAGATTAGTAAAAGCAAACCAAAGTTAATAGCTAGGAGTTTGCTAAAAATTTCATGACAGATTTATCACAATAGTATCCTTATTCCATTATAAGGATATGTCACTGTCCGAAGCCGCGAAGGCAAAAGGAAGAGGAAAAGTATGGCATCTGAGCCCAAAAGAAATCCTCGATAATTCATCATACTGAGGGGAATAGCATGACTAGTACAACTCAAACGGTAATTGATAAAGGCAAACCAAATCCGTTAGTAGATGGGCATTTGCTAAAAATCCTGACAAAATCAATCATATTAAGTTTTCATCTCTGATAAGGAATATTTCAATTTTTCGTTATTGTTCATGAAATAAAATTTTTGGTCGTTACATGAACAATCATTTCTATCAATCACCATGAGAACTGATAATCCCGTTATACTAGATGTCATTGGACGGGTAAACTGAAATAAGCAAGTTAATCTCACCTCTATTTAGTCAATTCATACTTACCATATCTCGAACCTCTGAATAGGTTGAACTCTAAGGCATGTGTAATGATACCTCTGTCCTCATGAAAATTCTATTATACAAGATGTCATTGAACAGTTGGATTGAACATATTAAGCCCTACCTCTGTTTAATCGGTTCATTACTAGCATATCCAGAACCTCTGGATAGAATGAACCTCAAGACACATTTAATGATACCCATATCTTTTCCTATATCGTTATACTAGATGTCACTAAACGGTTTGGAATTTTGTAAAAACAAAACTTTTAGTTATTACGTCTAGAACCATTAAATAGCTCGAGTTTATTATAGCTAGGGTAAGTTAACATGACACTTCTATCCAACATGCATTCCTAATTTGATTTATTAAAAAAATAAAGTTAGGAATGCAGTTAAAAAAAATCTTTGGAAACATAACAATAAAATCATTAAAAAGTCTAAAAATTGATTTTATTCAAAAGAAACTATGCAATAGCACACAACAAAGCTCTACCTTTTATTACCAATAAAAGAAAATAATAATAATAATAATAATAATAAAACGAGTAACTCCTATGACAAAACTCTCATGGAGTCCTCTAGAGCCTTCAGTTGTTGCAGAAGACTCTCTCTGATTGTTATTAAGGCCCTCCTGTGCAAATCCTCTTCATCCACTAGGGGTTATTGTGCAGTCTCAGCCTTCGCTTCTTTCAGCTCCTTAGTGCAAGCGGTAATATGATGTAGAGTTTGCTCATGTTGCCATGTGAGCTCAGATGTCTTCTTTGATGTTGCTTGAAGTTTAAGTTCGGAATCAACAATCCTAACTTGATCTTCAACAATTATCTCTCGAGTGTGAAGTATTATAGTATGGTGAGATTCAGCATCACGCTCGCCCTGACCAAATCTTGGGCTATCTTCTCATAAGAAGTTTGGAGTTCTATAACCTACCGGGCCTGATACTCTACTTGTTGCGCAATTCGGCCTGCAGAGCCATCCTTTGGGCTCGTAAGCAAGCCACCTCTTCGTTTGTCATAGCTGTAAGATCGGCCTGATGTAAGTTATTGAGAATGTTAATTGGGCCTCTAGCTTGTCCCATCGAGCTCTATATAGAGCTGCTCACTAAGCCCTCCCATCATAGTAATGTTGTCTAAGTAATTTATAAACAAAGGACGGACACCATCTAGAGAATCCCCTTCATTGATGGTCGCCAATGCATTCACAAAGGAATCCAAGGAAATCTCCAATGCAGTGGCCAATGAGTCTCTCACTAAGATCAAATGCAGGATTCTACGAGGAATATGTAGAAGCTGCTGGGAGAGAATGCTCAAGTGCTAAGATATAGGAAACTAACACTACCCCATACCGATACCTGGGGAGTCATGGCGATAAATGGAGAAATAGTTGGCATCACTACCATTGTGGTTGCTAGAATAACAACAGGGGGTGCTGGTACTATTGATGTTATTGTTGGGAAAGTAGTCATCGTTTATGTTGGGGCCACTGATGTTGTTAACAGCGTTATCGCTGCAACTGGTGTTAGTGCCAAAGAGATAGAGGGTGTCGGAATCATAAATATTGGCAAAGGAGGGCCCTTTGCACCCACAAACTCCGCTGAAGCTTCCAAAGAAAATACCAAGAAAAGATCAATTTTACCTCCCGTTATTATGAATAAACTGGTCAGATATATTAAAGGTTTTTGAAATGTAATAATGGAGACAAAGATGCGCAAAATACCTTTTGAAAGAGTAGCATTGTCTATAGCTCTAGGGAAAGAGCCAGCTTCTTCAGGTTCCTCCAAATCCAAATCCTCTGGGCGCAAGTGCGAAACCTTGCCCGTGTCTGGTCAAAGAAAATAATTATCATAAAAATCTTTCTCAAAACAGGCATCACCAAGGTCACAAATTGCATCACTTACGCCTGAGTAGTCTACTGGCTTCAAGGAGTCTAATTTGGTTGTTAGGGAGGTGTGAGTCCCTGAAGCTTCATCACCTGAAACGCAAGCAAATAGAAATTAATGGCCGATAATAGAGAGTAAAAATAATTTTAAAAGAAAAATACTTACCCGGAGAAGCTAGTCCCGTTGGTTGGATTAGGCAGCACAGCTATGCTTAGAGATAGAAGAAAGTCATCTCTTGTGGCATCCTCTAGAACAGTCCTGGTCATCACTGTAACTCATATAGCTTCAACAGTCGATTGATCTTACTCAATATTGACAATTTTGGGAGTTGAGTCATTAGTTGCGGGTACTCGAAGTGCATAGGGAGTTTTAGAGTTAAGTATCTCAACTATATTATTAGGTTGAGCCACAGGGGTAATGTATTATGTGCAGTGGCTTGTGAGGATGATTGAAAAGTCACATTCGGCGTAAGTGTTCATGGCTCAATCATGGGCTTTTTGAACACTAAGGTGATAGTAAAAGACTGAGGTGGCTTCTTTTTTCTTTGAGGAAGGCTGCCCATCTTAGGCCTTGAACACTTCGAGTTAAATATGCTTCCTGAAAGTGGGGTAGGAGCAGTAGCATCATCTCATCAATTTCCTTCATCTTGCTCAGAATTAGGAGAAGTGCTTATGGATTGGAGCTCATCCAAGCCCTTTATACAACCCTTTTTAGAGGACTTATAAAATGCTTCAATATTTTTCAAGAAGGAACGGTTCACTCGATAACTTAGGGAAATAGTATCAACAAGCTGATACATAGAAAGATCATGTTCGGTCTAGAAGAACGAATATGGTCTTTGTACACCCCACTACAAAATGATACCATCCCCGTGCTACTTCAAAAAGATTTCTATCACAGCGGAGATAAGAAATTGGATTGCCAACGTATAGTTGGTCATACCCAAACTAGCGCACGAAAAAACTGGGCGTATATGGCTCCATAAAACAAACATGACGTTGATGGAAATTAGATGGCCCGGACGAATGTTATTGAGTCACCAGAAGCAGCATATTGGCAGAGTTGTGAAACTGTCATTCCTAGTCTTATCTTCTAACTGGTTAGCATGATTCCCTCTAGGGAACTGAGGGAAGCAATGATAAATCTGGCAGTTTCAATGGCTTCTAGCAATTCGTCGAATTGTGGCTATGTAATTTCCATTCTAAGTGTTGTTCTCAAAGCGGTGCACATGAATTCTAGCACAATCGATAAGTCTTGAAGGGAAGGTCATTAACTCCGGACCATGCCATACATACCAAACCATTAGGTATGTATATGGAAGCTCAATTCGCGGATTAGACATCTTAAAGGTGATGTTCCCTTCTTTATCTTTTACCGTTCGAACATCACGAAATTGGGTGATCACTTCTCGCAAACAACGTTGGAGGTGGCTAACTGTGGCAGGTAGTAGACCTAAAGATCAATTGTGTGCCAATAAGACTGTCAAATAGATAGCTTCCACAACAATAACTTCACGAGGTGGAGTGGGTACAATACAATGCTTTAGCCATAGCATGAAAAATCTAGCCAAGATAGCACCATTCAAAATGGTGGTAACAACCTGACAATGATAACTCTCATGACAATGATAGCTCTCAAAGACGGTGCAAGCCTTGAAGTAGTTTTCATCTGATTCTGATATATAGGTGGTAGCAAAATGAGCGCCAATTCTTCTGTTAATAGTATGTATTGCACAAGCAGTCTATTTTTGAACATCATGAATGTTATCATCTTAGTGTTGGAAAAGATATTCCACTCAGGCCTTATGACGCACCCCTTGACCTCATAGTCTAGAAATATCCGCACACATATGATAATGACACATTAGTTCCCAGTAGGTAGAGTACGCTTGAGGGTGGGTGATTTTGAGACACTCAATCTTTGTTGCACTAGGAACGTATTCTTCATAGGGAGATTCACCCATTTCCAGCACATAATCTTCATGCATTTTATGTAGCTTGAATTCCATTTGTCCAATATGTGTAAAGAAAGTGTTGTACTATGCGTTATACATCACCAAAATACTGAAAAAATGGAAGGAGCTATGTGGGAGATCATATTGTGCATTCCTCACTGCACAGTAAAACCCGAACCTCTTTAAATGCCTTTTGAAAGTTCCCAATATGAATTGGGTCATTGGCCACCACATTCGCTGAGTTGAATGTGTTCAGAAATCTTGAGCTGGAAATTGACCTCCAGCCTCCGTAAACAGATTGACAAACGTATCGGCGCGCTGAGGACTTTCACCTATAGGAAAGTCTTTGCTGACTAAGCCAGGCAATAAACCGATAGCACTCCTTACAGGACCATCCATAAAGGGTCCAAGGCTACTAAATTTTCAAACTAGAACACAACTATGACCTCGAGTTATGGGCCAAGACATCACCCACGAATAGGAAATCCATTGCAGAAATGACAAGGGAAGCTATGCTCCAAGTCTGGCACATACATATACCGATTCCTTACCTTATTTAACCACTTACATGTGTCGAATAAGCTATCATCGAGTTCAGTAATGACGTCTCCAAAAAGGAATGATGGTTTCTTCAACACCTGCCTATTGGCGCCATCAAGGATGGCATCGGTGATCAATTTCCGAGCTGTAAAATAGTTGCAAGTGATAATTTTTTTCCTTCTGTTCATCAGTTCTCTGCTCATCTACCAAGGGAATGTAGCCAATAAATCTAAAGTGGTTCTGATTATCTAGGCCGACTCGAAATCCAAAATAATAATTCTTCGTGAGAGGATTTGTCGAGTAGTGAATTGCACAAATCAAAGCGAGAGATTATCAGAGGTCTGAAAAGGTACATATTTCAACCAAGCAAAGAAAACAAAATGAAGAATTATATAATTGGAGTCAACATCCAACCCCATGTTGAAGTTTGGAACCGACCTGCACCACCATAAGGCACAGGTCTAACCTGTGCTTATACAAGGCACAGGGTTGCCGCATGCCCAACACGAAAGGCGCGGAACTGACCTGCGCACAAAAAAAAATTTCTCGCACAAGGCCCAGTGTACAAAATGTGCAAGAGGCCCTGGCATGCCCAGCACGTGAGCCGCGGGACATGCACACGTAGCACCCAGCACATCTCAGCTAGGCACCATGTGCGCGCCCAGCGCACAGGCGTATGGGGGTCCCGCATGCGCTAGAGTCCCCGAGCACGCCCAGCTTCCAGGCCCGCGGAAGTCTCCATGCATGCCAAGCAAGCAAGCGTCTCGTCAAGTTCTTTATTCTTGGCTTCGTGTCATAGTGCTGAGGTTAACCCTACATCAAAACATGGGCGTAATATTGAATTTTCTTAAATGAAATTTCTTTCATAACAGATCACTGAAGTAATGATGAAGACAGATAACTGTCAGTACCTTTTTATGGCAATTGTTTTGCGCAAAAATATTACATCATTTTCTTACTTGAAATTAGAGGTTCCCTTTGAAAAACTCGCAAAGAGGGATCAATGCTAGCAGTAACACTAGAATGTCAACCTGCAAAATTGGATGATTGCATGCCAGAGGATTGTGGTGTCTGTGAACGATCATTGTGTTCAAAAGCCACTAATTGATCCGTTTATCTCTTTGGGGAAAAGTAGGACAAAAGAGAATAGATGATTTCCCTGAAATTTTCAAAGGGTGATGGTTGAAATAGAGTGAGAAAAAGAAGAAATAAATCTTGAATTGGATTTAGTCTCCCCAGACTATTTATAATAAATAATCAATAAACATTCTAGTTAGAGATAGCAATTCAAATTCAAGTAGATATAGCTAACCAAATCTAGATATTAGTTGGAGTATATATTCAAATTCAAATCCAATTTTAGATATCTATTCAAATCCTCATCAGAATTCAAGTAGGAGACAACTAATTAAATACATATGTTAGTTGGAATAAATATTCGAATCCAAATCCAAGTTCGAATATCAATTCAAATTCCTATCCAAATCCAGATTCAAATTGGAGTAGATATCCAAATCCTTTTCCAATTCCAAAGTGATTTTTGGGTGTTTTAGTATCCAATCTTTTTCTATAAAAAAAATAGGTCTAAAGTATTTCGAAATTATATATAATTTGATTGAAATTTCGAAAACTTTGGAGGGGTTCTGTAAACGATGAAAATAATCCAGCTCAAAAAGAAGCAGTGTGGTGGGGGGCTAAACTAACCATGTGCACGCCCAAACAGATGTGCACCACGGATCAGTGTGTTCATCACCGGGCATGCGCTCAAGCGGGCGGGTGGTACAAACCCACACCTCTCGTTGGGCGCGTCGCACATGCTGAGGAGAGCATAGACTAGTACTACGGACCCTCCCCTGTGCCAAAGATTGCGCACATCAAGGGCAGCAAATGCGCCAAGGATCACGCACAGCCATGGTCGCATGCACCTGGGCCATGCGTGCCCAAGTGTCCACGTGCCCTGGTGCGCGCACATGCCAGGGTTGCGCTGCCCTGGTGTGTGCATATGACCTTGGCTGCGCGCCCAGGGCAAAGCGCACGCCTTGATTTGCATACTACAGCACAAGAAAATGGCTTCTATTCTAGACGCACAGAGTCAGTTGTAACGCTCCATTAAACTTTGGAAGAATATGCCTCGTATCATAAGATTGATAAAGAATATGCCTCGTATCATAAGATTGATACTCCAATTACAGAAAGATTGAGGGGGGAAATACAAGAATGGTTATGTCCCAAGGGCTAAAAATAGCCATCTCCAGATGAAGGAAAAGAGAATTTTAATAGAGGAGAATTCACAAAGTCCAAAAGAGAGAACTCTAATGTTATTGCTTTCTTCTCCAACAAAATTTTGAGCTTGGTTCTACAGAGATCAACCTACATTCGGATTATCAACAGAAGTAGCAATCTTCCCTTGTTGCCCTAGAGAGCCCACGAAAACAAAAGAAAAAAGTGAGCTTTTTTCTTCCTATGTAATCCGAAATCTACATATTGTAATTTTTCTTTTTTATTAGCAGTAATCAATTTTCAAGTAGCAACGAAAAAGAACTCTCCGATTTGTAGCATACACTGATAAGCCTGTAGGCCAAGCTGGCATAGTCAGAACTATAACTAATAATTGCAAATAATTCTGTTTGTCTTCATCTAGGAAATGTTCCAATATGCTTGAAAGGAATTTTGAAAACTGCTGACACCAAAGAAGATTGACAAAAAAAGATTGTTGATACCTGTATCATTTTTCATAAATTTCCAATCTTCATGTTTGGTTGGCGAAGGGCATTAAAAGTTCAATTGGATTTTTAAGGAGTAATAAGAAATTTCTTAGGTATGGAAGAAAGAGATAGAAAGAGTTGGAATGAGAACTGTAAGAGGACCCATGTTTGCTCAATCAAATTTTACTCATTACCAAACAGGATCTCGAACTTCTTCGGCCTCCTGGGTAACTGCCATCTAGACTTCTTCCCCCTCATTGGGATGAAAGCACTACTGCCTGCCAAGAACTGTGTTTGCTCAATCAGTGCTTACCCAGACGAGGCCTCCTAAGAGTCTTGCGGTTGCAGCCATAATTATTTTCCTGTCAAACAATTCCTAAAACAATTATCGCCAATTCCCTTCCTTCAGCATCTCGAGTACTTCGCGGCCTCAAGGTGTATGGGCAACAGACAAACTTACAAGGTTGCCTCTTTAGAGAAGTCAATTAATATCAAAGCTTTGCCCACTGAAACTATTTACATGAAAAGTAAATTCTTGCTACATCTTTGGGCCTCTTTTCCTCGCGTTATCAAATAAAACCAAAATTACCAACTCGCATATCCCTCGGCCAGGTATAGTGTATTGTGCTGCTAAAGTTCCGCGGAAAAACAAACATCAGACCAAAGGTTATAGAGTTTACTGTTGCAGTTTGAATGAAATTTGTCCAACAGTAACAGAGTACAACTCGATACAACTGCAGCATCTGCCCGAGATATGAGGAATTGCAATAAGATGATGTTAGTAATTTTACCATTTATACATGAGCAAAGAAAATTGTAAAAATACAATGGCCCCTCCTCATCTGCTGCAATGCCATATGTTTCCCTAAACATGAACCTACACACACTTGAACAGACCATATTGAGTGTTCGATACACTCCACTTTTCCTCGAAAGCTCGAATCCAAGGTACCATATCCATCCTTCTATTTCCAGTAGCTCTGAAACCATAAGGTTCAGCATCGGAAGCAGGAAAATCATCTGTGCACCATCTGCTCGGTGTTGGCTGGAGCTAACAAAATTTTTGTTGCTTAAACGGCTAAATAACTCCGCCCTACCAGAAGTTATAGAGAATTACACAACACATATTAACAGTGTATGCTACTCATGTAAGCCTTATCCACCTCAAAACTTCTGTACAAATGTATACCCCCCTTCAAACAACTACTGAGTCTGATGAATCGTGCTGGACGACACAAATAACTAATGCACTATACACTATTTTACTCCCGTACAAATATTAAATTGAGACACCCGGTGTGGAGAAAAAGTACGATGAAAAAATGCAAATGTTATATTTCGAGTTGCAATATCAAAGTGGCACATCCGTCCAAGCCTATATAACTCAGCTGTTTTCAGTAGTCAACTATATGAGAAAGTAGAACAGAAACAGTTGGAACTTGGTAAAAGAAAAGCTTGGAAGTTTTATACTCGAGCCTTCTACATAAATGATGCCCCTACTTATGAGCTAAGCAAAGCACAAAAGAACTCTCAAATAGGAAATTTGTGCAGGCCACTCCGGTATATTTCATGACTAAAACTGAAACTGTCCAGGTCTTAAGATTAGAAACTTGTCATCTCTAACGAAGTCCCAGTGAAGGGAATGAGCATACACAAATTTAGGCAATTTGCCCAATGATAGTGCTTCAAGCCTGGTTCTATAACCACAGCTATGTTCAATGTGAAATATGAAACTGGCTTCAGAAGCAATAAGTATCGATAGAAGCTAAAAGTATCTTTCATGGCACTGATAATCCATTAACACTCGATCATAGGACAAACCTATCTTTTAGTTGTCTCCTGCAGTAATTTTTGGCAGCAAGGCGTGGCAACGGCTGCCAAATGAACATATTGTTGTTAGGTCTCACAACTTATATGCCTGCAGCCAGCATTGTTGCATGCGTTAGTACAAAAAAGAATTCAGTGCATACATGATGTGTTACCACATACGTACAAAGGTCCATTGGCCTATTGTACACTTACAAAAGGTTCATTGCATGGATTACTACATTTATGTTATTTGTCAATCAATTTATTACATATTTTCTAAAACTTGTATTATTATTATATTTGGACATAACCGTTATATTACACATTCTTTCTGCGTATTTTATTTTGATCGCAATCTAACGACCTGGGTGTGCATGCCCAGATTTATCGATGGACACGCCAAATTGACGCAAGATCTGGTGTACTTTAAAGATCAGATTGAAGCTCAATAACGGATTAGAGATTCTCTGCTTTCTTTTGTTTAATTTTATTAAATTTTGTTTCAATTGTATCTAAACTTCGTTCCAATAAAAAAAAAGTCAAACTTTTGTTGAATTTTTCTATCGTAATTACTCAGTATTATTGTGGCAAATTTATTGAGACTTTAGCATATTCAAACTGAATATGTTGCCGGTATCTGTTACGCGTGCTCGTATACCGTATATCGGGAGCGGGGCGTGACAGATGTCATAACTCACAGTTGTTCAACAGCCTCAGATATTGCCTAATATCACAATAACATGAAACCACAATAACCAACACAATTACAACTATATATATCTTATATGCCCCACCATTTTCTAAGTCAACCCCCTACAAGCCATGAATCAAGTAATGCACTAAATCGGAAGAATATTTCACGATTATATTCTACAGCCAAGCCTCTCTAAAATAATTAAGACTGCCATCAGATGTTTTCCAGTGACTTCCTTTACCAAATAAATAAAAAAAATTCATGTCTCATTGTGAATCCGGGAAATCATTTTGGTAGAAGTGGGTGGGTAAAAACCCTCTACTTAAATAAGTCCAGCACATGCTATCAGCTAGTACATGTTCAGAATCAAACAAAACTATAACCACGAAGTAAACATTAACAATTGTGAATGTGACCAGTGTCAGATTCAAATCTGTTGGAGAGGTAAAAGTAGAACATGTTACACCCTATCTAATTTACTTGATGCAGTGGGCCAAATATTTCTAGTTGTTTCGATTCTTTTCCTCAATGTATTCAGCTGAGCATGTTCTACCTGTATGTTTGCACTATTAAAAGCTAAAAGAAAAGGTTATAAGTTATAACAACATTCACAAGCAAAAAATTGCAATCAAATATTTAAATCCACCAACATATCGTCCGATGATACACAGAATAAAGCCACATACTTTTGAGGCAAACATCAGGTAAAAGGAATCTTTCAAACAAAATTGCATAGCCAAATTTGTAAGAAATCCATTTTTTTATTTTAATTACTAAAAAAAATACAATCATTTTTTATTTTCAAAAAAATTAACCAAGTTCTGCTTAATTCTGCCACATCACTAGAACTTGGTTGTTGTGAAGCTAAAATGTAGGTTTTCAGAGAATTTGGATCAAAAATTTTAAAATCTTGAACGAGAGGTCACCTACCTCTGGTTCTTGATTTAAGATTTTTGAAGCCCAAGGCTGGTAACCGCAAGGTCGTAATAAGCACCGACGCCTGCTTGTTGGGAGTAAACTCTCGGGGTCGATCACCTGCATGGACTTGGGTTGCAATCTCAGGGTTCCAATCCATACTGCGCGTCAACATCCAAACCCGACTCAACTCCCTCCTCTCCCTCTTATATAACCATCTGACCCAGATCACTTCTCTCGCTCTTATAACTATCTGACCTAATTCCCTTCCCTCGATCTCTCCTCTCCCCTCCTCATCCTTCTCAATCTCCCCCCCTCTCCCTCTCCCCCGTCAAATCTCCCCTCCCTCACCCCTCCTCTCTATTTATGTCATCTCTTTGTTCATCTCTGCCTCCATCTACCAGCCCTTTCATCTCCTATCACTTAACCCTAACCATCTCACATTGACCTCTCTCATCTTCCAAAAGCCCAATCTTCAATTGCTATCGGCACTGTTGTTGAGGTCTTTGATCTACGCTTTACCAACACCCAAGCACAAGTTCATCTCTCACAATCCAAACTCTAAAATTTGTCTTGATTTTGGATTGAAAATATACATTATAATTTTTTTATTATCATAGGATTTTGTAGTGAAGATAACAATCATGATGACCCTAATTATAGTCTAAATTAAATATATTTTTAAAGTAAAATTTTATCTTTGGATGTGAAGTTTATAAGGGATATTGTAATTGGTTCATTATTATTATGTGCAGGGGCAAACCATGAATTTGAATGGGGGGCAAAATTACATGCGACTTTTTTTAAAATAAAATGTTAAAAATTCCAATTTTGGTAGATAACCAATTGCTTTACAGATAAAATCTAAAAATTTTAGCTAAATATTAAATCTTTCTACTTGGATTTCCAAATCTAAATGGCTACAATCTTCAATTAAAAATTTCAAAAACAAATAAAGTATTGCAGCGGTTTCTAACTTTTCATTCTACTATAAATCTGTAAGGAAAATAATCGAAAAGAATTTAAAGATGCGAACTCTATAGCTAAAATTAACCAAAAAATATCAAATCTCGTGTCCTAAATTATACGATTTGACAAGAAATCAATAAAAAGCAACCAATATACAAAATAAAACATCACTAGGGTTTTCCCGGAAGTAATTTTTTCAAAAACAAGAAACTGGGAAAAGATCTGCGGGAGAAGGGCTCCAATTCAATAAGAGATAAAACCCTAAACTTGCTTGAAATTAAACTCTAAACTCGTCAAAAATCAAATTTTAGATTTGTTGAAAATCAAATTCGGAGATCCAACTTAGACTTGAGAGAGAGAGTAGATAGAAAGAGGACAAAGAGGATGGCGGTTTCGCTGATTTATTTGAAAGAGGTGTCGCAAAATTATTTGAAGAGAGATTTCAATTTTGATTGGATTTAATTTTAAAAGGATAGAATTGTTATCAGTGTTTTAAATATAGGCCGATATACCGATATATCGGCTGATATATTAGGAAAAATAAAGAAACGAGACGATAAAGAGAAATTTTTACCGTTTATCATTTTGGACCGGTATGGGCCGATAACAAGATAAGAGCCGATATTAGTTAATATCGGTTAATGGGATTTTGAGTTTTGATTGCAGGTTAAACCCATTAACCCATTAAAAACCGGTCCGTTAAAAAATAAAACGGGTCGGGAGGAGAGAAAAAGGGTTAAAATCGATCATTTTCTCTCTTATTCTCTCCCCAATGACCCGAGCAATCGAACCTTCTCCCCCGCTAACCCTAATTTCCCAATCCATCCATAAATCTCTCTCCGATTCCTCTTCTCCCACTCTCCGGCTCTCTCTCTCTCATTCTCTCCCTGCAAACGTCGATCGAGCCCAACCCTAATCCTAAATTATCTATCTCTCTTTTTCTTCTTTCACTCTCCGATTTCTCTTCTTCTAGTCTCTGATTCTCCGAAAGGTGCTCGCTGGTCGATTCCAACGTTGCCATCTCAATTTCGCAGGCCGACAGTCCAGTGGGTAAGTCAAGTTTTATTTATTTCATATTAATTTGATTTAGAGTTACAAATTTCTTCAATTTCTCTTATAATTGTGCTGTTTAGCTTAAATTGATTGCGATTTATGTTAAAATCTTTTAATTTTTTTGCGCAATTTGAGGCAAAATGTAGAGTTCGGCCTACTAATTCAATGAATCAGTGAGTCGAAAACTAATTCAGTTCACTGAATCAGTGTTCGGCCCACTGATTCAGTTCACTGAATCAGTATTCAGCCCACTAATTTATTGAATCAGTGGCCAAACTCCAATTTTGAATAGTCACAGTGATATTATGCAGTAATTTTGAACAGTAACAGTCTAAAATCCAATTTTGAACAGTGACAGTGATATTATAGGGAAATTTTAAACAGTGAGTCTAAACTCCAATTTTGAACAGTGACAGTGATATTATGGGGTAATTTTGAACAGTGACAATCTAATTAGAAGTTAATTTGTTTGATAATTTGTTGAGTGATGAGTAATTACTAATTAGAAATGAATTTGAATGAGAATTTTGATACTGAAAATATGTAGCAATATAGGATATTTTAATTAGGATATTTTAATTGTGTGCATATAGAATATTTTAATTGCAGGACATTGAGCAATTGTAAATTTATAATTATATAACATTGTAATTTGTTGTAGTTGTTGGATATGTTAGAGTTTGAAATTTTGAATTATAGTACAATGTAGTTTGGATTATATAGTTTTAATGAAATAATTTTTTGTAAGATATAATTTAGTTTTCCCTACTATATGATTAAATTAGGATTGGGAAAAAAAAGTAGCCAATAATTATTTATATTGGGCACTCAACTTTAAATAGATTAGATTAGGATTTCTATGAAATAGATTAAGTTTATTATATTTGCTATTTAATTAATTTTTTGTCTTTTTTAATAAAATTTGAGGTCAGAAATTACTTGAAGAATGTCATCTTCTGATGCTTCTAATGTCCAAGAGAGACGAGGAGGCAAATTCGTAAGTTTAATGCAAATAAACCAAAGTAAATACCATAAACTTCATTTATGTGTTTTAATATGTTCTATATAACCATTTATATGATTATTC
This sequence comes from Dracaena cambodiana, assembly GCA_036321105.1. Taxonomy (NCBI): domain Eukaryota; kingdom Viridiplantae; phylum Streptophyta; class Magnoliopsida; order Asparagales; family Asparagaceae; genus Dracaena; species Dracaena cambodiana. The sequence goes on along the minus strand of JAYEPQ010000012.1, from coordinate 18,291,557 downwards.
TTTAACCGGTAAAACAACGATATAACACTCCGGTATTTAGGGTCATATCGCGATATCCCGCCTGGTATCCGATATGTAATTTGGCTGACCGATATGGGACCGGTATCCGATATTTAGAACACTGATTGTTATATGAAAAAAGTAGGGGGGGCAAATTTGTAAAGGCATGCAAAGGCTATACGGCTTTTTCTTTTTTAGGGGGTCAATTGTTAATTGAAAACGATAGGGGGAAATTTTGTAAAAGGTATAAATATGAATTTTTTTTTTTTTCCTTTTCTCCCCCTCCAAATATAATGTAGGTCCACCCCTAATTATGTGAATGAAGAAAATTGTATTTGGTATGAGTGAATAACAAGCCTACATTGTTCCCAATTAATTTGCTAAAATTATGTTTGCTAAAAATATATTCAAATAAATTTTAGTTAATTAAAATTTTGTTTGAATAAACTTATGTTTGATAAAAAAAAAATTTAAGGATATTGTAATTTGTTATGAGTAAGAAATAAGTCTATTATTCATAATTTGTATGATAATATAATATTTGAGAAATTTATAATGCAAAAAAAAACTGTTTGAATAACATTAGTTTTAAAAGAAATGTGAGAAATATTGCTATTAGTTTGATAGAATTATGATTGAATTGATTTGGTGATCATATTAAAATGTAAATTAATCATGCATTATTTACTTTAGATATAAATAGGTTATCCTCTTAAAAAAATAATGTGAGATAAGATGGGTTTTCTCACATGTTATTTTAATGGCAAACTCATAATTAGAGCAATTGATGTACCAAAAATATGAGTGAGTAGTTGTGATACCTCTCATGGTTGCAAAATATATGTAATTTTAATAATCTAGTTAACGAGATTTACAAAGTGACTAACATTGATCTAAGAGAGTTCTGATTTCAACTGGTTTGCAATTTGTCAATACTGAAGTCTAGGAGTACCGCCCTTCAAATCAACAATGACAACGACACAAAACATTACTAAATTTGTGTCGCAAATAATGATCGATGGAGTTGTATGTGAAGAAATATCCTTGAAGGGCAATTTTCATGTATGCTTGACTTGGGAAATGATTTTGATGGTTTCGGTTATGCTATTCCTCATGTGGCTTTGATTTTATGAACCTAGGGTTGACTACTCTGAGTTCTCCTAAACACTATTTTCCACGTGCCAAACAATCAAGTTATACCAATATGGTAGAACTTGGTGGTTTTTTTAAAATAAAAAACAGCCATCTTTTTTTAAAACAAATAAAAAATTAGATATTTTTTACAAAATTGTCCAAATTGAATTGTCACAATTATGATACCAGGGAATAGATGTAAACCAAAATGTGTTTTATGAAGGGTTTCCGAATATATAAAAATAAATTGCATCCAAAAGAAGGCATTGCAGGATATGAAGTGTCGTTGTAGTCCATCCATATACTTGAAGGTTTTGCAAGTTTGTGAAACTTATTAAGATGAATTGTCATTTCAATGCCGGTTGAAGATTTTATAATTGGAGTCGAGCATACACATGTTCAATAAAACCAAAAGGTTATAAAATGTGTTTAACAAGAACTACCTTTTGCATCGTGCACAATTTTGGATTGTGCTTATGAACATATACCAAATGCCAGGGGCTACTACGATGTAGAGTTGACGAGCTGATACAAAAATGTTAGATCACCTTGTAGTTCAATCCTCGAAAGATAGCCATAACTCCTAGGAAATTGCAATGCTATTAACTGCTGTCAGATATGGCATACAGTATTAAGTGAATAAATAGTAAAGGTAATTCAAGCTGACAAAGAAACTTAATGTTAGTGCTTGTTGTCATTTCGCTTGCATTGCTTTAGCTCATTTGTGTATGGATGTGGGTGAGCATAATTTCCACTCCCTTTACAATTTCATTTTTCAGTATCAGGGCACATACATGCCACATAACAGCTTGACTGATCGCAAGAGTTAAAATTCCATTTTCAACAACAAAATCCTTGGTTATTCCATGTGATGTCATGCTCAAATCAAAGTTTGTGACATAATGGACGATGATAGACTGACTCGTCCTGTCTTCATGTCTTCTATCATCCCCATAATTACTATCATGACAAGATACTGGAGGTAATAAACAAAATCCTACCATCTTCTTGAGTAAATCTTTCATCAACTGTAGTCTAATCATTGCTTGTTTATAACAAAGAACATAGATAAAATTTCTTAATCTGCAATTTAAATTTTTCCGGGATAATATGGGATGTGATGAATGAAAACAAAATAACCTGGCTGCGGCAAGATAAAAGTCTCAGTTCCATAGAAAGCCATAACTCTTCAAGTTTTCCAGCATGCTGCACTACACGACAAACCTAGCCCTTGAACATGGATATTCCAAAAGAGGGGTTCAGTAGAAGAAAACTCCATAAAAATGGCATTCAGATCATAAACTCTGCACTAGTGCAGAGAATTCACATTCAAAAGAAACCTAACAAAGTAAACATAAAAAACAAGGATGTTTAAATTTCATGTATCCCGGTGATGCTTTTAGGTGAGTAATTTTCCAGTCAGATGTAAATTGATATATTTTCTCCAAAATTGCAATCCATCAGTGGCATATCTTCTGAGTTGTGACAAGAACAAGCTTCCATTTGTGTTTGCTGTATGTACCTGCTATTCAAACCTAATGTCTGTTTTATCAGATCAGATCACATCAAATTTTGATAAGGCTGTCTTATTTTTGAAGTCTAACATGAACATAAACATATCCAAACCTAATCTGAATGTCTCTATATTTAATTTTGAACCCATATCAAACCATTAGTCCATAATTTCACTTTCAGGTATGCTTCAGATCCAAGCCAGATCTGGACCACTTGACCCACTTGCTTCATGCATCGAACGGATGTTGCATAGTCAACAATATAATTGTGGGACCATGCAAGATTCACTGGTGCCCCATAATAATATCAATATGATTGTCATTGATGATTTATGAGAAAGATATAAAATCTAACTGAAGGTAATAAGTACAAGATAATGAGATATAGCTTATAAAGATGGCACATCTACTTAGGCTGCAGCTTTTCAATCTTTTTAGCCAAAATTGTAGCAGGTCTTTGATAAAGTAACATGCAGGGGTCTTAAAGAAATATGAGTAGAAATATTGAACAAAGTGAATGTACTTGTAGGGACGAAGTAAACATGTTTAAAAATAAAGTACACATCATGGATATTTTAATTAAATTAGTCGCTGACCACTGAGATGTTTTCTAAGATGTGTTCTACGAACAGAAAAATATGGGAAAGGATCCTAGATATTAGCTTGTTGAGCAAATTTTTTAAATTGAGAGATGCTGAATCATTGTTCCACATGGCTAATACATCTGAAAGATTGCCTTTTAGGGGTCTTTACAATTATATAGGGAAAAACAGTTGTATCCATTTTAACCTGTCTTGGTTGATAAATACTATCAGACGATGTCTGAATGTTGATCCAAATATCAGATGATAGCCTGATATGTTCAGAATTCGGTGTGCTGGGTTTGTCCAGTTTGATGAGAGAAATCTCTCTAAACCCAAAACCTAATTCGTCAAATTCTTAACAACCAAAGAAAATCAACCTTCCCCCACTTGTCGTTTCATTTTACTTGTTATCTTTGCGTCCTGTGTTAATCAGTCCTTTTGGTCCTAACTGGTCAATTGAAGCCCTAATTACAGGCATGAACAAAAACTATAATGCCAATCAGAGCCCTAACTGAAGCCCCATTGAAGCAGCCCACACAAAGATCCAATAGAATGGAAAGAGACTTCTTCAAACCGTAAACAATGGTGTCCTTGAAGTAGGACCCACCTTTCTTTCCTCTCTCATACTCATTCTTGAAGCAATTCAGCTTATTTTTTTTTATGTTTCCTTTTTCTTTCATCAAATTTCAAGTAGAATACATTTTATCATGCTATATAAGCTAATTGGGTTAATAAAAATCTTAGGAAAATATTTCTTCAATCTCATGATCAACTTTGTGTCACTGCATGACATATATTGTCCGTAAATGCTTTTACATGCATCTAATACAATTTTTGTTAGATAGATGATATTTAGGACATACAACTATCTTGAAGTGATCAATAATTTTGTATGAAAAAACATATGGTACCCGATATGAACACCCCACCATACCATCGATATTCACTATCCAAAAGTGAAAAAGAATCATAAAGCATGAACCTCATATCAGATATTTAAAACATCAGAAACAATAGTAAGCAAACAGAGGGATATGAATTTTCGTGAAGGATAATGGTAAAAATTTAGGAAAATAAACGTGAATAAAAGTCTCCAAAGAACTTAGAGTAGACAATTTTAATGCTAGAAAAAGTGAGATGAATTAAGTTAAAATACATGTCTGTATGAATGGTGAAGCTCACCATACAACTGTCAACACAAGTCTAACACAATATTTTGTTCTTCAATTTGGAAAAAAACATCTTGTGAAAAGTTAAAGAATGTGATAAGTTCCAGAACTGAGTGAATGTGTAAATCAAATATATTCTTTTTAAAACCTTATATCAAGCATAATCATGAAAATGGACTCACCAGAAATTATTCTTTAATAGACCTCTTATGCTTATGTTTTAATGTGCGAGATCTAAGAAATTTCCCTGGCTCCATGGAATTGACACCCGACTATTGTAAATCAAGTTGTTAATATATTCAGCTTGCAGTGCAACAAAAGCATGAATTTACTTCCTAATTATTTCAGAGCACACAACAATACAGATTTCAACAATTCTCAAGTACCAAAATGACAAAAAAAATGCAAATAATTTCACTGACAAGTGATAATTGCAATGTACCAAATATCAACACATGCAGTTTATATTAGCACACAATTAAAAGACTTAGAGGCAAATGGGTATTGCCGCATAATAATAAAGGAAGTAAGAAAAAGGCATTCAATTTCAAACATATACGATGCCCTTTGGCCCCATAATAGACGTAGAATCTTATGTAGGAGGGTACAGATTTAATTAATAATCACCCTTTGATCCACAGAAAAAAATAGTCCAACACAAAAGAAATTAAAACTAATCCCTTAAAGAACTAGAGCTCTAGTGTAAAATCTTGTTATAGAAGCTAAAAGAACACTATGCTTGTTGCCAAATTATGTTTGTTTTATTTTAGAAAGATGAAGATCAACAGACAAATAATTCTTTGTGATAAAAGGTTTAGCAAACCAAAGTTCACTCAAGTTTCATGCCAAGAACCCAAGGAAGCCCTTCTTTAGGCCAACCATAAATGTCATAACAAATACATTTCCAACTAAATATTGATGTCACTAAGTTTCAGATGTCTTCCATGATAGCTCCGGGTCTACCATAAATGTCATAGCAAATACATTTGCAACTAAATATTGATGTCATTAAGTTTCAGATGTCTTCCATGACAGAACCTGTATCAGCAAATGTAAAATAACCCTAGCAATGTCCCTCGGAATTTTGAACCTTAGTCTCTAGCCTGCAAAATTTTGTTCACGATTGCTTCAAGCGTCCAGTCACCAACTGAAGAATGTCAATGTGGGGAGCCACAAACCAAAACCCATAGAATTAGAATAAAGATATAGGTAGTTATATGATCATATAATATATTATACGTTGAACATCATGACATCTCCTCCAAGCAAATTAGGACTATGACCAAAAGAACACAATCCCTGAAAAGGATAAAATCATACCTTCAACTTTCGAAAATCAAGCACCACCAGTCTCACTCAACACAAATGCTTGGATAAGACTCTGTGCAGCATGAGTCTGTTCAGGGGTCCCAGATATTATAATAACTGTCTCTGTAGCCTCAGGTCTAGGATCCGTAATTGTAATCTTTGCTTCAGATATCTGGAAAAAAAGAAAGTTGTCACTAATAAAATCAATTTTGGCGGTTCAGTTGACATTTTCTTACCCAAAAAAAAAAAAAACAAATACAAAGCACAACCTCGCGGATACGCCTTAAGCAACTCCCATCTTCTCCATATATTGAAGATACAAGAGCACGAGGAACAACAACATCTACGGTTGTACTAGTGATAACAGCTGGATGGTTTCCACTGAAAGTAAATAAGGAATAAAGCAAATAGTATGCACGTCATTAAGGGTTTGTAATTAGAAGATATTAAAGAAAAACAAACAAATGATTAAGAAACTGAAGAATTGCAATCACCCTGCAAAGCCTCCAATTCTTCTCTGGGGAGCTCCACCGGAATAGTCAGGCATGGAACCACCACCACCACCTTCCTTCATGCCCTGCAGCAAGTTCATCAGTGGCATAGATTTTTAGGAGACAGAGTTAAATATACTTGTTGCACGATCTATCAGCACAATAATAAAAACTTTGCATGCTGTTAACTATGTGAAATGATATGATTATCCGAATGTATTCTGTTCGAATCTAAATTTCTCCTAATATGCTAAAGAATTTTCTATCGAATTTACTCCATATATGGACATAGTTTTCCTTCCTAATTATTTGCTTCATTCATATCCAAATAAAAAAAAATGAGAGTCCTAATAGAATCCGAATATCCGGTATGTTATTATATTAATATCTATATAATGATATTGAATCTCAAGGCACAAGTTGATCCCGTCTACAGAGTAACAGGCTGATGAGACCTAAGTGACAGCCCACACTTATGACATCTTTTATCATTAACTAATAACACAGATACATACATGTTAGTTACATCAAACATTTGTGTGATGCTTCCCATAAATAAGTTAATTATGGAATTCTTCTTTTAAATTGGTTCTGTAGCCATTTTTGTAGATTTGTGTATTATATCCATCCTCGCTTTTGTCAAATATGATAATTTTATTACAGAATTCTTCTCCTTAGATTGGATCTATAACCATTTTTTAGATTACCATGTTATATCCAATTCAGCTTTTGTCAAGTATGATAATGATTTCCATTGCCACAAAAGATTCATAACCAAATTCTTACCAAATCACAAAAATAAATATGAATACGGATCTGTCTATATCCGGTCCTTATCCGCTTCGTTTGCTGCGTTTGCACCCTTAATTACCCATTTCGGATAAAATGTTACAGGAATCAACAAGTAAAACATACAGATAACATAAAATAAATAAGGGAAATGATGCATTATTATAAAAGTACATAAATATATATAGAAGCACCAAATCCTTTAGATAATCTCACTAAGGTTGCCAATAAAAATACGATAGAAAAGAAAGAGAACTGAATTGCAGTCAAATTATAGATTAAGAGAGAAAAAAATCCTAATAGGAAGAAAGAGAACCGAATAATTTAGATATATTTAAGATAACACTACTTTTTCCTATTTCTTAAATTAGAATAGAATTTCAATGGAATGGCAGTGTGCTTTGGTTTGGTCCTAGGAGGTCCCTAGTTCATATCCCAGTGATCAAAATGCTTTGATTTTAATTTTACTCTTTCGTCGGATTGAAACCATGAATTGCAATACTCATGTTGGGTCGGGTTCAACACAAGAATTGTGTCCGACTCTTCGTATCGGTGTCGCGTTGGACATGGAATTGCCAAATTCAACCTAAGAATTGCACATGCATGTTCATATCAAGTTGGTCTCAACCCCAATTCGTGCCAATTCAAGCAGAACGAACCTGACACAAATCAAGCTCGATTATGAACATACTCTAACTCGATATATACCAAATTCGGGTACTTGACCCGATTCAATGAACCAGTGCAGCACAGGATGTGGCTATGGAGATATGGATATGCTGACAAAGTTAGCAAACACGGCACTCTAATGAAAAACTGAGAAGAGTATGCTGAAAAAAATATATTTTTTCAATTATTTATGTTTATGTGCAGACAACTTCCTAGTACATAAGCAAAGCAATTTTTGGACAATCCAAATAGCTCACCTTAATCTTTATCCTCTACAATGTAAAGTATGAAAAATCACACAAATTAGATATTTCTAAATCATTCATCAGGTGGTATCTTGTTTTATTATTGAAAAACATTCATTTTACCACCAGATAATGAGTAGTGAGTACGTTAGTGATATCTAGCTTGTGTGATTTTTGGTACATTTGCAATTTAGGGGATGGAGATTAAGATTGATGGATCATCCAAAAAGGACATTTTGGTAGTTATCAGCCGCTCCTCATGTACGTCAAGTGACATGATTTCTTAGGCTTCGGTCCTCTTGTTTAAATTGTGAATCTATAATATGTAGTTGCCCTAATGTAGAATATGGTTTTAAATGTAACTTCTATCATATCTAAAGCTCATATGTGATGATAAATATATGGTTCTAAATTAAAACTTTATAATGTCTAAAGCTTACATTGTTGATGATAAATATTTAAGAGAAATGAAATCAGAAACTATGCAAGAAAGCTGAAGCTTGGAAAAAAAAAAGGAGGGGTCAATATTAACAAAACAAACTAAAACCTCTCAAGGGTTGAAAATAAATCTCTTTCAAATATATTGAACCTATTATTAATAATAACAAAAATGCCAAAATAAAAAAAAAAGAATTTGAAATTGTCAAACTTAACTGATAAATTATTTGAATTTTTATATTGTACTTAATCTGCATTTTGCTAGAAATAAACATGAACCACCAAACAATCCCCCAAGAAAAAATAGACGAGCCTGAAAAAGAGCCTGTACGAATCCAAAATAAAGCTAGCTCTGCTTATAAGAAAAAGGCTTAACTTCTCGATAAGAAAGAAATTTATACTTAAGCAGGATATCAGAAAAAAAATTATTTTAATTACTAGAAAATGATCTTAACAGTTCTACCAGTGAGTTTAGAATTATGAATCTTTTACATTTAAAAGCTTCTATTGGGAAAGATAAGTATCGAAAGGAAATAAACATAAAATATCATATTGGAAGACATTCGAGAAAGTTTTCAGAAAAGCAAGGAAAACATTATAATCGCTATTAATTTATAGCTTCTATAGTCGATGGTAAATATAGAATACATCATCAGAAAGTATATAATTGTTGTAGGAAACTTGCCCAAAAAAAAAAAAAAAAGAATTTGAAGCATTAAGATAGTAAGCTACAGAATCAAAAGACAAATTGAAATACAAAGTAGTATAAATCAATATTGAAAATAACGTGTTATAAAACCTGTTATATTGCGTTACAAAACCTAATGGAACCCCAACGCTACGTAATAACTGAAAATAACTCAATGCACCGTACCAATGCGTTTTTTGTGTTATTTTATGTTATATTATGTAACGTTACGTTAAATTACGTTGCGTTACATTATTTACAATTTTTTTATAAATTTCTATATTGTCATTGATTATTATTTTGATTATTAACGAATTGTTGTAATTTTCTTACTTGATTAGTTGCTGACTTATTTGATTGCTTGTAGAATTATTAATTTGCAATTGTTTACTTGTTCATTTTTTGTAATTCCTCTTCGGTTGCTGAAATATGTTACTTGTTGATTCTATTGAATTTTTAACTGAACTGAAATCAACACTTGCAAATAAGATAAGTTGAATATTACAAAATATAAATTACAACAATGATAATAATTGGAACTAAATTAAACAATTATAATCTTATTTCTTGTTTTGATGATGACTGAAATTTCAGTTCCAGACTTAATATAATTTATGAAGATAACAGTGTTCTAAAAAACATATGTGCCCGCATAAGCGTATGCGCTCAAGAAACGCACAGAAAGAAGAGAAATCACCATGTCCGCATGCGGTCGCATAATCCATATGCGGGTTATGCAGCGGATTATGCGGTTAACTCCGTAACGGGTTTGCGACAAAAATCCGACCCGACCCGAATCTCTAAACCCGTTAAAATCCCCTTTTTCCCTTTCGTCTCTCGACCCCAATTCGCATCGACCGAGAGGGAAAAAAAAAAGCTTCGCACCCCAAAAAAACCCTAAATCCCCTTCTCTCCTCCAATCGTCCACCGTTCTTCTCGGCCGTCGTTCTTCACAAATTGGAGCTTCATTTCTTCTTCTTCAATCGAGTGTCCTCTTTTCTTGCCGCCAACCCCCAAAAAAAAACTCAAAACAACCTCTTGATTGGCCGATTCTGTTCTTTCCTCACCAAATCCACTCAGCCCTTTGAGATGCGGATTCGAAGGGGTAAATCATCTCGGCCTTAAGTCTAATCAGAGCTCGAAGGTCCCACCAACTACCCACTCCGCTCCGATACCTTCTCCGACAGTCGCAGGCACCCAGGTAAATTTTTTTTTCCCACCATCTTGGTTTGGGTCTGGGTCTGCAAAAGTAAAAAAAGAAATATTGGTGAAGAAAAATTGTTGACAATTTTTTTGTCGAATTAAAATGTTAAGCTCCGAAAATAATTGATTAAAAAAATTCCTCCAGCTTACATTGTTAGGGCTAGGTCATTGTAGTGTTAGACCTGGTCAGCTTATTGATGAAAAGAAAATTGTTGAATTTTTTTAATTTACTGGTTTCACTTGTAGTGTTAGACTTGGTCAGCCATAGTATAAAACCTTATGGCTGGAGCATTACTGGTTTCACTATGAGGCTGGATGCAAAAGCCTCATGGCAGTTGGAGCATTACCTGGTCAGCCATTGTTAATGTAATGTTAGATTGTTAACAACAAATATTTAACATGTGTTGCTAATGGACATGTACTTGACTGGATATATTCATACAAATCTTTTTTAAGTTCATGAATTTGTACCAAGAAAAATTTGATGGATGAATCAAAAGTTTCATGATATTGGATTTTTGACAGCAGGTTGCTTCCAATTTTGGGAAATGGGAATTGTTAGATTGTTAAAGTACACATTATAGTTTTAATCAAATATTTAATATGTTTTCCACACATGCAAACAGCAAATATGTAACATTATAGTTTAAATTAAATATGTTACATGTTAACTTAATTTGTTAATGTAGTGTTACATTGTTAAAGTACACTTAATTAGAAAACTATTTTTTTGTGTGAGAATTAATTGTTTTCCTCAATTGTGATGTAGGAATTTCTTTAGGGTAATTAATTATAAATATATGTCATCATCTATAGCATCTAATTCAAGTAGTTGTGGACGGCCAAATCCATCGAGTAAGGAAAGATAGTCGGATTTCATTGAAACCAACCGGATCGAATGATATTGGGTGAAACTATGAAAAGCTAATTAAGAAATGATCCGACAATTATGTCAAATGCATAAAGTGTAACAAAATTGTGAAGTGAGGAATAAACAGATTGAAGCAACATATTGTAGGAGTTGGAGAAGAAGTGTCAGCATGTGTGCTTGCCACTGATGAAGAGAGGCACATATACAGGGAGAACTTAGAGGGAATAAAAAAGAAAAAAGTGGACTAGCGAAAAGTTGACTATGCACTTCGGGAAGAGATGCAGATATCAGTAGAAAGAGAGACAGCAGAACCTGAACTTGCAAACGAGCATAGACCATGTGTTAGTGGTCTGCTGAACAGACTGGTTGATAAAAGTAAATGGATATAGACAGTTATCAATGAAGAAGAGAGAAAGAAGTGGAAGGAGCTGATGCATGATTATACGGCCATGTGGGCATTATACCAAACGCATAATTTTTAACACTTTTGACTTTTAAGAGTTCGATTTGTTCTGCGAGGCTGTCGGCAAGTACGGTCCAGGGTATAAGAGGCCTAGCCAATATCAATTAAGAGTATTTCTCTTAAATAAGCTAGCTTGGAGAAGACAAAGGAAGCGTGGGATGAATATGGTTGCAGTATTTTGATTGATAGATGCACCGACACAAAGTATAGAAGTGTCATGAATTTATGTGTCAATTGCAATTGTAAGGAATGCACAAGCTTCATTAGGTCTATTGAGGACTCAGCCAATACACACAAGTGAATATATACTGAATTAGGTAGAAAACTGCATTAAAGAAGTTAGTGAGAAGTGTGTGCTGCAACTAGTTACTGATAACCATCCATCCAACATGGCAGCAAAAAATATGTTGAAGGAAAGGAGGCCTATTATATTTTGGACCAGTTGTGCAGCCCATACTATATATCTGATGTTGGAGGGTATCGACAAGATACCAAAATACAATGCGGTAATTGAGAAGGCAAAATCAATGATAGTATTCCTCTATGCACATCACAGTATTCTGATTTTGATGCGCTCATTTACAAATAGAAGGAAGCTTGTTCGGCCAGAAATTACCAGATTTGCTACCACTTTCCTGAGCTTGAGCTGCCTTACGAACAAGAAATCACAGTTGACTATTATGATTTCTTCAGAGAAGTGGGATAACAACAAATGATCTAAGTCAGAGAAGGGCAAGTCAGATAAAGGCACAGTATATTCTGAATCATTTTGGAAAGACATAAAAGAGCTCATGGAGGTATACACTCCTTTATTTAAATTGCTTAGGATTATTGATGTTGATCGAAAACCTTCAATGGGTTTTATCTATGGAATGCTGCAAGATGCAAAGGATGAGATCAAGACTGCTTGCAATTGAAAGAAGTCTACATTTAGACCAATTATTAATGCAATTGAGAAAGAATCCAGGGACAGACTCGATACCACATTGCATTTGATAGTATATTATCTAAATCCCTATTATTATTATAGGGATAAGACAGTCCAGAACAACGCACTAGTAAAAAATACAGTCATGCATTGCATATACATATTCTATCCTGAGCATGACATCCAAAATCAGATTGGCTTGCATGAATTCCTAATGTACAAGGAGAGACTTATGGGGAGTGGCATTGTGGATTGGTACCGATTGAGCTTTAATGGCACGAATAATTTCGATTCAGGTAACTTTTACATGTGAAATTTAAAAGAATTGAATACTAAGTTCTATTCTTCGTAATTATTAATATATTGTTATTTGTTGCTTTAATAGCTCATTGGTGGAATTTTTATGGAGGAGAGGCACCCCATCTTCGACAAATGGCAATTAAGATCCAAAATTTGACAAGTAGCTCTTCTAGATGCGAGAGAAATTTCAGTGTATTTGAAGGGGTAAATACTACTAAAATGATTATATATTTTATAATTTTCAATTATATTATTTTTAAAATTAACATTCTAAACTTCTCTTCTCTTGTGCAAAATCATATATAAATTTGCAGATATATACTACGAAGAGGAACAGACTAGATGCCAAAAAGTTGAATGATCTCGTCTTTGTTCAGTTCAACAAAAAATGGCACAGAAAATAAATGCGAAAAAGGATGGGAGTGGTAAGGATGTGCTGATTGTTCTAGATGATTCCAGAGCTTTGCACTGGAATGATGCATTTGTTAGAGAAAGAGAGAACGATGACGAAAATGAGATCTTTCCCGGTTCCGGCTTGACATGGGATTTTATTGTTGCGGCGAGTGGAGCTAATAAAGATAGACTCAGAAGGAGAAAAGACACTCAGAAGAAGAGCTGCAACGAGAAGGAGAGCACAAAAGGGTTCGTCCAGCGTAGTTGTTGAAGATCTTCCCGAAGAACATAATAAAGATAGAGATGTTTTAGAAGAGGGTGATGATGATATGAATGAAGATTATGACAGCTCTGAGGAGTTGGAGAGCAATGTTCATTATGAAGATGACGAGTAGAGAATTTGGTGATTGAGATGAACTGTTTGACATAAACTTGTATTATTTTTTGAACATGTAAAACTAATTACTTATGTAGTTGACACAAACTTGTATTAGCAATATGTGGATTATTGTCATATGTTCATTGTAATTTGTACATGCATCATTCATTTATATTTGCTAAAACTTTCTAATATTATTATGGTTGTACATTTTTATATTTTCATATTCATTGATCCTCATTCAGTTTTTTCTTTTCAATTTGCAGATGAGCAACGTTTTTGATCCATACATACATGCGTCGTTCTTTCTTTACATTGGGAGTTAAGAGATAAATCTTTCTATCTTTTTAATTTCTTATGTAGAGCCAATTTATATTCATTTTACATGCTTACAGTTATTATTTATAATTTTTTAGAGTTTTATACCACTTAATATATCCATTTTTTATAATTATTATATTAATATATTAAAATATTAATATTCCGCATAATCCGTTTAATCGACGTGTAATCCGATTATGTGTTATGCGGTCATCGACCCCACGCATAATGAAAAGGCATTTTAGAACATTGGAAGATAAATATAAAAATTATTGTAAATCTTAATATAAATTTAGAATAGATTATGTATTACAATATATTTTTATATTCTTTTTCTAGAATCTTTAAATTTAATTTTCAATTTATAAAAATTATTTTATTTGGTTTTATATTTATTTTTATTAAATAAATAGGAATTTACATAACCTACGTTATGCGTTACGCTATAAGTGACATAACCTAATAAAGGCAAAACGTTACGTTACCGTTCGCTATTTTAAACATTGGTATGCACCTACAATTATTAGTTTTAGAATTTAAATTTAGAACCCTCCACCCTCACCACAATTTCGAAACTATGGTATAGTGGAATAGACTTTAATATCGGTGCAACCTATGTCCAATCGTTGTTCAAATCCCAGCTGTAGCACATTTAACTGTGGTTTAAAAAAAAAAAATTAAATACTCCTGCCAAAAGCCCAAGTTTCAGCTCAAAAAGGCACTCAACCCGAAGGAACTTGTTACAATATAAATTTACAGGCTTCAACCCTCACCACAGGTCCACAGCTTCAGCCTTACAGTGGTAGAAAAAGGGACTTTAATAATTATTAACTTCCATTTTGCCAGCAAGTCTTAATCTATATACTAAATCCTCTGAGAGTCTTAGGAAGAGCATTTCTACCAGATGAACCTCGAACTTCTTGAACCGTAAGTACAAATAGTCCCATGCCCTTTCATTCGAAAAGCAGAAAAACTATACATATGAGAACCTAAATTTCAGCTTATACAGAATGCATCTTCTTAAGCTTGCTGAATCTCAAAATTAATTGCCTTCTTAACAGAATATAATGTATCTGATATATTGTTAAGCTTAGAGTAAACAAATGTCATTCTCCATAATGATCCCAGAAAGATTTTGAAATGTATCATATGAAATCTTAGGAAACTTAGAGACTTAAAATTTGAAACTGGTCAAAATAATAATATAATAACATATACAACTTCAAACAGAAAATTGCTTCAAAATATAATAGAAGCAACAGTTCTAAGATAAAATATCACAATGCAACAGGGATTATTAAGGTAAAAACAATAAATGCTTCTAAAGCAAGGAAGGGTCTGTCATAGTAGAATCATTAAAAGGGTTATTGCAAGGTAAAGGGCATTAACTACAGACTTCAGAACACTAATATTATTCAAATTTTAACAACAACAGAGACATAATTTCCATGGATGAGCAACTTATGTACTTGAATATGAAAATAAGTAGTCAATAGCTGAATAAAATTTGTATCCTTGTACATATACATGTCTTTAGGAAACAACACAGAAATCCAACTCAAGTTCCCATAATGTATTTTTGAACTGCAACAGTAATCACATAATAAGAAACTCTAAAACCATGTTGCAGTGTGGCTTGACAACAGTACACAAGTCTTATTTGGCAACAAGATGTATGTATCATCCAATAATTATTGGTCAAAAAGGCAGCACGGTTTCTCTATTGTTCCTTGTATTGATGCTTGAACCTACATTAAATTTCAGTATCATCTAAAAAGATTGTACCACAAGAACGATGACTAGAAAAACAATGGCAATAAGGCTGTCACAGATTAGCAAAAAAAACCCTAATTCAACGAACTCGTGAGGAAGGTTGTCCACTCTAACACATTGCTCTCACACACTGAAGTCACTGAAGTCACAAGGTTTTGAATATAAATAACTTCGGCAATAACAGATTATGCTTCCCAATAGAGTCAGGGTACAAATGATCAAATTTTATAGGAGGCTCTGAAGTTCTTAAAACTACATACCAAGAAAGACTGAACCTACTTGAGATATAACAAGAAAGGTTGTCTGCCAAAATATACATAGAAAGACTGAACCTACTTGAGATATACCAGGAAAGCTTGTCTGCCAAATTTTATCTGTATAGCTCAGTTGGGCACATAAAAAACTTCATGAATATGAACCATAATGCATGTGTTCTGAAGTTCTTAAAACTATACATAATCTCACTTCAGCTTCTTACCTTTTTACCAACAACCTCCAATGCAAACTCATAAAGTAACAGTATCATTATTAATAAAAAAAAAATGTTACAATTATAATACATAAGACGCTTGTTACAGTTGCGACAAAACTGCACAAAAAGCTACCGAAGTTCTCGGTTTTTGAGTTTCCGTTCATTCCCAGCTGCTCCATGCTCTTCATCTCTAAGCCCTTAAACGTACATTACACTAGTTGTTGACCAAAAAGAAAAAGAAACTTTCAAAATGCTTAATGCTAGTAATACCTAAGCTCACTCATTTACACTAGTTAGAGTTTCTTGGAAATTTTATCATACTGTTTCAACTTCATTCCTACTTGGGACATTCAGGAATTTTAAGAGAATATTTTTTGAATGTGACCATACAATTATACTGCCTATGCAGTATACAATTCAGACGTGCACCCATAATGTCTTTGCAAAGTACTAACATTTGCAATGTAAGAAATGCCATTTTTTTTCTGCACGGTCAGAGGTGAATTACATTAGGAATGCCAGGATAATGAGAGAATAATCACAGTAGGCAAGACAATGAAAAAGCAAAAACGTAAATGGTAGTTTTGCAATTTGATTGCAGGATTGGAAGATTATTCATTGTTATGGAATGATGTACAATGTTGAATATTTAAAGGCAGATAGTGTTGCTAAGTGTCCAACAGCGTACCTCATTGATATTCTAGTTAAGGAAAGACCAAAATTTAATACCAAAAAAATTCATCATCAATTTTATACCATCTAAGAAACTTCTTCAAAAGTTAAAAAGAAGCATCCCCCCTAACCCATACACACAAAAAACACATAAAGACGAACCACTAAAAAAACCCCATGATCAAACAAAAAATTGCATCAGAAGCAAAAAAAATAAAAATAATAATAATAACAATAATAATAAGCTACGTACCTGGGTTCCCCACGGAACAGGTGGTATTCTTTCAAGGCCATGAGGAACTCCAGGGCCATGAATCACATGAGCAAAAGCAGGTTGTTCATCATGGCGGCGACCAAAAGGAGGCAAATTGGGGAACATCCTTGGGGATGAAGGTTCCCTTCTTCCCATGTATGTACCAAATGGAGGCATCTGATCAAGGAAAGTAGGATGTCCAGCATGGTTCATCGCAGGAACCCTTTCACGGAAGAGATGATTCTTGAGCTTATCAGTTATCTGGAGTAGAGCATCCTCAACGACTCTAAGTTCACCAGTTACCTGAAGAAAACCAATTAAAAAGCCACTAGTCTAAGTATACCCAGAAGACTAGTCTAAGTATACCAAGAAGACTATCTCACTATAAAAATTTAAAAAAAAAAAATCATAACTAATGAACAAAAAAGCAACTTGGATATAATGCTAAATACTGATAAACTTAAAAAAAAAATTCATGTAAAAGATTAAGGATCATCAGTTGCTAAAGATGAATGTAAATATCTTGCCAAAAAAGAAAATCACACCTGAACCACTTCATCATTATCTGGCACACCGTTTGGTATCTGTTCTTTGCTCAATATACGAATTTGAGCTCGAGAAAGTTTCCTCATTTCTGCTATGATGGCACCACCTTTGCCAAGAAGGCAGCCAATCTGGTGGGTTGAGACAAGAAGCCTCAAGGAAGCATTCTCATTACTATCAGGCACAGCCATTGCAATCCTATGTAGCACGCGGAGAACACAATCCTGTGCTGGAGAAATCCTATCAACTGGGAGCTACAATTGTTTTTGGAAGGGAAAAAAATAAATTAGCAATGTACAATGATATCTGTTACCATACAAACAACTTAGCAATGTACAGAGATATTGTCATCACAGACAGATTGCAGTTATGCATATGCAACAACAAGAGAAACATCACACTTATGTTGAATACTTACATCTACCTCTGCCTTGCCTATTTTCCTAATCAATAGCTTAGTTGGGACCTTATCAATATGCACAACTTGATCACTTCTGAACGGTATGTTAATGCCTTACAGCCATTGCCCAACCAAAACAAGCACAATGCTTTTGAGAAAAGTTTCCTATGGAACATATAAAATACAAGGACTTTCTTTAAGATAAGTCCCCCCACAGAACTTTTTGTTGTGCAAGCTAAATCATACAGGTAGTACAATTTGTGCAGATATATCAGCAAAAGTTAAACAATTAAACCAAAAATTAACAAAAAGTTGAAAGAAAGATGAAGATGAGAACTTGGTATGGAAATGACAATAATAATAGATGAAAGTAAGACGAACACAAGCATTAAAATGAAATTAAAATAAAAGATTGGACAAAAGCAGAAGAGAGTAAAATGAGAACAATGGAAAATCAGTTCATCATCAAAGGCATTAAAAAAAAAACTACTGTACCAAGCATTCTATCAAGATGGTTTACATTGATTAAAGATGAAGCTAACTAAAAACAAGATTAAGGGCAAAGCATATCATAGATATCGTATGTTATGCATAAACAAGAAACACCATAATGAATAATCCAAACTGCACACATCTTAGTTGGATTCAGCAACAAAAAGAATTGTGGAAGCCTTACAGCTGGACTAGATATGATTATAATGCGATCATCTGTTTCTGGGGTAGTCTCGTGGACTTTAATTTCACAGCCTGTTTCATGTTGAAGAGATTTAATAATGCTTCCACCCCTTCCAATCACACTTCCAACTTTATCATTGGAGCACAACAATCTGAATATCAACAGCTCCGGAGGACCCTGGATCTGACCTGGTCCAACACCATCATGGAACATTGGAAACGGTGGAATATCAGCAACACCGTAGGGTCTGTTAGGAAAGGCGGGTACTTGAGGTGGAGGATACAGCATAGGTGGGCGGGCTTCTGTCCAAGGACTAGGGGCAAAATGATGGGATAATGGACCTGGAGGCTCGGTGGCAGGAAATGAATCACGAGGTGGGTTTTCAATAAGCAGCTGCGAAACCAACTGGAGAGCCTTCCTTACCGAATCGTTACCTCCTGTGATCTGCAGAGTAAAAAAATCATTGTTGAAAAACATAAAACAACATACCAACATACAAAATGGAGTAGATGTGTTCCTTCATACCACATTCGGGCCCCTGTACATAGTACATATTCAATAAAGAATAAAAATTTATAAACACCACACAGAGACAAACATCAATTAGCTGATGGAACTTACCTAATGCATGATTTTTATTGATATGAAAAATAAACAACAATGAACAATCCATGTTATCTTAGCATTACTTTAGTAGTAAGGGAAAATAAGAACATTGGATACTTGGTTAAATTTTAAGTGGAAAATACATATAAAGCAACACATCATCACTGTAACGTGATAACTAGGATATCAGACTGAGAGAGCATTAGATTACCTGCACAATTTCATCATGTGCTGAAGCACAAGCAGGAATCTTGTCCCTAGCAAGTAACCGAATTTGGGCCGAACTATCTGATGTCATTCGTTTGATTGTACTCCCACCCTTCCCAAGAAGGCAACCAACTTGACTAGACGAAATAAGTAATCTCACAGAAACATTGGACTCCTTATTTTCTTCATTTTCATTGTCACCAAAATCTGCTGCTTCTTCTTCGATGATTCTCTCAAAAACAAGCAGCAGAGCCTTTTGCGCTGATGGAGGTGCCTTCTCTGACTTAGAACCTTCTGATACAAAGGAGTCCTCTTCCTCCTCCTTATTTTCACCGCTAACCTTATCATCCTGAGTGCTATCAGCAACATCAGCTTTTTCATCACCTTCTTTTGGATGCTCATTGCTAACATCAGTATCTCTATCAGAGCCTGTAATAGTGATAACTCTATCTTCACACCCAGGAATAATCTCCTCCAGTCTGACCTTTGCACCAGTCTCCTGGCGAATCCTCGATATAATGCCACCACCTTTACCGATCACGCTGCCAGACTTCGAAACTGGACAAAGAATACGGAACACAACAGCTCCTGCTGGCAATTTCGATGGAGTCTGCTGAGATGCAGAAGCTGCAGTCTTTCGCCACTTCCCCCTGCCATTTGGTTCTGAAGTATTAGACTTGAAAGGTCTCTTTGAGGCAGAAGACATGTGTTCACCGTCTTATCAGACTCCTTGTGATCTGTGTGCAGGAAGCAAGCATCCTAGGTTTGAGAATACATTTGCATGAAAGAATTTACAACAAAGAGAACAAAGAAAGAATTTAAAAAATATCAAAAAATGTAGTTCAACTTGGTATGTATCCATCTAGTTCCATATACAATCGCATGGATCATGTGCAACAGTGCAATAGGAATTAATTGCATTAGACGATAAGATTTACATCTAAAAAGAAAAAAAAAAACTTCTTTAACGGAGTTCGATTTAAAGAGACAAAAACACGAAGTACAGTTATATCAAATAAGATAAAATTTACTCTCTCCTCTTCTACTTGGAGACTATCTAGGCAAGAAAAACAAAAGTGCAACAGTGTTATAGAAGACGACAGGCGGGGCGACAGACCGCCGCCCAGCGCCCAGACGGCCGCCCCGGTGCCACCTGCGATTTATTTAATGTTTTGTACATTTAAAAAAAATTCTAAAAAATTAAATAAAAAAAACAGTAGTAAATGGCAAATAACAGCAACACAAGCAATATCAACAGCAATATCGAGAAACGCAACAGCAGCGACGGCACCTTCTTGAAGAAGAAAAAGAAGAGAGGAATGAGGATTGACGAAGAAGACTCTAAAAGTTTAATTAACGAAAAAAAATAAAATGATACCTTTAGGTGAAATTGGGGTCGAGAGTCGAGACGGGCGATTCGACGCCTAGGGCGGCTTGGGGACAGCGTTGTCGCCGGCGAGTTGGCGTCGGAGGCGGGGGCTAGACGCGATTGGGAGTTCGGACGCTCGCTGAGAGAGAGGAGATCGGGAGTCATTGGAACCCTAACTCATTGTCGAGCTTTTATAGAATAATCAGGTCCGACCCGATTTGGGTAATATGTGCTTCGCCGGTGGGAAGTTTCTAAGGGCACACCAAGTATGTTGAAGAGCATTTCTTTTTCTAACGGGCACTCCCATAATATTTCAAAATTTTAGTTTTTATCTAAAAGCATCCCTCCAATTCCATAAATATCTTCTTCTAATTCTAAATTATTCACTCGTTCACATCACTGGATCCCCACCGCGACCTAGTTCTCCCTCTCTCCAACTATGCTCACTTTGTCCTCCCAATATCAGGCTACCCAAGCAGGCATCCTCTCGTTACCCAAATTTCTGTCCAGAGCTGTCGTTTCCTCGTTGTCTGGCCCCTAATCTGAATCCGATTTGATCAGAGATAAATAGCTGAACGGTTTAACACTTTTTGGAGTAAAATTGCCATACAGGATAACAAACTGAGCTCGAACACGCTTTGATAAACCTACAAAAGATTAGAAAATGTATGTCACACCTAAACAGCCATTTCTCACATTTATTTTAGTCGACTCCTCATTAGAATGATTTCCTTATTCACATTGTCATTGGCTTCAAATCTGTCCAAATTTCACGTGATAATTCTTCGACACTCAATAATCAGTTTCATTGAAAAACATTCGAAAAACAAAGGTGAGTGAAGGAAGAAGGAAGGTAAAATGGTATAGAAGTAAACAAGTGGGAAACCCCGCAATGCTTGAGATCCTTCGTAACGAAATTACAGTAATTTACATTAATATAAAAATGATAATAATGTGTTAATATATTATAATATCATAAGATAAGTAAAGTTCGTAACAAATGGAATTGCATAATTTTAAACATAATCAACTGGAAAAAAAAAATATCTAATAAATACACAACATTAATTAAGATTTTGTTTACAAAGAGTTTCTTATAAAATCTACCAATAAGAAATAAGCAGTTCTATGTATACAAATTGATTTTCAAATAAAAAACACCACTCTAAATCCATGTTAGGCTCATTCAGCATCGCGTCTTCCTTTTCCTGAAAAATATACATTTTTGTATGTTATGTTTCATATGTATAGCGGATATAATACTTAATTAGTTGTGCTAATCTATTATTCTTACCTCTTGTGAAAATTCTCAAGCTTTTCAATGTCTTCCGGCATTTCGTAACTTGCTTCAGCGTAGTCCACATGATGTATTGAATAGATCACAAATATATTTTCATGGTCTATCTTGCTTCTCTTTAATTCACTTGATATAAGAAATATAAACAGCTGCCATAAAATGTTACATATAACCTTTCCCAATATTTCACTTCCACCATCCTAAATAAATACACGCAATGATTATAACCAACAATATGTATGTAATTTCTAAAAGTAAAAAAATAGATATAACTTACTTGCATCCTTAACAATTGAAGTCTATCCGCTGTCCTTCCCATAAGAAACTCTACATTCCTATCAAAAATTGTAAACATAGTCTCTCCGCTATAATCTTTTACATTTATTCGTAGTATGTATCTTGAAAGAAAAAATTATTCAAATGAGTACAATACATATCACGTATTTAAATTCAAAAGTAGGTAAGCGTGAAGCATACCTTAGAAAAGTATTTGGATAATCAACACTACAAATTTCACAATATGGAATGTCATCTCTCCATTGGACCAATTTGTTGCAGTTTGTGCAAGTAGTGTACCACAACGATCTATCGATTCGTAGTTCACTAATTGCAGCCATCACACGATAATACGTATTCTATAAATTAGAGTAGAATCATAAACATATGTTTAATACATTTAGGAAATTTTATAATCTTAGCATAAATTACCATCCCCTTTGTATTTCCAGTTTGCATATTAAGCTCTTTCAAGTTGATCTAGGTAGCCGTAAGTAGAATATCTGACTTATCCTCACATGTAATAACTTTTTGGATGATCCGCTGAGCTTGCGTATTGTCTCTCATCCTAAAGTTTTAAGTCATTAAAAATATTTTTATTAGATTAAAACGTATATGCTTTAAAATCTATTTAAATGACAATATAAGCATATCATTCATACCATCTACATAAATTTTCAGATTCTCTAATATTTGGATTGATCTTCAATAAACTGTGTTCTAGCGTCGATATTGCATGTCTTGTTTAATATTCAAATATTAGGTACAATTTTGATATAATATTTTAAGTTTCGTCATTTTGAGATTTGTTTTACCTCTGTAAGAAGTTGCTTTGACTCCTAATGCTAACAACATGAGACATGTGCTAACATTTTTCTGAAACCAATCTCCTTCAATCTGTGCCAAATTTCCCCATAGAGTGATTATTGTTGGGATCAAACTGTAACATATACAATGCCCCTAATATTTGAATATACCTTCATAATCTTATAATAAATTAATCAAAGCATGTAAATGTTACCATTGATCAAGAACAATAATATCTCTGTTGAATGTATCTCGGGTGCCTAAAAAAATTTTCTCACGTAGTGGGCCAACATAGACAACCATGACAATGATATTTGAATAATTATGATAAATTTAATATTTTTTCAAACAATAATTATAAATTAAAATAATAATTAATAAAGCATGTAATGCTTACCAAAGATATATTTGGTTTGATTAAGAAATGATACAATTTTGTTAAGATAAACAAAGTTATACTTATAAATGGGCGTTCTTGATTGTTCTGATGTGCACATTTCCACACTCGATCGTGCCTTAAGAATTAATCTTAAATCATTTCTTACCAGTCTGTAGTTTTTTTCGTTATCACGGACCATAACATTGGAAAGTTTATATATCTCTCCTTCATGTAGCAGATTCCAAAATAACTTTATATCATCATTATATACAAAGGCTTCAATTTCGTCCAGCTGCAGTGTAAAAAAAATAATTAATAACATATAAAATAAGACATTGTAAAATTATTCCTGACATAATGTATTCGTTATCTCTTCATCCATGAAAACCATTCGCCATAAAGTAGTCTCAATATTATGTTTCCTGATTATCTGTACATTCAACCTGCATAGTAATCAGCCTCTAACATTCCAACTCATACCATAGCGATGCAGCATTCGAAATGGTGCACATGCATAACTCTCCATTCTATACATGAAAAAAGACTGTAAAATGTTAAAAGAAATTTAAGAATAACCAACACAATGCTGGATCATTTATAAGTTAGAAGTTTTCTCAATAATGTAAATTAAAAGTTGATTAATAATACCTGAATGCTATATTATGCATGCAATATTTTAATTGTCTCAATTCTCTATCATATGTGTCGTAGTCGTCATCCCTCCATCTATGATCCAGTTTACGCATAATACATTTGTTTCAGATAAAAGAGTAAAAGGCGAGAATATTAAAAATAGATCAAAAAAGTACTCACATGTAATCAAATAAATGTACATCAATCCGATTTTCTTCTAAAATCATCTTCTGAAACTAGAATATCAAATATATTTTGATAAACTTGGAGTTTGAAATAAATGTCATTGCTTTTTTTAATCAATATGGATTTACCTGTCGAACAATAAAAGTTCGAAATACATCTGATGATACTCTGATGGGCTGATGAAATTTTGGAGAATTGATAATAAGTGGACGTATTCTCTCATTTGGACCGTTGTAATCAGAAGGATTCCATTGTTGATTGTTGCTTTCATTAATTTTGTTAAATACACGGACTTTTTTTTGCATAAAGTAACCTCTCGTCCATCCTGAGTATGGTAAAAAATAGTAATGAGCAAGTAAGTCTTTTAAGTAAAAGACTATAGCGTGATAATATTCATATTATTACCTGCTATCTCAAATTCAATGAATTCTCCACCTCACTGAGAACCTCCTTGTAAACAACATTTTTTGTGTAACACATTGGATTTCTGTCTTTATCAAGGATAAGAATTTTAAGTCTGTCTCGTGAAGGCCCTCGATAATGCTACATATAATTGACCATGAGAAAAAATAGGTCGTGGAAGGTATAAACCTACATTTTGTAATGTTTGCCCTTGACTTTTATTGATGGTCATGCAAAAAGCCAGGCACACAGGAAATTGTGTCCTTCTAAATTCAAGAGGAAAATCAGCATATGTTGGTGACATTGTAATTCTTGGAATATATGTCATTTCTCCAATATTACTTCTATTGATTATCGTTGCCTTTATAAATTTCTTACCCAATTGCTAAACAACCAATCTTGTTCCATTACAAAGACCTATTGACTGATTAATATTTCTTATTAGGATTATTGGAACTCCAATTTTTAATTCCAAGCAATGTTGCGGTGTGCCACTAAAATGTACAGTTTCCAACAACTCTAACAGTAATGGATAATTTCCATATTGCACGTTGTCTCCATTTCTAATGTCATCAGCAGCATAATATTGTGTACTCTTCCCTGGTATCATAGATAGAATTTTTGAGTTGACCTGGTGAACATCTTCATTTTTAGGCGTTAAAATACTTCTGGTCTGTAGAAATTCCCAACACTTAAAATTGTTCGAAATATCTGGAAATGTATGGTCAATCAAATTCTCAATTGTAGATCCCGGTGTTGTTATAAGTATATCAGGTGGGAGTCTTATCCAATTTTCTTCTGTTCCTTTAGGTAAAGAAAAACTCGCAATTGTACCTTCCCCAATTCTAAGTATCCATTCTGCAAAATCTTTTTGCATGTCATAATGTTGTGATCCCACCTCTCGATTCTGAACCCTCATATTTTTCATCAGTTTTAGGATTTGATAATCTCGCCAAATTTCAGATCTTTGCAAAGATGCAGATACAATACGTTCTCTGCCTCCTTTTTTTACAACTGGTAATATTTGTCTGAAGTCACCGCCTAATACCACCGTCTTTCCACCAAACGGTTTACAACTTAATCTTAGTGTTTTAAATTTCAATATATCCCTGAATGTCCGATCAACTGCTTCAAAGGCATGTCTGTGCATCATCGGTGCTTCATTCCAAATTATTAAATCTGCAATTTGTATTAATTCAGACAAACTTGATCGTACGTTAATGGCACACACCGAATTATTTTGCAATTGTATTGCTATTTTAAATCTCGAATGTGAAGTACAGCCTCCATGCAATAGCAGTGCCGCTATTCCAGATGATGCCACAGAAAGCACAATCTTACCCACACTTTTCATCTTAAGTATTAGAGTTTTCCACAGGAAAGTCTTTCCCGTGCCACCACTTCCATAAATAAAAAAGAATCCTCCTGATTCATTTGTTGTTGAGGCTACAATGGTATCAAATATATTTTTTTGCTCATCATTTAACATTGGATGGATTTGCATAAATTCATGTACTGACATTTCGATATCATATTCCAACTCTTCAAGGATGAGCCTATTTCCAAATTCGTCATTTACAGTATCCGGCGGTAATGGCATTTGTGGAAATTCTTTAAGTGATGTTCCATTTTTATTCAGAATATTTTTAATTTCCTTAAGTGCCAAACACTGTAGTTATTTTGGATCTAGATTATACATTACATGTAGACCTTTCTTTCTTGCTTTTAGTAAAAAATCATCTGATAGGCAATTCCAGTGCTTCTTCCACACATCTCTTGGGTTTGTTACTTTTGAAAACATAAGCATAGTTGCAAGCATGTGCCGTAATATGTTTAAAAGCACTCTTCCTTCCTGACAACACAATAAGAATTTTGGATTATGCTTGCCACTTCTACTGGATCGTTCTTCTATCCACATTAAGGATTTACAGTAATAACATTCAACTCTATTTGCAGAGAACCTCCATAGTTCAGGGAATTTACGACGCGTCACATTTCCTATAGGCATAAACATATATTAAATTATATATTTAAAACTTTTTAGTTGAATTCTGATGGTATGTCATTTGAGAATCGTACCATATTGAGAGCATGATTTGTGTATATTTTCATTAAGACATATATTGAAATCTCTGTTTTCATCATTTGTGTCAGTGCGGTAATCATAGTCCATCTCACCCATCTGTCCATTATTGACTTCTGAAATTGAAAATAAGAACATGTCATGTATGTTTATATATATGTGTGTGCGTGTGGATCATATGCTTTATATGTAATTACCAGATGAGAAGCATCCGTTGTCATCTTGATGTATGTAGTTCTCTTCTATTGATTTTCTTTTCCCCTTGTCTGGCCTGCTGGTCTCTCCAGTATGAATGATCGCATGTTCACATTGTTTTGAATGTTTTATTCGATATCAAGTTCATGGTATTTTGTAGACTTTGGCACCCTTCTTTTCCTTATATCATCCGTTGTCATCTTGATGTATGTAGTTCTCTTCTATTAATTTTCTTTTCCCCTTGTCTGGCCTGCTGGTCTCTCCAGTATGAAATGATCGCATGTTCACATTGTTTTGAACGTTTTATTCGATATCAGATTCATGGTATTTTGTAGACGTTGGCACCCTTCTTTTCCTTATATTTGATGGAGGTTGATACACACATGATGCGGAAATAATATTATTACTTACATCCATATGGAATTCTTTGAGCGAAAATAGTTGGTTCCGTTTTCGATGATGATTTTCTGCATCTCGGGTACCATATTTAGTAATTTTTGGATGCTTGATATCAATGACTCTGAATGGTACGTGTCGTCGATATTCCCCACATCTTTTACTCTGGACATACTGTTTTCTGATAAGACGTAGTCCTCGCTTTATAAATTGAATACGGTTGTCACAGTGACGATTAGTTGTTCGCCTTCGATACAACATAAACAACATTCTTCGATAACGTGACATTGTGTTGGAGAGCTTTGTTAAATCTTGATGCTTTGAATCTCGCATTTTGTATGTACCTTTAGATTTAAAACCTTATTGTGTAAACAGTCTATGTACGAACAAAAAATAATTAATGCTATGGTGTTAATTTAAATTTACTTAATATGCAAGAAGTATAGTATTAACGCTAGAAATAATACGTGAGATTGTATTTTTGTTAGAAATTAATTTTGATATTTAGAAATCTTAACGTAAGGGGTTGTCTCAAGAGTGAAGAAAGTTTCTCCTTAAGGCTCAGAGGCTACACATTGACAATCTATTCAAGATTTTCCAAATCTACCCAAGAATTTCAAAATTTTATAAAAATCTAATATAGTTTGTTTGAATTATTCTACACTATTTCACTGTGTCTTATTAATCTTAATGCTCATATTTTTGTATTACGTAATGTCAAAATTAGGGCCATTAAAAAGCTATATATTATTTTGATCAATAATGCATTTCAATTGTGTTATGAGACGATTGAAAAGAAAAATAACTATGAGACACATTCTGTGTTTTCTTTTTTGCACTTGATTTACTATTTTATATTATGATGTTGAGTAAGTTATATATTAGGCACGACCTCATAGTGACAATAAACATTTTTTGTAAATGAATTTTGAATTCTTGCCTCTTTAAGATTATCATATGAAGGTGCTTTATTAAATTTTTATTTTTTGTATATATAGTTGAGTTTCAAATTCCTAATAAATGATTAAATTTGGGATAGATTAAAAATAGTCTAAGATGTTAATGCGATTAACATGATTAATATGATTGTCAAATTTTTTTTTATAAATAGATACAGAATCCATTAAAAATCCAAATCGTTTCTAGACAATACAAATTCATCAACTCTCTCTTTTTCTCTATATCTTTTGTCCGCTATAGTCATTCCCCATTTACTTTTTTTTCTACCACGCTAATGCAAAAATGAAGCTTGAATAATATTTATTAGGGAAAGAATTAAGTTTGTAACAGTAAAATAAATTAATTTTATAGCAGTTAATTCACCTTATTTTATCGTATTATGTAGTTTTATTAGATTCGATGATTAAGAATTCAGTCAAAGTCCAAGTCTCAGTCGCCGATGTCCGTCACGGTGGAGGATTCTTCATCATTGTCAAAGTCTAAGTTTCCGATGTCTGCCACCGATGAGTTGATGTCGTCACCGAAGCTGATTAGATTTGACGGTGTATACCAAGAAGACGACGTCCTAATATTTGACGACGATAATATTGCTTTACACGTCGACGCTGATGACATACTGTACAACGTGTCGTGCACTTACCCATTGAAGGATCCTAACAGTAATGACGATGATGAAGACGATGATATATGGGTCATTGATCGCGGCCCGATGACCGTTGAGGGCCACCAATGTGTCGCAGGTCCGTGACAGCGACGGCTTCAATGTCGACACTGATGAAGACTGTTTATTCCTACATTTGTCGATGGGTTTCTTAAATTAATGGAGAATGATCCTAAGAATTAAATCCCATTCATGTAACAAATTCAAAGTATTTTTATTTTTAATCTATAAACAGAAATATATTATTCTGGATTATTAAATCAAAATAAACAAAATAATATTAAAATTTTGGTAATATAATTTGGGATAAAATAGTCACAACACAATAACAATACCGTTACAGATTTTAATCATCTGCAAATAACAGTCACCTAATAAAAAATGCAACGATGACTAATTAAATTTTTTTATCCGTTTCAAATTAAAAAAAATGAAGGTCCGCATGTCTTGTCGAAATGCAATGAAGACTTATCTAAAAAAAGTAAAAAAAAATTAGAGTGATGTTTTTTTATCCATTACAAATTATAAAAAATATTTGGTTATGTACAATGTTTAGAAATACAAAAAAAGACGAAGGCCCGTATGCAATTCAACCATGTTGCCTCTTCTTCTTCTTTTTTTTTTATCTTAATCGGTTTATTTTTTGCCTAGAATTATTGGAATGTGTACATCTTTTAAAATTTTAAAAAATAGCCTAACCTAGGGACATCAAATAAACAAAACCATATTTGTGATCAACAATGATTTCGAAGCGAGCTCGGTTTCCGTATTTTGGTTGTGTACATTGTTTAGAACTTCAAAAA